>OW203770.1:6347739-6886567 GCA_934045905.1 Leuctra nigra
AATTATCCCGCGGCCTCGGTTTGGAGTTTAGAAATCATTTCGGAAATATTGACGCATTAAGAAAAATGAGTCATAATCATAATCCAAAAGTTGTTTTCCTCAGAGAAAAGGGTCGTTTAATCTTCTATTTAATAACGAAGGAATGTTTCTACATGAAACCAACTCTTCAAAAATTAGAAGAATCGTTGTGCCAGCTGAAGAAATTATGTGTTCGACACGGTGTCACCCGGTTAGCCATACCCACTCTTGGGTGTGGACTAGATCAGCGGTCGCCAACCGGTGGTCCGTGGACCACTGGTGGTCCGCGAGAAAATTTTGGTGGTCCCCAGAGAAATTTTGAAGTTTACTTTTAAGTTTCCATGCAATTTATTTAATTTAGAAAAATGGCAATCCAATACAAATGTATTGAATTCGGACATGTTTCAATACGTACCTATGCCTTTTACAAAGTATACATATTCACTAGCTCTATAATGAAAATAATATCAGTTTCTGAGTATTTTTCCAAAACCTAAGAGTCATTTTAAACGCATTTTCTCGAAATAAAAGTTGGCTGAAATCGCGTAGAGACGCGCCAAATGACTTCCTGAATACAAAAATTTTCCGGGGCTAAGCGCCCCGGACCCGCTTATTACTGGGGGGCCCTCCCCCCCAGACCCCCCATTGTCTCCCTCACTTATCGTATTTCCCGGCACACGTATTTTACGCGCCTGAGTGGTCCGCGAGATATAAAATTGTCATAAGTGGTCCGCGAGGTCCTAAAGGTTGGCGACCGCTGGACTAGATGGTCTCAAGTGGGATCAAGTCAGACCTATGTTGATACGCATTTTTCAAGACACCGACATTCAAATGATCGTGTGTCATTGGCCAATCGAATCAGGACTCCCTTTGATTTCACCAACAAGTCTAGATGAGAAGGTGTATGTGGATTCTATGTCTGATATACCTATTTCAAAGGAAGAAACAAAAGAAGAAACTGGAACTAAGAAGAGATGTCTTCAATCTAGTTTGGATTCTCAGAAGAAAGTTAAAAAGAAAGTTTCGTTTGATTGTAGTGCAAATTCTTGCAAGTTAATATTTGTCGACACTCCTATGAAGTCATTGGCTAATTTGAAGCCTTATCATATTACCCGAGTAGCAAGCTCGTTTTCTAATGATGCATCTAATCATCTTGTGAATGATACAAGTGATTTTTCAAAGTCTCACGAAGAGCCCTGTTATTATGCCAGTGTTGCAAATTCTTTTTCTACTATTCATGCAGGAAATGATCGTATGGCCTGTGTTGCCAGTTCTATTGCTACTAATTATGATGCATCTAATTTTGTTGCCAATGTTGCAAATACATGTTGTAAGAAGTCGTTTGATGAACTCACACCTCGTATTCAGAAGTCAGTTGTTGAATCTAATTGTAATCAGTCATTCAATGAACCTATTTGTAGTTGTAAAAATCATTGTATAGAATCTATCAATCTAACTAATGGGAAAAATCTCACTCTCGAAGAACTTATAAATCTTGCTGAAACAGCAAGTCAAAGTATCAATCAACCCATTTTGGAACCTGCAAAATTTACCAATGGGTCAAATATCACTCTAAGTGAGTTAATCAATCTAGCTGAGTTAGCTAGCAGTAATATGGATCAACCTATCATGATGCCATTTAAAGTCGGTGATACACCGAACGCGAAAAGTTCGGTTTCTCAATCAATGAGAGTTCAGGTGCGAACTGTTAAAAGTCAAGTAATTTTGCCAAACACCGAGACTTTAGTAGAAGTCCGGCAGAAACGATTTCTAAACAGAAAAAGAAATCCAGAAGACAAGAAATCAGTCTTATTCATTCCTCACAGTAATCTGCCATTAGGAATTCGAGCTGCAGATGCATTGTATACAGAAAATGAGGAATTGAACTTAAAAGTTTTAGTCACAAATATTACTAATGCCAAGACAGAAGTCCCAGAAGATACTTTGCTTGGGCATTTGGAATTTTGTGATTATCAAGACAACGAGACGCAAGTAGATAATGATATCAGTCAGGAATATCCTCTGCTTGTCGCTACTATAAATGCTTATGCTGATACGCATCAACCTGTAAATAAAGAAGAACACGAAGAATTAGATAGAAGATTTTCTATCTTGTATGAAAAATGTAAATTAGGGGAACTTCCTCCCGAGAAATACAATGCAGTGAAAGGATTAATTCATCGCTATTCGAAATCGTTTTATCTCGAAGGAGATGACGTTGGTTATTGCCCATTAATTGAGCATCAAATATCAATGAATTCAGAAGTCAAACCCGTGAAACAAGCTCCGTACAGAGTACCATTTCACGAACGTGGAATAATTGATGAGCTAATTCAAGAACAACTTGAACACGGGATAATTGAACATTCGCGAAGTGCGTGGTCTTCACCTTGCTTAGTTGTCACTAAAAGGACATTACCAGCCGTCGGGGGGCAAAAAACAGACATGAGACCGCAGATATGACATTATCGTGTGTACAAAATTTCAGATCTATGGGTTAAATGGTTTAGCCTGGGCATAACATTACCTACAAAACACAAAAAAGCAAACATACCTACAGAGAAAGTGCCATAAGAGTATCATGGTGACGCTCGCTACACCCGATAAGACGTTACTAGGTAGATTATTTCAGTGGCCAACGGCTGGTGTATAGGGAAGTCTCATGAAATTTTATTCTAGTGAATTTCTATAAATAAACACAAATAATAATGACAAATACACTTATTACCTGTGAAATCTTAAATTTTCATTCATAAAAATCGAGTTCAAATATCATATGATTTTTGGCGGGAAAAACGGCCTTTAACAAGAATCAGAACTGTGATGTCATTTCCAAGTCTTGAACATTGTGTTGACATGGGGATTCCCTTGTTGCCATGGCAATATAGCAAACTGTGATGTCATTGCCAATTTTCCTGTTTTTAAATGAGAGGAGATCAATCAAACTTTGTAAATTAATTACATGAGAACTATCGAAAAGTTAATCAACATATAATACCGGAAGCAACACCTTGTCCGCGTATTTCTGATGTATTAGATTTGTTAGGAGGAGCGCAATACTTCTCAACAGTCGACCTCCATGGAGCTTTTAATACGATTCCTATCGCACCTGAGGATAAACACAAAACAGCTCTTTGTACAGCTACCAATTTATATCAATTTAATCGTTCGCCATTCGGACTTTGTACCTCACCCGCAACGTTTCAACGCCTAATTAATTACGTATTGCAAGACGTAATAAATAAGGAATGTGTCAATTATCTTGATGACATAGTAATCTTCTCAAAAACCATAGATGAACACGTTGAAAGATAACACACTGTGTTTAGACGCCTAGAAAAGGCTGGACTCAAGATAAAACCATCTAAATGTTCATTCCTGGCTAAAGAAACAGTCTTCTTAGGACATTTAATCTCAAGAGAGGGTGTAGCTACAAATCCGCGAATAATTGAGTCTGTCAAAAAGTTTCCTCAGCCTAAAAATGTTGGTAATGTTAGAACTTTTATTGGATTGACATCTTATTATCGCAAATATGTTCCAAATTATGCTGATATTGCCAAACCCCTCACAGAACTTACAAAAAAGAGTTCTAGATTCCATTGGCATCAGGAACATACAGTAGCATTTAATAAGCTCAAAAATGCACTTTGCAAAGCTCCAATATTAGCTTACCCCAGGTTTGACCTTCCCTTTACTCTCACAACAGACGCAAGTGGAATAGGGATTGGTGCAATACTATCACAGACAATAAATGGGGAAGAAAAAGCTATCGCCTTTGCATCCCGACAATTAAAGTCAGCCGAGCGTAACTATCAAGTTACCGAACTTGAATTGTTAGCATTGGTGTTTGGAGTACGTCAATTCCATGTGTACCTAGCAGGTGCTCACTTTACAGCTCAATCGGATCATCGTGCATTGTCATTTTTGTTAAAATTACCAAGTTACAGCTCTAGAATCACTAAATGGACATTATTCTTAAGTCAGTACTCATTTGACCTTAAGTATGTCCCAGGTCACAAAATACCTCATGTGGATTCATTATCAAGAAATCCGCCTTGTGATTCAGACATTGAACAAGATAATCAGAATGATATCTTGTACAGCACGAATGAAGTAATAAACTACATTGAGCAATTACCATCTAAAGTGAAAAAGACAAAAGGCAACAACCTCCTTCAAGACATTGACAAGCAAATTGAGACAAATCTCAAGTTATGCAAAGAAGAAGATGAACAAGGGGTTTCATCTCATCCGGAACAAAATCATGAAGAGCCCTTAAGAATGAATCTTGTACGTGAGCAATTACCATATGAACCAATCATGGATAGGTTTAGAATTCAAGAATTACAGAGAAATGATCCTTTACTTTCGCCAATTATCAATAAATTATTAATTGATAATTCATCGGATTCATTATATTCTCTTGATGATGATCGGTTATTGTATAAGATTCGTATTCCTCCAGAAAGACACGATAGACTTGTAATACCTAAATCAATGCAACAGTCAATATTGCAAACATTCCATTCATTGCCCGGCTTTGCTGCACATTCAGGTGTTACTAGAACGCATCAACTATTAAAGTCTAGAGTCTACTGGAAAGGTATGTTCCGCGATGTTGAAGAGTTCATTAAGAATTGTGTGAGCTGTCAGTCATCTAAACGTCCAGTGACAGATGAACGACCACCTTTACAAAGATTCCCTGAACTAACTGGACCAGGAATTCGTTACAGTATTGATATACCATAAAAAACACTCCGTGTAAAAATACCAGCCAAGTCTCTTCAACTTAAAAAAAAAATGAAATCTAAAAATTCTGCACTGAAAAGTAGTGATATCAAAAAATTAGCCAAGTCAAAACTTTATTTGAAAATCAAAAAATACTTGGCGCATCGTGTACATAAATAGCTTGGAAGTATAAGCCAATTATAAATTTTACATGAAATATACATATACATAGTATACCTATAATGCCCTAAAAAAAACGATGCGCCAAGTATTTTTTGATTTTCAAATAAAGTTTTGACTTGGCTAATTTTTTGATATCACTACTTTTCAGTGCAGAATTTTTAGATTTCATTTTTTTTTTAAGTTGAAGAGACTTGGCTGGTATTTTTACACGGAGTGTTTTTTATGGGGATATCACTAGTTTTTTTAGTTTATTTACACAACTTTTAACACATATCGGAGCAACAATGACTAATTCCTTTAAAAAAATAGGCCATTTCCGAATTGATTACTACGAAAAAATGTGTTTGGGGCTAAATATAAGCTTGTTTTGATATTCCATGAAGAATTGCGAAAGCATTGTTCCAATAGGTCCAGCCGTTTTCGAGATATGGCATCACTTCCGGTTTTCATAATGGCGGCTGAAATTACAGCCACCTAGAATTTATTTCTATAAATGTTATGTATCATTATAAGCCTTCTGAATTTGTAGTTATTGTAGTAAGAGGTGATTCAAGTCTGATTCTTCATTTTTATGACGTCATTTCCGGTTTCGGTAATAGTAAATGTATATTTTGACTATTGATATTCCATAAAGATGACCGTCTGAATCATTTGGCGATAGTTTTATTCCGATCGGTGTAGTCGTTTTCGAGATATGACGTCACTTCCGGTTTCAAAATGGCGCCTTCCGGTTGGTTTTATAAAAAGGCACCTCGGACGCCAAAAGTGCACATGTGGTAAAAATTTCAAGTCGATCGGTTAAGCCGTTTAGGCTGTGGCGGTGATTGCGGTGTTTCGTGATATCATCAGATGAAGATAGGTTTTAAAAGGGGTGTAATTTCACTGTTTTCACGGCCCTCTAGCCCACAAATGGCATTACCTATTGTTCCCAAATTTAGTATATGTTGTCAGGTGGGCCATAGCTCGAAATTAAGTTATTTCGCAACAATGTGAGATTTCCCAATTTTGAGATCCAGTAGGCCGAAAATGCCATGTTGTTGCTTACAGTAAAAGTGTTTGGTCTGCTCCTCAGTTTATTAGGCATTTACGGTATGTTGAGTGACTATGAGTATACGGTACGACTTGGCTGGGTGGAGCGACCGCTCCACTAGATTAGGTCCATTAAAAACGACCAAAAGACAAAATCGATACGTACTGAGTCTAGTAGATCACTTTACAAAATGGGTTACATTAATAGCATTGCCAAATCAGACTGCTCAGACAGTCGCAACTGCATTAGTTGATCGCCTAATATCTGATCATTCTACACCCGAGATAATTGTAAGTGACCGAGGATCGAACTTTACATCACATTTGTTCAGAGAAGTTTGTAAGATGATGGATATTAAACATATACTCACAAGTAGTTATCATCCATCTGCAAATAACATTGAACGTTATCATCGCACGATTAGGACCATGATGAGTCATTATGCTCATGAAAAAGACTGGGATCAGTTACTCGGTATGATTCAGCTTGCTCTGAGGACTAATATCTCCAAGTCCAGCGGAGAAAGTCCCTTCTTTCTAACTTATGGAAGAGATCCACGATTACCATATGAGACTATTTTAACACCGAAGAGAGTCTTAGAAGAAGAACCGGTAAGCGAATACGCACAGCGATTAGTGACTCGTCTTCAAAAAGCTTATAAGTTAGCAAGAGAAACTTTGAAGAAAAACGTCGAGATCAGAGAAAAATATTACAACAGAAAATCAAAACCAGTGACTTATGTTCCAGGAGATCTAGTTTTCTTACACACTCCAATCTATGATAAAATGAGTGGTAGAAAATTTAGCCAGTTTTACAGCAAAGGTCCTAGCCGTATCATTTCGGCTAAATCAGATGTGAACTTTGAAATACAAGATCTTCAAACCGGTAAAAAGCAAATTGTTCATTGCGCCCGTTTGAAAAAGTTCAACACATTCAATCCTGAAGTGTTTGATGATAACATGAATCTTATTGACAGTTCTGACACTGATGATGATCAAGCAAACGATAACAATGAGAGAGCTAATTATGCATACGACCCTCTAAATGATATCGAGCCTGCATATGATTTTGTTTTTCTTCCTCGAACTAATAATGCTCGTAATATTCCATCAGTAAATAACAGCAATGTCCATAACAGCCCAGCGAACATATCTACAACTCTTCAAGAATCTTATTCGAATAATTCTTCAATAGAAAGTCAAATGACACCGCATACAAGTCCTCGAAATGCTTCAGAAAGATCAAGTTTGAGCAATCAATTCTCAACCCCATCATTTGGTGACCGTGTTGTCACATCTACTCCAGTTCAGCCGATCGCAGGAGAAAGAGGGGAACCTGAGCCAACTTGCTCCACTGCACAGTCGAGTTCTAGTTCAGTCGATTTAAACGAAGCAAACAACTCTTCGCAAGATTCTACAAATTCACAAACACTTGATAATTCTTCAAAACAATCTACGTCATACGATTCGATGACCGAATCTGACGGGACGCCACCATTACCTCAGTCAAGAACTATGAATCCTCGTTACGATTTGCGAGATTTACAAGTGCATAATTATGCGTACAATCCTACCGATAAACGGTATACAGAAAAGCCAGGTTAATGTTGTGGTCAAAAGTCCCTTATTTAGCGTATAGTTGTAAATATCATAATTTCTTTTCATTTCTTCAGTTTGAATTTATTTTGTTGGTTTGCTTGGAAAATGGTTTCTTTCGTCGTCTACTCGTCAATATGACGTTCTGGTTTATTTTATTATCATTTATTAGTGTGTTTTCAATCAATTTCGTATTTTGTTTGATTGAAATGGGATAGCAAAAGTTTTGCTTCATCAATGCAAACACGTCAGTTTTACTGACCAACATAGCGAAACAGCTGATTTGTTTACGACGTCGGTCGTCTCTGTGGCTCACACACGGCCAAGGACTTTAAAAGTCGTCAACACCAGTTCATGAGGCTGCCGCTAGGGGTCGGCATGGGCAGTACAGTTCGCTACAAAAGCTACTTAGCTGCCTGAGCCAACTTGAGTCGATCTTTTTAAAAAATTCTTCAACTCGTTGTTCTTTTCATAACTTTGTTTCAAAGTTATTTTCGTATAGATTATTCGATTTCTTTGGTGTTTTCTAATATTTCCTTTGGAAATATGATTAGTTTTCATCATTTTGATGATCTATTTCTCTCCCTACGAGTGTTTTATCTCAGATTCTGGATAATTTCACGTAGTTTATCGAGATGTTTCAAACCACTTAGGTTTTATATCGTTTATAGGTCAAATCATTTCGCAATCTTTTGATTTTCTCTGAAAACATATTGAAATAATTTTCTTTGATACAATGATATTGAATAAAATTCAAGTAATCAATAATTTTCTTGACCATATTTTGCATGTTTTCTATGTTTCATTTGATTCATATTATATTTTTTTTTTAAGATCGTTTTCTTGCAATTATCATTTATTACTATGCTTTTATTTTATTATTATTTTATTTTGGCAGTGGCACACTTCAATAGGAAGTCCGGCTACGTGATTAACAGTTAAAAATAATTTTCATGCTTGATTTAATTTTCAATTATCAATTTTCAATGTATTTATATCATGTTCATAAAACATAATTTCTATGCATGAAACTAATGTTCTCTATCATCTATTTAAACATTACTAACTATTTTTCTACATTACTATGATCCAAAAATAATAAAATTAACATTTCTTATTTCCAAAATATCTAAACCCTTATCCAAAGTACCTATTACCTTGGCAAACAATTCGAACTACTTCGAGTTTCTCTACCTCGAGTATCTACATTGTTCATCCAGAACAATCCAGGATCAAGAGTCGCCAGCTTCAAGATTGTATAATTGTATGTCTTCAGATCGTCGAGAACTTCAAAAGCTCTTCCTTTGGAATCTTCGTCCATCCATTAGGACGATAAGAATGCAATGTCTCTCTGCTACGAGACGACAACCCAAGAGATATTCGACTTGCAAATCTATACTTGCAATTCACATCAAAAGAAGCATGAAAAAGATGTTCCCATTCACAGAAGAAGCGCAATTCTCTTCAAGTGTCCAAAATTTCCAAACCAAAAATAATCCAGATTCCATACTTCAAGAAGCAATTTCCACAATTTCCTCAGTCACTAGTGCACAATTTCCGGTCAAGTTTGATCAACATGGCGATCACCTTGATTTCCTCTTTACGGAATTGAATGCACAATCCAGTACAATTCAACAAATTTTCGGTACATCAAGAGAATGTCAAACGTAACGACGTATTTTACATTAATAATGAAAGCATCTTCATTATCCATCACTGATCCTCGTCATACCATTCTTGAACGACCATTCTTGAACATCGACTTCCACTTCGAGTCGCTCTGATGTCATCCTGAAGAACCGCCATCTGGCGATGATCGCGACGCCGCGACGTCTACGAGAACAAGATCGTGTCCTTCACGCAGTCCAGCTCTTCGACCTTGACGTCACTGAGTCACTGTGTCAAACGTTGTGGCTCACAACAGCAATGAAGAAGATCTGGTCATTGGAACTTTTCTTTTTAGTATTTAAAGTGTAACTTCTTTCTTCATTTTCATCCTTGATCATAGTAACGTATATCATTTAATATGTCTTTTTATTTATTACTGTATTTTTAGTTTGTATGAATTTCATGATTTTAATATTTCATTTTCTACATTTCACTACAACATTAAATGTTATAGTTGAATTTTCTAAAGATGGGAGGTATGTAGTAAGGTGACCCTGGTCACTCTTATATAAAATCATTCAATACCTTATCTATTGGTATCATCTATTTAAACTACAAACCTCAACTCTTATATATTATTATTTAAATAATCAAACTATGGGATAGAATAGGAGACAGTAACTAAGAAGTCTCATCAATATAATTAATCATTTATTGTTAATCTCATTAATTTGAAACAAGTGTTTTTCTAAATTAATCAACACCATATTGTAGTGTTCAAACTCAAAGTCATTTCTTCTGGAGGTAATACAGCTAGCTTCTAGATGGACATAATTGAGTTCTGTTAGTTGAGCAATCTCCAGTAGATGGGACATGTGGTCCAGGAGTGAAGTGGTCCTCTAGTAAGTAGCTACTGACCTCTGCAGTCAAAGCTAGAATATAATATTACAATTTGTTGCATCACAATGATGAAATTCTAAAAATAGATTTGAGTAAGTCTTCCGGGTGCCTCTGTGGGGTCCGCGGATGGTAACAAAACCAAAGTGACTTAGTAAAAATCTTTAGTCTTTGACAGGCTGTCTCTTGTCAAGCTCCTCTCCCCTTCAGGATAACCCCTGCTGGTTGACCAGGCTGTCTCTTGGTTAATTATGTAAGATTTTCTTGAAGTCCAGAGTATTTCCTTTTTCCTTCCAAAATCATTCTACCTGTTAGTAATTTCGGCCTGTTCTTTAATATTAATTTAAAGTCAATCTTCAAGTTATTTTAAAATATCTTTCTCTTTTAAAGTGAAGTTAAGTAAACTCATTAAGAGTTAATTTTGTTCAAGTAGTGTGAAAGCAAAGTTTCTACTGTTCAAAAGTTCAAAGTGTTGTAAAAGTGGTGTATTTCAAGAAAAGTGTAATAAACACCCTTCGTTTCAAAGTGACTTCGATTTCTACAAGTTCTTCACAAAAAGATACAACCCAAGGTACTAAAATCCCTAAAAATCCTTATTATTCCCAAATCACAATCATTTCATTTTCAATTATAATATTTTAAATATCAAGAAAAGTTATTCAATAATTAAAAGTACTTATTTCAAAGATAATCAGACGATTATTATATTTCCAATAATAGTTCATGATAAGAATATTTTCTATATTTTTATAAATTATTCAAAGTATCAAAGAAAAGTATATTATTTAAATCTTCGCTGCAAGTACAACTACGATTCCAGAGGATTTCTGCACTTGTGCGTTTTCACAAACCACACTCCGCCTCTACAATCTTCAAACAAGGTATTTATCATTTTGGTTATTTTCCAAATTCTCTCTTTTCTTATTTTTCTTAGAGTAAAAATAAGTGGTGGTCAGCAAACGTTACCAAAACTTTTTGAGCGAGCGAAGCGAGCAACTCCATTTGGCTCTTTTAGCACGGACCTCTGTTTTTTTTTTTGTTTTTTTTTTTGTTTTTGTTTTTGTATGCTAAAGGAAGCAATAGAAGTCGCACCGTTTCACCGATCGACCTGAAATTTTGCACACATGTAAAGACAACCTTCTCTGTTTGCAGACCCAATTTTTTTTTGAAATCCATCCATTGGTTCATTGTTAAAATAAGTATCTCCTGATAGCCTAAAAAATGAAAATGGTCTTCGAGAAATGTGATCAAACTCATATTTAGCATGGTCAGTAAGACCAACAATGTCACTTATTTTACAAATTTTCAGCCGAATCTGTCAAGAAAGTATGCACTTATTGACATTTTTAATAGCTGTCAGAAATGAAACATTGAAAATGAATGTCTTTCCAATGCAACTGAATCTGATTTGCTTTAGGTACAAGAGTGTTTTGATGGTATGTACACTTTTTTAGTGAAAAGCAGATATTTTTATGTTTATTGAGTTGATCAAATTTGAATAATTCAATTTGGATCATAGTTTCCAACAAATCATTTCGAGTTTTTAAGGACCTTGATTGTCTTTTCGTCAATTCGTAGTTCTGATGGCCGTGCCTCCCGTGTTTCTACTTGGCTGATTTTGCATCCAGGAGGGATTAGAAACATAAGCTCACATTTCAATAATATCATTGAGTGGCGTTTGTTCTCTTCTAGCGTTCACACGTCATTCCAAATCTCTCCTGCATTTTGCTTCTTTTCGTTGATAATTTTGGCAATTTGGTGTACTTTGTGAAGGTATTAGTAAAATTGAATTGCTTTTAAAGCATAGATATATTAGGTATCTACAGTATTTGTCCAGGGGATTGATTATTTCAAATTATTTTCTTCTTGGAAACGTTGGATTTATTCCGTTTCTGAGCTTCTGTCTAGCCTGACATTTCCTTGAAGGTTGCTATTTTTTTTGAAAGTTTTGATTCATTCAGTTCAAAACATTACGTTGTCTTATTTTAATTGTGGAACGTTGGATTCATTCCGTTTCTAAACTAGGTAGTTACTATTTTACCTGATCCGTTTTTTTGTGTGGAACTTTGATTCCTTTCGCTTATTAGTTGAAAGGTGTTTACTTTATTTTCATATTTGCGAAGTTTTGTTCAAGATTCATTTCGTAACATTACGACATTGAATACATTACGTCTTTGAGCACACATTTCGTGCATTTCAAACATTGATCACACAAATATTATTGTACTTTAATTAGGTAGGTACTCTACTTCTTACTTTTTCATTACCTATCTTATCCCTATTTAAACATGCCGAAAAATGGAAAGACTTCTGCTAGAATGAAAGCCATAAAGGCGAAAAAGCGTCTGCGTGAAATTGAAGATCAAGAAACTGACGAAGCTAAATCTAAAAGGTTGAAACAAAATGTCGTTAATAATAAAGTATCAAGGAGCAAAGAGACCCCCGACCAGACTGCTGCAAGGAGATACTCAAACAATCAACGCAATACCCGCTCTCGTGCAGCGGGTATTGCCGATTGACCGACCAACTAAAAACTTCGCATGGTAATTGGTAGCAACATTTAAGGTATTTTTGCCAATTTTCAGTCTAATTTGTAGTTATTTTCAGAAGTTTTTGTAATTTTAGGGACATTTTGTGTGTTGGCTGTCAAATTCACGGCGACTTCGAATCTTCAGTTCAAGGCAAGGTAGTTAGAGCAGAAAGTTTCAAACGAAATGAAACTAATAATGACCGTTTAACAGATTGATCTGATATTGTGTCCACAGTAATATCATATCATATGAGTGGTCCCAGGTATATTGTTTGAAGGATATCATGTGATTTTTGAAACTTAACAAGGAACCGTTCAATCAAAGGTTTAATCGATCAACTTAAAACTTAGCAAGGTTATTGGGACCAATATTTTTTGGAAATTTTGGGGATATTTATACAAGTCTGTGACGAAATTCAAGAATTATTGGCTTTTAATGACATTTTCGATAGACATAATTTCGGTTCGAGGTGTTGCGTGTATCCGTGCTCGCTCATCAACGCGTTACTCAGAGCGTTTTCCTAGTATAAACTCATTGCAATTAAAATCATTAATCGCCAAGCCGCTCGCGAAAGGCCGCTGAGACTACAGGCGTACACTAGCGCCGGAAGACTGGCGGCAGAGAGGAGAACTAGAGGGGGAAGAAGACGGATGCCAGAGAGGGAACAGGAACTGGGTGTAGCAGCCATTGCAATGTCAGACTGAATTACTAAGCTGTGTATCTTGATATTTAGATTAAGGTAGAGCAATTGATCGACAATACAAAAAAAATATTCTTGAAATTACAAGTTCAAAAAACGTTTCCCTACATTTCAACTATATTTAAGTACAACAGACTCATTTAATGTTCTGTAGTTTGCAACTCCAGTCCAACAATGAGTTTTCAATTTTATGTTATCAGAGGATGAACAAAACTTTAACATGAGAGGTATAGGAAAACATTTCGAATTTGGTATATAACTTTTAAAATAGCACACGTTGGTATTGTTTTCAATTTTTTTCCTGATAGTATGTCCATATGTCTACCATAAAAAAAGTTTTTTGCTTAAATCTATCGAGACAAAAAAAATAGATCTTCATTTTAGCTTAAAAATGACACGATTTTCTTTTTCCGCCATAAGATAACATGGGGGAGACAAATCAATTTATCTCAGAAACTAGACACGAGAAGTGTTTCATTTTTTCATGGATTGTGTATTGCATGATTATCAATAAGTCACCAAAATTTCAAGTAAATCGGAAACATTGAGGTTATGGTGGTTCCCCCTTAAATGCAGTTGGTTATCGTTTACAAGTGTTTGGTGTGTAACCTTCCTTCCACGATACTCCACACTACGAAGGGATGTGCGTTGTGAAAAATGACCGACCAAACCGGCCTCGAACCTCTCACTTGCCAGACGACAGCTCTACCAACTGAGCTACCCGGCTGGACGGACGAACATTAGACACACAAACACAGATAAGGGTTAGAGATCTCCAAGGAGCATGGGATGAAGGGCCCTAATCCCATTCTCCGTGGAGAATCAGGGTGCGTTGTGACTGATGTTCGTCCGTCCAACAAGGTATAGCTTTCGCCCAGCAAGTGAGAGGTCGCGGGTTCGAGCCCCGGTTCCTAGCCTATCACCTGTTGAATTGTTGATGTCAACTATTGTAGGTTATGTTCTGTACGAATCCAAAGAACCATGCTGATGATAATCGTACCTATCTTAATCATAGAGGTAAGAAGGGTTCTTCTTACCTCTATGTCTTAATGTGTTTGAGTGTTACCAAAACCATCACTTTGATGAAGCTTGTCTTGACTCTTGACTTTTGGAAGCAATAGCCTGACCATCCACAGTCGAGCTTTAGCTCAAAGGCGCTCAAACCATAAGAAAGACCCCTTCCGTCCCTTCCGTGTTCCGTCACCTTCCGTGACCGTGACCAAAGATGCGCAGGCTGCATATTTAACAGGCGCAGAGCTGTACAGTGTTGCCAATTGTATTTAAATATTCATGAGTTAATAGCAACTGGCTGTATTATGTTTGGAAAAAAATCTTAAATTCGGAATGAAATTGATTTACAAAACAAATTATTTTGATGAAAATTGTTCTCCCAAATTTTGAACACCATATTGCATTCCCACCTCCCCCATCCACCTACCCACACACACACACACACCACCACACACATTTAACAAGAACCTAAATTCTTAACCGAAGAACAGGGAGTATTGGAAGTAGCGGCTCTCCAGGTGCTGCAAACGCGAGTGACAGCTGCTTTTAGGCTCAGCAGCCACTATTTTGGATACGTTGGAGACGAAACTGTTAGAAGAATGTTGGCTTAGCTTTTGGCAAGCTTGTATTTCCAAGTGAACTTGGTACATTTTTAATTTTTTGCTTAAATTGTTAATTGTAAATTGTTAATTTTAGTAACCCACTCACCCAACAGGTTGGGTGAGTGGTTAACGCTCTCAGCTTGTATTCCGGAGGCCCGGGTTCGATTCCCGCGGCCGTCCTTCCTGACTGGGGTTTTTTCGTGGTTTTCCCTCAGTCTTCAGGCAAATGCTGGGAAGGTACCCTACTAATAGGCCACGACCGCCTCCTTCCCACCTTCCGTTCTTACCTAATCTTCACCATCATCTCCCAATCATCATCATAATCATCCATCCGTCGCCATTAGCCTCGCTGCAAAACAGTGCGACGTTAAGCCCCAGACAAAAAAAAAAAAAAAAAAAAAAAAGTAACAATTTAATAATTTTTGGTAAAAATTATCCCTCATTTTCTCACTGGGTGCTGTTGGTATACGAATTAATTTTGAAAATATGCCATTCTTGAACAATTTCACTTGTAAAATTTTAAATCTCTTGGTTCTAATTTTGAAAATATGCCATTCTTGAACAATTTCACTTGTAAAATTATAAATCTGTTGGTTCATGGGTTTAGTCTCCTATCGTATCCGAAATTTTATAGTTTTGCGCAGTTTTATTGAATAACGGCGCCTATTTAATAAGGTAGTAGTAGAAACATAAAAAAGCTACTTGCACAATCAGACTGATGATGCAAGATATTATTATCAACGTTACATTCACTTATGAAAAATTACTTCTCTCTCAATTTCCTCCAACGACCGAGCGCTAGTAGTATCACATTAAGGATCGCTAGAAATTTTTGTGTTGGTATCACATTTTATTATAAGGAAATATATATTACAATCTGTTCAGGGTTGCTAGGACATATTAAGTTTGTAAATTCTTTAAATTATCAGTCCTTACTTATTGAACGGGGAAAATTAACTTGAGGAAATATCACTTACACTGCCACAATCAAGTCATTGCTACCAACAATGTATCAAATCCTACAAAGTTCCAATCCTCCAATTGGTTAAGTTTAAATAATATCTTCTGATTGGTCGAAAATGAAAATGTTCAACACATTATCTAACTTTTGCACATTTTAAACCCAATCAGTCAAGTATTTATAGTCATTTTAAGAGTTTAGTATGGGTTAGGTACTTGTTTAAAGAGATTTCTGGAAAAAGTACGTGGGAAAGTCACAACAGAAAGGATCTGTTATTCATCCCGAGTGTTTATATGGAGAGTGGAAAGTGGCAAAGAAAATCGTAATTTGTAGTATCGCGTATTGTGTTTGGCTGTGAATGTTGCACGTGTCTGTACTCGCTCATCAACGCGTTTTCCTAGTAAATGTCAATGAATGTAATGAAACGTGTCTAGTTACTTGAAGTCCCACGTGCCATGCTGGTGCGCTGCATTCTGGTCCTCAACTCTAGTCCTCAAATCCTGTTGAATTCCGTTGTCCAACTGTTGGGGACATTGTTCCCTGCTTTGTTTAATCGTGGTTATCCCACAGCATTCAAGTGCATACATAGGTACTACCTAGGATGATAGCTTGGGGGGGATTGGCAACCTAATGACGTCACCCACGTTAGCTGATGCAGTACGCATTTGGCCATGTATGATACTGACGAGGGAAATGTTGCCTTTTCTTGCTGCATCGTCAATAAAATATTGGAGAGATGTGTGTGTAGCATCATTGTCTTCATTACAATGCAGAGCATTGTGTGATTGTATTTTAAAATCCATTATGTTGTGTAGTATACTTGTTTTGACAGGTTTAAGGTGGGAATTCACGTTTGACTTTGGCCTATTTTGTAAAAGGCTGGCTGAAATAGCTGACGCGCGAAATCACCCCCCACTCCCAAGTGGCGACATGTGAAACGCTGGAGGAGGTCATAAATTTTAACGACTAGCCAGATTAGATTTAATTCATTCCAGACGTGTTTACTTCCGAGTAAATGAATGCGATAACATTTGGTAGACATGAGCGTTTGCACTTGTTTATTGATTTTCAATGTATTCACAATGTAGTAATTGTTAATTTGATTAATTATGGACGTAATTATTATTGTTAATTATTATTGGACTTTAATTTATTATTTATACTTTAGAATGTGTTGATTTTGATTTTCAATGAATTTATAACCATTTATTTAACAATTTATAAACCATTTTCAATAATTTATTTTCTCTTTGTATTGTTATGAAGTTGGTAGATGTATTCTATCGACACGTTGGATAAGTAAAGATTGTCCAAGAGAAAATACTATACGAACTTATTCCCGAAAGAATAATCTAGCATGTAACCATTAATTTCACAATATTGTAATTATTTTATAAATAAATTAAACAGTTCTTTAACTTTATAAGGGTATTTAGAGCAATGGGTATTTAGTATTTAAAGAAATAGTAATGTTTATATATAATCTGTACAATATGAATTCACAAAGAGCATGTAGCATGTAATTTTACGCAAACATTACTATCCTAAAGAGCAACAAGTACTCTACCATGTTTCCACTAAACTTTATAAATTAAATAAATCGAGTGTTAAAAACATACACAGCAGCGAGCGTGCTGATGCTTTCTTTGGAACTAAGCGGTGACAGGCAAAGATGAACCCGCTCTAACATACGCCGGCCGGCCGATACCTGGCAATGATAAACAGGGTTCATCTTTGCCTGTCACCGACCATAGGTATTGTTTTGACAGAAATATTATGTGATCAGATCATAATAAGAGATTGATCAGTAATTTTAAAGCAAAACTTAGTTCACATTTATTGTTTTTCTCGCAAAGACCACATCTAAAATATTGCGCTCTGTGACGTAGTACAGCATGTACCTAGATCCAGCCCTGAGTAGGTCGATCAGTGGTCATCCCACCCGGACAGTTGGATTTATACATACTTATACACTATGCACTATGTCCACTCAAACAGTCACCTGGGGGCCAGGGTCGGGCCAGGGTTAGATTACCGCCATGCAGGCGCGTGGAAAGGGTGGGGGAATGGGGGAAAATCCCCCCCCCCCCCTATGATTCAATTCCCCTCCCTATTTTTCTTATACATTTATGTGTCAAGAAAAAAATGTGTATAAAAAGTGTTAAAATCGCGTAGAAATGCACCAAATTGATGTTTGAAAGTCACAACAAATCCGGGGCTGTGCGCCCCGAACCCGCATTTTGCTGGGGGGCCCTCCCCCCAGACCCCCCATTGTCTTCGTAGACACTATGTCCAGCTCAATTTATTTTGCAATATTATTCCCCCCCCCCCCCCTTGCAAATTTAGTTCCTACGCGCCTGCCGCCATGTCATTCGATCCTGAGACATTTTACCCGATTTGAAAATGATGAATGCTGCAATAGTATCATCCTAATAACAAGATAAGCATATTCTGAAAAGTACTCGTAAAACTCATAAAAGTACCTACTTTGGAAAAAAGAGTGGAAAATATCAATGTTGCGTAGTACTTGGTAGTACTTTGGCGACTGCAATGCCGCAATTACCGATTAGCATGCCATAAGTGTTAATTTCTTCCGATAATTCCATTCTAGAAACGTTCGGTAATAGGGAATCTAATTCCATTTTTATATTGTACATTTGTAAATATCAACACTAAAAATAATGACAAATACACTTTTATTACCCGAAAAAATTAACATTTTTAATCATATTATATTATATCAACGTTTTAAAATAATTAATAATGTTTGAGTAAATGTATCTCATCGAGTGCAAAGCGATGCAGAGCGAGCGCATGTGTTTATCAACAATGAATGACGTCATTCTACTCACACCACAGGGTGAAACTGTCTGTCTTGCTCTCGGATCTCGAGTTGATGTTATCGCTAAGTTGACAGTTAAATTAATGGCATCTACGTGACTCAGTCCAGGAATGCGAAGGGGAAATTTTTGCTGCAAATATGGACTCGAATTGAGCTGGAAAATTATCATTTTTAGAGGTAGAATGCATTTTTCTCTCAATCGCGAGCACCAAACGGATTGACCAATTAATTTCAAATTTTCAGCAAGTGTCACCAATACATGCACAATGATACTAGTCAGTTTATATTTTCGATAAAAAAATATGTACGGCAGTTGTGATAGCTTAAAGTTGGCCATTTTCAATATTTTCCATGCGCTTTTCCAGTACAAATGTTTAAAAATCAATATGATCAGAATTCATTCAAATATGTTATGAACATGAGAAAAAAATTTGGGGGTGCTCCTATAAGCCATTCGTCAGTCATAGTTGAGTAAAAAATGGTCCACAAAAATGGAGCATGAATTGCCACCTTAATATCTTGAGGAACTAGATCAAAATGTTAAAACCTGCGCCGACGGAAAAATATCACTTCAGCACTTTATTCACTACGTCTCACATAGGCAACGTGTTGATGTCTGAGATACATCATTGTCTTCCAGATTAACGAATTGTGAGAGATATAATGTGTGACATTTTATTGAATGATTCGAGATATTATTAACTGTTATAAAAGCGCGGCATTTCCGTTATCACACACATGGTTTTCAAGGTCACATGGGATGCCAATCCCCCCCAGTAATAGTCCTAGGTACTACTTCCAATAGATAAAGGTACCACTAAAATTGAATCCCAAATCTTTTACAAAAGTTTACCTGCTATAGTACAACAGTAACGAAATAGATGAATAGATTAGCTAATCAATTATCCGTTGGACCGTTACATAGATGGGCTCGTACTCAAAATATTTAAATATTTAATTATTTATTGACATAAGGAGTCTATTGGATTCTGTTCATATCTATTCACAGTCTTGTGGTGTTGAGGACTGACATCTGAAGATATCTACTTTTGGGCGAAACTTCATTTGAGCATGAGGCCGATACTGATCAATAGGGAATATGCAATAATTTATTTATAATCCTTCGCCAGGTTCCATAGTTGGGTCGGGGGGGGAGGGGGGGGGAGGGGGGGGGGGGGGGGGGCCAAGGCCACCATTTGCTACGGCCTCGGACTCCTGAGCTAGCTGGCCAAGCTTGGCTCTTCCTCTTCTTCTTTCTTCTCCACCAGTTCTTCCACTTCTTCCTGTCTTCCCACCAACTCTCCTCTTCCACTTCTCCAACCTCTCTCGCACATCCTCTGCTACCACTTCTTCCTCGGTCTTCCCACTCTCCTTTTGCCACTTCAAACTCTCACCGTGGTATTCTCTTCCCCTGCATCCTCTTCATGTGCCCAAACCACCGTAGCCGCTCTCTACCCAATTTAAAAGTCAGCCTCTCCACATTCAACCGTAGCCGCTCTCTACCCAATTTAAAAGTCAGCCTCTCCACATTCAAGTCCCTTCTAATTTTCTCACTCCTGATCTTGTCCATCTTTATTAAAAACTATAATTCAAAATATGAAGATATTTGTTGGTAAATCACACTACATATTTTCACTTTTTGAAATATTGTATTTTAACTGCATTCAAAAACTTTTGCATATTCCCTATTGACATTGCATACCTATGTAGGAATATAAATGTAGGTAGGTACCAAGGTATTTCCAGTCTAACTAGGTATGCTCATAAGCGATTATGCCCGAGGCTCTAGCGACGTCATCGAAAGAGATCTATGGGCCAGTAGCAGTGATGTATTCAGTTAATTACATCAGTTGGCTATGTAAACAAACGCAGGGTGAATAGTTGACCGATACTTGTGCATCGATCGCTTCCAATGTCATCACTAGAGCCTCGGGATATAATCGCGTATATCTGCTTATAAGCATACCTAGTTAGACTGGAAATACCTTGGGTAGGTACTACATATTTCTGTATTTGTTAGATGAAGAAGACCCAATGTCCATTCAATTATGTTGTAGGAGAGCTGCCTATGTATATCCTATCTTGACACCCATAATTTAGATTGGAATACCAGTCTATTTGCAATTCATAGAACTAAATTTAATAATTCAAAAATTTGGAACACAAAATTGAGAATATCAAAATGAATGCTTCTGCTGCAAAGAAAGAAACCTTGAAATTCATGATTTCGGTCACATTGTGGATAAACCCACATTAAAATGAAAGGGAATTAAGGATATTCAGAAATACAAACTAATTTTTAAGTTAATTTATTTATACAATATTGTTATAACAGTCCTTGGATGGCAGTTAAAAATCCCGCCAAATTATCCAATGAAAAATAAAGCTTATACTACGTCAAAATAAGTTAATATCTTCAGCACCAAAGACACAAATATTAATTCCAATATTACAAAAAAAATGCATTGATACGCGACACAATAATTTATAAGATTGCGATATACAGAAATAATGTCACCTTTACGAAGAATCAACAAGCAGTTATTCAAAGCACGGCACACACAGATAACTGTACAAATTGGAATACTTATTAATTCTTGTAAAACGAATACGTGAACTATGTACATAACCGGATGTCCAATGATCTTGCACTTCAGGTTTACCACATTTATAAAACTTATCCACAATGTTACATGATTATAAAAAAGTTTGTTATTATTAAGTAAGACGGAGTTGCTGGATTGTTCAGACGAAATTCGAAAATCACAACGTAATCCTTCTGGATTTTAGAAGTTCAGTTTGACAATCTGAATCATGTTCTCGACGGTTGGTTTGTGAAAAACTATTTTTTCGTTCATTGCGGCTATTGTAAAACATTCAACAGCTACTGCAGAGTTAAATAATATATTAATTAGACAATGTTGCATAAAACACAATTCACATCTTTTATGATTGAATTCAGCACGGGACGGCACAAACAATGTAGAACTTAAGTGTATTACTATTGTCGTAAAATAGTAAGATAGCTTTACCAAGAGCAAAGTCTCGTTATTGTGTAGTAGTTTATAGTATCTTAGAAGTACCTACATACATTAAAATTACGAAACCGTCAAATTCTCAGAGGAAGTATTATTTGTACATCGGTTGATGGAAAATGTAATCTGTATATACAATAGGCTCCACTTCGTAGTTTATATATACATTTCAATAGCTCCTGAATAGACTTGGGGGCTAATTATACCTCCTTCTAATTAAAGGTTGTAGAAATCATTCAAGAATAGGAGCCTTTTGTATAGATTCTATTCCAATATCCTCAGGGTACAGTTAATAGAATGGAGCTATGTACAAATAAAAAATTCAACTTCAAAAATGGCATGAAAACAATTTTGAATATCTAAAATAAAACCTCAATAAGATTCCACATAAAATGTAGCCATACGATTTTCAATACATCCTACAAAGCAGATACTCCCGAAGATTTCACAAACCCAACCGTCGAGAACGAACTCTACGAGGCTCCAGTGTACAGTCAAGGTCGCTCAATCGGGACGAGTGGCTCGGATCGAGGTCCGTATATCACAAGGTGTCGACGCGCGAAGGAGGGGGGCTCGAACGCGACGGCAAGTGAGCTCTCTCGAAGACTAGATTCTGCGTCCGGGGCGACGCAGAACGACGCCTCGAACGCGAGACGCGTTCCTTCAATCTCGTTCCTGTACGTCACGCTTCGGTCAGAGAAGTGATACTTTTTAAGTGATTTATAAAAAGTTCTGATGAATAATAAGGGCAACCTTTATGGCCTAAATTGGCATTGTCTGATGTTTAAAATATGAATTTCTATAATGTTCCACGAGAGAGGGGAATAGAATGAACAAAAAAGCTCCATATCTTTGTGTATGTTTTAACAGATATTAAGTTCACTAAATTTCACATTGATGTCCGGTAATCCAAAATGGTTGCTTCAATGCTGACTTTTGACAAAGTAATTTAACAACTTCAAGAAAGTCAAAAGGATTAAGGCAAATCTGACGCTAAAAGTGCACACCTGGTAAAAACTACAAGTCCAAGGGTTTTCGCCACAAACGGCGGGTGCGATTGTCATGACACTTGTATCACATGTGCACTCTTTGCTTATGTGGACTTCTGACATCCTCAAAGCAAGTCCTGCAGACCTGCAGAGTTAAAGCTTTCAGAACACTGTAAAATTATAAAATAGCAATGTTACGATACCTGATCTACATTTATAATAGTGGTATATGTGTCGGAAAGTATTTTCTCTTCGTCTTCAGTCTCATATCATTGGACAATTCAAAAATTTTGTCATCGTTATGAATAGTTGAATGACATGAGGTTTATGCTGGCTTTTCATGCTCCGTCATATTCCGTCAACGTTCGTCACCGTCCGACGAAAACGACCACGTGACCCGTCTCGACCAATCAGAGCCATCCCCAAAAATCTCGGGCGGCGAGGGATTGGTCGAGACGGGTCACGTGATCGTTTTCGTCGGACGTGACGGAAGATGATGAAGCATGGAAAGCCAGCTTTTTGATGATTGATGGAACAAAAATGTGTCCGAAACGCAGATCACTATTAGACGAAGAATATTGTTACCTATTTTAGAATGAAGCTTTGTTATCAATATTACATTCCCCTTCTCTAATGGTACAGGAAGCAGAACCGTCAAATAGGAGTACCGTCTCAAGAAGCGGAGCGTACAGGAACCTGAACGGCGCCTGGCGGGGAACCTCAGAGCTCCTTGAGCAGCGTCGACTTGGCGTTCTTGAGCTTGTCGAAGCGCCGCTGGTAGTGCGAGTTGGTCGTCTCCAGCTCCTCCACGCGCACCTGGGCCTCGCGCAGCTGGGGAGAGAGGAGCGCGGTCACACATCCGTAACAAACACAGTTAGCACAGTTAATGGGATTCGAAACGAATCGGGGGTCTTATACGTACGAAAAACGCATACTATCTGTGCCGGAAGAGAAGGGAATACAATCTAACAAATGCGCTCCGTTTTGGAGAAAATTTATGCGTTTTCCCAAAAGGTATTTATGTTGGCGAATAAAATAAACTTTAAAATTATGTAGAAGATCAGATGTTTAACATCACATAAGAGCCTTTTAGCCTTTAAGAGGACAATTGACTGAACCAGTAAAAAAGCATAAATATTCCAAGTAATGGAACTCATTTATATAGATTTTATACCCCTTCTGTCATGGCACACAAGACAAAATGCGTGTTGGGAGTTGGCAGAAATATTGTAAATTGTAATTGCCAAAGAATTAAAGAAATATCAAGCCACTTTGCTGTACAATATTGTAACATTTCATGATCAACATAAAACATTCCTCTTTAAAACTAGCTGGTAACAATGTTAGCATGTGAAGGTTTCAGTATTTGGAACCAGTTGAAAGGATACAGACGGTCTTACAGGACTTTTGTATCAGGCGGAAGAATTTAATTTAATGAAATATCAAAATTGTCCGAAGTGATTTTGATTATTGAAGAAAATATAATTATTAAAATTAATGTTGTAGAATGTAGGTATTTGAATTAGATCAAACATAATGCAAATTTGGTGCTTAGCACAGACAACATATTAAGTTGCATGACCTAGGCTCCTAGCTAAAATTTTATTAAAGGAAAGAATTTTGCGATTATGCTGATGACACCAAAACGGTTGTGCCCATTTGTAAGTCTTGAATATCAGGCAGTAGATACTTGCTAAATGCTGGCGCCAAGTTCTGTTAGGACCGGTCAAAATGTTCCGAGGGTGCTCCGCAATATCTACACGCCCCAGGGGGTTATTCTAAATTCCCTTGTCGTCTCGTTTCACGTGATACGGGCTCACTGCACACTGGAGTGCTATCTATTTAACACGGTAGTGACACCGTATCAATTGATACGAGACGACAAGGAAATTTAGAATAACCCTCCAGGAGAACGGTGAAATCAAACAGGGTTATGCAGTGGTTATGTCAAGCTCACTGCGAGTGCACATTCCACCGGCACATCACAATTCACATAAGTCGCGCGGCATTGTGTTACGCAGAGGGTGTGAAAATAGACAAGTGGTTGGATACACCCCTGGACATGGAATCCAGTAAATATAGGAAACTTTGTCAAGAGGTGTACAGATATTAAGAATAAACATCAGTATCATATCACCAAGCCAGCAATGTACAAACTTGCATTCCTCTTTCAAGCACATGTGTATCAATTTCATGACAATTCTGGATGAATATGTATATTCAACATCTTTTTATGTTGGCAACTTTTTCGCAACAATGATGAAAGGAATGCTAAGATCATAATAAAATACGTCAGTCGGTCATTCCTGCAGAAAAGTAAAAAAAAAAAAAGTTTATTCACACATAAAATCTGATCCATCAAAATATTTTGATATTAGGTATGAGCAAACTTTCTGTTCCCAAACACATCAATGACTAACAGATTCATGAAAAACTTTTCTCATACTCCTCCATTCCCAGCACGGCACAGCACAAAAATAAGCAAAGAACGCCACAGAAAAAAATCAAAATCATTCTCAGTACCTGCAACGAACACGTGTATTAGTGGGTTACGTATGACAAGAGCGCACGCGGCATGCAAGAAAGATCGAACCCTAAACGGAGGTCGACGACGCCTCGGGACTCGGTTCGACGTCGTCTTCGTCCGAGGACTCCTCTTCCGAGGTCCCTTCCTCGCCCTCATTGCCATCGTTGTTGGTATCATCGTCATGGTTGACATCGTTGCTTGCATCGTCATCGTGATTGTTGACGTCGTTGTTCGTATCGTCATCGTGATTGTTGGTGTGATTGCTGGCATCGTCGTGATTGTTGACGTCTTTGCTGGTATCGTTGCGATTGTTGCCATCTTTGCTGGTATCATAGCAATTGTTGACATCTTTGCTGGTATCATCGTGGTTGTCGACGTCGTTGCTTGCATCGTCATCATGATTGTTGACGTTGTCCTGATTGTTGACGTCACCGTCAGCTATGTCGGTTTCGTCCCCCTGAACAGCAAATCTACGTTGGGACTTGCGAGGGACTTTGCACACCAATGACAATGATGATTTAAGACATTTAATATCTGTGCCTACAAACTAGAGAGCCAAGACTACAAACTACTGATGTTTGGCATCATTAATATTAATACATTAAATTCATAGTTCTCCCAGCTAGAACATATATGACAATAATAACCTATATCTTTTGAGTAAATAGCCTACCAAATGAAATGAGTTACCTATGTATAACCTAAAATAATGATAATAAATGTTTTCGTGATCGTAATGCCACAGATATATCTAATTTTAATTGCCTGCATCAAGATTCCCAAATCTACTCAAAGAAAAACTCCCAGATGAAGGCTAACAATTAAGACGGCTGAGTAGTGAGCGTGGCCTTGAAGAATATTTTAATAGTTTTTTATCAATATCTTTTACCAATGTAATAATTATTAATAAAATTAGGCTTTGTACGAGTCTTCAGAACTGTTCAATGAAAATAATTACATTGTTTTGAATGGATTATTAGTTTTATTTCGTCCTGCAAACGTTTAGTGCCATATTTTTACTAACTTTCAGGCACTAAACGTCTGTAGGACAAAATAAAACTAATAAACCATTCCAAACTATTAAATTATTTTCATTGAACAGTTCTGAAGACGCGTGCAAAGCCTAATTTTATTAACAATAATTGCATTGGTAAAAGATATTGATAAAAATCAATTAAAAAATTCTTCAAGGTCAAACTCAGTACTCAACTCAGCCATCTTAAATAATTATTATTATGTGTATTGATTGCTCAATAGGAAGAACAGAATTTGAAGTCGTTCTCTACACAATAATAAAGAAGCTATGTCCCAGTAGATAATGGAAATTATTTGTAGTTCAAATTTGCATCCATTCTAAAAAAATAACTTACTCCGCATCTATTAATTTGTTTTGCTGTGCACACTACATACTACATTTTACATTTTATTTCAGCAACCACTGCCAAATAAGTCTCAACAATAGGGAATAGGCTCAGATCATCACATCGTTCTGAAAGCGTGGACTAAAAGCTCTAGTTTTAAAGACAGAAACAGGAGAAAAAGCTTAAAAGTAAAGAATAAAATGAGTCAAGTTAAAAGAAGCATACCCAAGAGCAGTGCAGACACACAGTTTCTGTAGGTCTGCTAGTGGAAGAAGGGAAGTAAGATGCATACTGTAACGATGTCTAGTAACAACATTTAGCATTATTATGATTTTTGAGGCAACAGGACCGATAGACATACAATAAAAAAGACCGAATGATTGGCAAATCGAGCACTTCCATTTAATTCAACCTCACCGACGTAACAATGCAGCCAACTGAAGTACTTACGACATATGGTAGCCAAAATGTAGCATATTAATTTTTTATGGATCATATTTAACGTCTTGTATACTTGTATGTACCAGAGGTCGTAAAGCACTCTAAAGTATGCATTGTTTAGTGAAGCAAGCTAAAATTCTGTGCAAGTGCTAGAATTTTTAAAATTTATTCTTGTGAAGCAATACTAAAAAAAAAAAAAAAATTTGGAAGAACCAAGTGCATCCCGTTACGACTAAGGCATGATTTGGAAACCGAAAGGTGGTATGTACACCAATTCACATTTCATTTCTCATTCATCCGAATACAGTATGTCAGTTGAGACCTTCAAAACCAGTTGAGAGTGCAAAATAAGATGAGTAACCCAAGGTCCAGATCTGTTTCAATGAGCAATATTATCTATTGTGGGAGGGAGGCTATTAAAGGAGAGCCTTCCTAGCTTTGGCTCTCAAATCACAGAAACCACGAAAGGATCTCATTGATTTGATTGATTTGAACCAAGGGCTTTGGAGTGCAGTATTCCAATCATTGGAGCCTCTTTATGTAGATTCTATTTCGCTTCACACCGGGCAAGATAGTAGTGCAAGAAGAGAAGAGCCGCGACAATAAACACGGGACGGGACGAATGAGAACACCGGAACGTGAGACTCACCTCTCTCTGCAGCTTCCGCTTCTCGACCTTGAGTTCGTCCTCCACCTTCTCGGAGGACTCGGAGGCGCCCTTGTAGCGCACCACCTGGCTCTCGAGGCGCGCCACGCTGGCCTGCAGCGTTGCCACGTCCTGCTCCGCCTTCTGCAGCTTGAACCTGCGGGCAACGCGGCACTTGAGAATCACGACATGTCGGGACATACTGTGTGGTTTGTTTTCTAAGGTGTACGGACTAAAATAAAAAATCCGTGATCATGGATGTAAAACCCAATGAATTGAAATTTATATTTATTTCTATCTATAGTTCAATAGGGCATGTAGTAGTACCCAGATAATCTATCACCAGAATGTAATGATTGGGGACTAAATAAGAGAATACAAAGAAGGTAATTAAGGACGAAGATAATTTGTATTCAATAGAATAGTTGAAATAGTGGAAGTTTTTAAAATCCCGGAGTTGAAATTGCAGCAGAATGCCAGTTAGATAACTTTATTTTAAACAACTTCTTTGTTTTCAATTGATACTAATCCAACAACAGTAAACAAATGTAAATGTATTGCCAAAGTATAAGTAACAAGATTTTGAGTTTGGAAGGCCATTAGAGATCCAGCAACAAACTCGGTGAATCGTTGCTAACCTGTAGTCCGCAAGGAGTTTGTTTGTCTCGCGTTGCGCTTCCTCCACCTCGACGAGGCCGACACCGCCGTTGACGGTGGGCGCCGATTGGCCGCCGGACCTGCGCTGACTCCGCCCCTCCTCCAGCTCCAGCTGCAGCCGGCGCACCTGGTCGGCGAGGTCGTCCCGGTCCTCCGCCAGCCGTCGCAATCTCACGTCTGCACGGGAGAAGAATGAGGTCAGTGAACGTTGACAGGAGTCAACAAAAAAAGATTTCACACTTATTTCTCAACAAATAAGATGAATGACTTGGTCACTATTTCTTATCAATACGTTTCAGTGCTGAATTTTTAATATCTTTTCCTCTTTTTAGGAAATAAGACTTCGCAGTGGTTTTTACTTTTTACACAGGGTATGTTTATTTCAGTTAATTGTGAGAAAAAAACGGAAACGCAAAATGCAAAAACGGTCTATATGGACCCGGTTTTAAGGTTATCACTAGGGCTAGGATGTTTACTTTAGGACATCCTTTTTTAGTTTTTTGTTTGGGCACGTCTAAAAATGATATATAAATATGTTTCATGTGTCCCCGATTTCAAAAATATGTGTTTCATTTTGCCTGAAAGTGCCTTTTTCTCAATTTTTGATGAATTCAGTCCTTTTCTTGCTATTTTAAGGGCTTTTTGTCCTTTTTAAAAATTATTGGGGAAAATAATATGAAAAGCTCGTTGCAAGTTACAACAATTTTATGAATTTTGGTCTAGACCACAATTCATACCATTTTCATCCACCATTTGGATGCACCATCAACAATTGACACTTGATACATTGACACATGCATACAATAATTTTAAGTTAATTTTATTATATTACTCCAAGTCCAACTTCTAAATCGATAAATCGAATAATATGTTGACGAATATTACATACCATAAAATTTCATTGGTCCTTTTTCGGGATTTTATGGTCCCTTTTTAATAGTTTCAGGTACTATTTGCCTGCCTTTTTGGACGTTTCAGAGGTCATAAACATCCTAGCCCTAGTTATCACTTGGTACATTTTTAATTTTTTGCTTTGTTAATTAATAATAATTAGGTAGTTGATTTTTGGTGAAAAATGGTATATTTTCTTGTCTCAAAGGGTGCCGTATGAAATTTAATTTTAAAAATGTGTTAAGTTTGTATTTTATTTATCTAATCATGATTAAAATTTATTCGAGTTCAATTGCCAATTGGTTAACAAGTTTGGTCTCCAATCGTATTGAACATTTCATAATTTTGCGCGGTTTTGTTGAATAACCGGCGCCTAATTAACAAGACACGAAACAAAAATAAAAAAGTGCTACTAATATCCAATCAGACTGATCATGTGAACATCCTATCAAAGTTACACCCACTTATGAAACAAATTTGATGTCTTAATTTTCTCAAACTGCTGAGCGCTAGTATCACCTTAAACATATAATTTTTATATTCATATACATGTGTGAAAGTTTTCTGGTGTTATCTGTTAAATACAGATAAACTGTTTTGATGATACTTTTGGGTCAGACTTGATAATGGTTGGTGGGGGACAAGGTGAACCTAATCAGAACCAAACAGCTAGTTATCATCAGGTTACCGCACAAAGCAGTAATGAAGGTGCAATTTTGCCTTCTATGTGGTGAGTCCAAGTAAATTAATTACCAACAGCCAACAAGAGAATAAGTATTTTGATCATTGCATAGAACTTTGTTGATGTAAATGGGACAAGTAACCAACTCCATATTGATTCGTTAAATTTCTTTTGTATAAGAACACAGTAGCTCTTACAAGAACTATACTATATTTGAAACTACTACTAGGAAAACGAGTGTAACGCGTTGATGAGCGAGCACGGGTACGTGCAAATGTTCGAACCGGAAATGCGTACACAACGCACAGAAAACATATACATCCATATTGAATTGATTATGATATTAACTTAAAAGTATATGCTTTTCATCGAAACTTTAAAATAGCATCTAAGCACCTGGTTCATAAAGCAAATCAGAATCAATTCAATTGGCACTGGAAAACATTCATTTCGATACTTCATTACTGAAAGATATTAAAAATGTCAATACGTTCATACGTTCTTAAAGTACTTCCATCAAAAGTCCTTGTTAAATAGAAATGCTTCAAATTTTCCTCCAATATGCCTCGAGCAATATCATTTGCAAATACGAAAAGAAAAACATATGTCACGGGATTAATTTAAGAGATATCTTAAAAGGAAATCTTGAAATTTCCCATAAGATAACATGGTGAAGCTTCAAAATTACACTTATATCTTCTGTAGAAATCGTAATATAAACTACAAAGTAAAATTATTGATTTCATTTTAAAGGCCGATTTTTTTCTCAATATTTTAGCCGTTTAAAAATGTGGGGGTACGGGATTAAATAAAGAGATATTCAAGAATAATACCCTAATTTAGCTAGTTTCTACTAGAAACTGCTTAAAATCAAATCAAGTACTTAATTCGTACTGCATGAAATTAATTAAAATAATTGTAAATTCTTTATAAAATACCGTATTTCTACAAAGTAATCTTATGATATCATCAACAATGCAAAATATAGTTGTAAAATATTTATTTCATTGATTTGTAATTTAATTTGTGAGTCACTGACTTGAATTACGTGGACTATCGATGGTACTACTTTAACTGATTGGGATGAAATTTTGTAAAATAAGAGACAATATTGGTCTTAATGATCATGCAAAATATGAGTTTGATCAGAATTATCGAAGACCGTTTTCATTTTTCAGCCTATCAGGAGATATTTATTTAAATTTTAACCAATGAATGGGTTTCAAAAAAATATATGGTATGCAAACAGAGAAGGTTGGTTTTACATGTGTGCAAAATTTCAGCTCGATCAAAGAAAAACTCTGACCTGTATAGCCAAAATATGTGTTTGATCAGATTTATCGAAGACCAGTTTCATTTTTCAACCTACCATCAGGAGATGTTTATTTAAATTTTAGCCAATGAATAAATTTCAAAATATTTAGGGTCTGCAAACAGAAAAGGTTGTCTCCACATGTGTGCAAAATTTCAGCTCGATCGAAGAAAAACTCTGACCTGTATACAGTCAGGTAACAGAAAAAAAAACAAAAAAACAAAAAAAAAACAGAGGTCTGTGCCGAAAAGAGACGCTCGCTTCGCTCGCTCAAAAATTTCACATCTTCCCAGTGAGTGGCTTCAGTACGCATGCGGTTAAGTCACTTTCATGTCAATCGTAAAACGAGTTCTTATAACTACATCACTACACTACACTACAGAATTAACAGAAATTGATAAATAACTTAATTTGTACAATCAAATACAAATTCAAATTCTTGTGAGAACTGATGTCCATTTGGTCAGTTTGACACCGAGAGAACTTTGTTCAAATCTACAAAAAATGATAATCGCAGCATTTTTAAAATGAAATTGTAGTAATTTAAAGAGATTGAGATGATCAAATTTAAAGTTTGTTTAAATTGCACTGAAATGCACTAAATTCAATAGTGAAATTATACAACTTTCCTGGCCAGTGTAGCCCGTGTGTTGTAAGGTGCTCCCCCAAACACACATCGGACCTGATGGTACATTATTTTTACGGAACAGGTTGGCTGAGTGGTAACGCTCTGAACTTGTATTCCGGAGGCCCGGGTTCGATTCCCGCGGCCGTCCTTCTTGACTGGGGTTTTTTCGTGGTATTTCTTAAGTCGACAGGCAAATACTGGGAAGATACCCTACTAATAGGCCACGACCGCCTCCTTCCCACCTTCCATCCTCACCTACTCTTCACCATCATCTCCCAATCATCATCATAATCATTCATCCGTCGCCATTAGCCTCGCTGCAGAACAGTGCGACGTTAAGCCCCAGACAAAAAAATACATTATTTTACCTTCTGCTACCAACTACTAAAAAATCAACAGCACACAACTGGATAAGATATGATTATTATGGTCAACGACGAGGTTATATTGCGCATATTAATTTTTACTTTAAACTTTGTTGATGATAAGTGGAGGACATTTGGGGGGGGTCAAGTTAAAGGGCCCGATCCAGGGGAGTCTGAAACTGGTGGGAAAGCCAGTTCAGAATGGGAACAGACCCGGGGAGGGGGAGGGGGGCTTTGGGCCGGTGGAACCCGTTTTCAGGGGGATCACTATCTCGAGGGGGGAGGGGGGGGGAGGGGGGGGGGGGGTGGCCGGCCCGAAGTGCCCGCGAATTTGGGGAGGGCATGGGACTAGGTCGACCCTGAACTGCATTTATTTGGGACCAACACTCGTAATGTGAGGCGGCCCCTTAAGCCCCACCACCGCGTCAAGCTAGCAGTCCATTGGTGAGGCACGCAACTGGATTTACAGTATTTTTATTTCCAATTGATTGAGTGTATAATCAATTATTAAAAAAATTAGAGGGGGCATAATCTGCCATTGCTGTTAACAAAGTTTATAATCGTCGCTGCTTGTTTGGAGACAAATGAAACACATCAGCATTGTTGTCTTTGGAAAAAATGTTACAAAATATCGAACAAAAATTGATTGCATTGTTGTCAGATAATTTTCAAAATGGGTTGAATGAAAAATCGTTGTTTTGTTTGAGCTATCAAAGCATGAGTGTGCATTAAAAAAGGAAATAGTGTGCGTGAAATAATAATAATAATAATCTTTAATCCTTTTTTTTCCAAATTACAGTGGGTTTAGGAGGTAAATACAAGGGCCTAATTAATGAAACCGGCTGGCCGGGCCTGACGTTTCTTCTGTATTCTCTTCATCTTCATCATAATAAAAAAAAATTGTGACGAAACAGATGCGAGTGAAAATGTACTGATGCAGTTACCTCTAATGTACATTTAATGGAATTAAAACCCACCATTTCCCCCTCCCCCCCCCCCCCACATTTAAACAACATTTTGTCGAAGGGGAAGGCTAAACGAACGTAAATGCATGGAATGGGGAAAGGAGGGTTTTACTTTTAGGAACTTAATTCCATGACTGTCCTTCATAACATTATCATAGGTGACACGGCCAGCCCATGTAAGTACATTTTTGTTAATTGTTCACGAGCCGCACACATTTCACTATTGTGTGTGATGATCAAAAGCAAAACACATCATCTGTAGGTACCACAGAGGTAGAAGGATTCTTTCAATACACTGCCATTGGCTCTCACTCGCGGCGCTAGCAGCACAGAGCCAGCAGCGCTAAGGTTTAAAAATGTTCCTTTTCCGCACTGCATTTTGATTGGCCCTTTCATTGAAAATTGATTGGTTCTTTGAGTGTATGGAACAGCAACGCCATCTACACTAGTTTTACGTGAACAAGCCCATTTCAATGATTCTTGAGAATAGCTCATAAACCAGTAATTCTGCCTTTATCCAATAATATTTGTAAAGTTACATGAGTCATTGTGTAAGAGAATACTTCAACATAATTTGTTGACTTCAGTCAATGGCAATTATAGAGCTTGATTACATGATTCCAAAGGTGTACAACGCAACATCAAGAAAATGGACATCGGGCCTTCTACCTCTATGGTACAAAATACTGTAACAAAGGTATGTTTACAGCTCGACGCGCCAACCTTAGAAGATGTAAAGGTTAATCTTTCAAGATCAGCACTTCAGTGTGTTGGTGCTGAGGCACCCGATTGGTGAGCGTCGAAGTGATGATCACCTTTAGCCGAGCTGTAAACCTACCTTAAGAATAGTTAAATATCAGCGTCGTCTGATTTATTTGATTGTCACAAGTGAAGGTTTTGCATCTTCTGAACAACTAACAAAAAGGCACATACGCTAGGCTTGCCGCATCATTGCGACACATCTCAGATATTGATTTATATTCACAGGAAGTATTCGAAGACGACGGAGACTATTCTTCTTCGTCGCTCTGATCAGCGGCATCGCGATCATCGTCAATGTCCTCATCTACCTTGAACCGTCCAACCTGACCGCGCACCGGCAGCATCATCACGCAGACCGCAAGCCGGAGAGAGTTGACAAGACAGTTCAAGACCGATTCACGGAGCTTGATAGTATAACAGTCACGAAGGTTGAAGCTCCTTCCAGAACCAACCAAAACCTTCGCCTGACGAGACAAAATGGTTGGACTCGGACACAATCTCCCAGGCACACCAAGAAGAACGAACTTAAGGCCACGCGTTCTCGGAAAGTGTGTTCTCTGTTGCCAAATGTGTCATCAATAGAGATCAGTAATTCTTACTGGCAAAATCTCGTTACTCCAGAAAGAACATTCAAATTCTTCACTGCTTATTACGATACCAGAAAAGCTAATGACACCCCATGCGTTCGAATCATCAGCATGACCAACTACGAAAATCCCGACGGTAATTACTGTCAACTCTGGTTTAGTAAAATAGAAATTCCGCTGATTGTGAAAGTGAAGACCTACGACTACATGTGGAGAAAGGATTGGGCTCACAACGGAACTGGCAACTTCGAGCCATATCTCATAACGTGCCAGTTGCCTAAGTCGAACACAGAAATACCCACAGCGGTCTCTATAGTCGCCCACGAATGTGACAACGCGACCAACATGTTGAAAGTAAGCTACGATCACGGAGAGCCCAAAAGGGATTTCGCTGTATGCGTGAAAAGTCTGAACTTCCCCGATCAAGATATCTCGGTGCGTCTAGTGGAGTGGATCGAGCTGCTATCGTTGCTAGGCAACGACATGATCTACTTCTACACCGTGCAAGTGCATCCGAATGTGACGAGACTTCTGGAACACTACGAGGGTCTGAATCGCGTCCGCGTAGTCCCGATGACGCCGGCAGGGCCCGAACCGATCCTCCAGCACTCGTACCTGCGAGATGACCTGATCGGGAAGCGACACAACGAGATGGTCGTCTTCAACGACTGCTTCTACCGCAACATGAACGCCTACAGGTACGTCGCGATCCTCGACATCGACGAGGTCATCATGCCGCTCGGCGACCTGACCTCGTGGCAGCAGCTGGTCGCGGCCGTCGAGGAGGAGGATTTGAGGAGGAGCAAGAAGCATCACGCGGCGCTGTTCGCGAGGAACGTGTTCTTCTTCGACACGTATTTGCATCTGCTCCCTTGGACCAGAGACATCCCCAAATACCTCCACATGCTGCAACACGTATACAGGGCGACCAACCTCACGATACCCGAAACCTATTTCATTAAATCCTTTTTCAACACTGAACTCACATTTATCGTTCACAACCATTTACCAATCAACTGTTTTAATGTGGAGGATTGCGGTTTTGCGATACCCCCAGAACTTGGACAGTTGCAGCATTACAGGTCGGGCTGCAAAGCGACCCTCAAGAAAGAGTGGTGCGAGGAGTTGATGAAGAGCTCTGTGCAAGACGCTGGTATTTGGAGATATAAACAAGATCTGATTGCGAGATCTCTTCGTACGCTGAATGATTTAGGTTACTCGGCGGAGTACTTGGCGACGCTCGTTGAAGCAAAACACGAAGGAAAATAGAAGTAAAACAATTATAGATCTTAAAGGCGGTCATACATTTTTCCCCGCCTACGGTCGGTTAGCGGTTATAGAGGGAAATACGAAATATAAATTGCTTTATTTGCCAAACTGTTATGAATATCCAAAACGCAAGACTAGTGTGACATAGTAAGTCACAAATATTTTGAACAGAAACACTGGTATTGTCAAATATAAAATAAAAAGAGTCTGCAATATTTCGTCGATGCGTTCGATCGACTTTGTCAAGCAAGACTGACGAGTTCCGTTACCACTGCTGCCTTCTCTGCCGTCAGCCCCCCACCATGAGACCCGATGACTCACGCGAGAAGCCGACATACCATGACCATATATGGCCTGCCGTCTACCCAACCGATTTTCGCACCGAATTGAATTTAGACTTCACCACTGGACGAAGCATAGCCACCCATACGTCATCAAAATGACACGATGACTGACTAATAACTTCGTCCACACATGTAATGAATGCTGACTCAATAAATTTTCTTTTCTTAGCGTTACTTTCCTTATATATTTCTATAGCAGAATCCCAATCAAAAGTATGCATGTTAGTCCACGCATGTTCAGCTACTAAAGATGTAGAAATTTTATGATTTTTTACGTTATCTCGATGTTCTTTAATACGTATGTCAAGTGGCCTCCCTGTTTCACCTATATACACTTCCTGACACTGACATGGGAGCGCATAAACAATTTCCTTGGAATTCTGCTGAAGATCAACCGGTTTAGTTTGACAGAGAAGACTTCTAAGAGTGTTAGGAGATTTAAAAACTGTTCTAATATTAAATGATCCAAGAATTCTACGAACTTTTTCCGAAAAATTTGGAACGTAGTCCAAACAAATAGTTCTCAATGGTTTTTCCAAACGAATATTCGAACGCTCCGTCTCCTCCTTCCTATTCAAGATTTTATCTAACATACGCAAATCTTGAATAGGATTTGTTCAATTCGGTGCGAAAATCGGTTGGGTAGACGGCAGGCCATATATGGTCATGGTATGTCGGCTTCTCGCGTGAGTCATCGGGTCTCATGGTGGGGGGCTGACGGCAGAGAAGGCAGCAGTGGTAACGGAACTCGTCAGTCTTGCTTGACAAAGTCGATCGAACGCATCGACGTAATATTGCAGACTCTTTTTATTTTATATTTGACAATACCAGTGTTTCTGTTCAAAATATTTGTGACTTACTAGTTGGTTCCTGGTATATTATCTTCTTCTTTCTTTTATTAGTGTGACATGTATTGAACCTTTACCTACATTTTCATCGCTTACTGTCATAACTTAGCTCCTACTTGCCTGTCACGAAAACGCTCCGTACGAGCGACGGAGCGTTTTCCGTCGCTACATAGCGTAGTGTTTTGTGCATACGAGCTACACACATAATTGTCATTGTCTAGATTTCACTTTGCTGTTAGGTTCTCCTTGAATTCCCTTAAGTTATTCCGATCCATTTCCTTTGGTTTCGTAGTGGAGAATGTGTGCAAATATGCAAATGTCGACTTAATTGAATTTCCTAGGTAGTAGGTATACCCACTATTTCATTTTGGGTGCCTACCTACCTAATTAATGTCACTACTTTCGTGATGCAATTAGCTAATTCCACAGAATATAATCACACCAAATGTTAAAATTTTACCAATACCGCTACATGGTATTACATTACTGTATACATGGTACTACATTACTGTAAATTTACTAACTTGCATCTTTATTATTGTTTAGAATAGGCACCGTGCGTTCATACCAGCGCCTCTAGTGAAAAAAATCGGCATTCGGCAAATTTTGTAGGATAACATCGTCAATCGTTTTATCTCGCATGGGTAGAGCCCCGATAAATGGGTTTATTATTTTACCAATTTCGTTTTTAAAAACCCAAATTTCGTTTTTTAGCAGTTTTATAGAATTTAGTGGCAAATCAATAAAGTAATATTTCTGTCAAAAATTATATAGTAACCAATCCCTAGATTCAATGCTAAACATTAACCACTTAACATTACAGGCAATCTAAGTAACAAATAAGAACACAAACAAGAGTTTAGAGTAAATAAAAGTGTATTTATTTAAGTAGGAACTCTGAATGGCGTTTACATGCGACGTGTTTCATCAGTGTGTCCTTGCGCTCGAGTTCTAGTCTGCAGTTGCAAAACCGGCACATCAAAAGTTTTCCGTCACTCACGTAAAACCCGTCACTCCTGAACTCTGAAGCCCTAGACGCGGCTGTAACTGTTGGTTTCGGCATTGTGTACAAAGTAAAAAACACAAGTAAAATTGTTTTGTGCACAATAATGATAATAATAATTTAATAATACAGTGGCACTACAACTAAAATGGCCGCCCGCCGCCGTATCGCTGCCTCTCGCGATGGGAACAGCTGATTCCTAGCGCCTGCGCAGTTACCAAATGTATGAGCTGGGTTTAACCTTGACCAATGTCACCTAACAAGCGCGCTTGCTTTCTCCGCGGAATGTGGATATTTCCATGAATTATGCGTAAAATAGGAAGTTTTAGGTTGAGTTTCAACATTTTTTGTAAACATTTCTGAAAACTGAACAACATTTGTGGGATTTCGCGATGTATTACAAAAATATAGTCGATTTCGGTGTTATTTCGCAATAATGGCATATTTCGTTTTATTTCGCGATTCAAATCTTGCAGAATTGGGTTTAGAATGACGTAATTCGTGCTCATATTCCAAGAAAATACAAGATATAAAGATATCGCGTTATCGCGATGTGCGAAATATACGGAGCTCTACGCATGGGCCAAGATTTAGCATCCGATCAAATGTCAACAAATAACTCAAAATAGCTCGGAAATACTACACCACGAAAGGTGCATGTATTAATATATTTATCAGATTCAGTGAATTTTGTACACTTCACTACAAATTTTTATTGCAAAAAAATTTTAACACATATTTGTAAATTTAAAGAATTGATAAATGCATTTTGTATATATAACGTATACATAACTGCAGTGCTTCTGATACCCTGCAAAAGGTAATCTTCCCTTTTAACAGCTCTGGCTGCGGCACTGCCTGTACTTTTTGCAGCACCCTCAGTGGACAAACTTGCTGCCTATAGAAAGTGGGAAATGTGCGTTACTCCTCGATTTTTTAAATTTTGTTACCTATTGTGTAGATAAAAAAAACTCTTTGCAGAACTGCATTTGTCCCGTCACCTCACCATCCCTGGCATTAGCGTCCGCCACTCACCGAGAGATCCCTGTCCCACTTTGTACAGCATGGCCGCGTTGTCTATCGTCACGAGCGCCCTCTTCTCGCCGTCCTCACCGCCCACTATCTGCAGGCCGTAGCCGGCGATGAGCGAGTCTCTCTCGTCGAGCGCGGCCCTCGTCCACGTCGCCTCCTCCTTCAGCTGGGCGTGGTCGCGCTTCAGCGCCGCGTGCAGCCGGCACTCGTCGCGGTGCTCGCGCTGCGCCGTCACAGAACACACTCATCAGTATCGTACACAGACAGTATGCAACATTCAGCCTTAGTTACGTGTTAGTTAGTATGTGTGACTTTTAGAGACCTGGGAGGTATTTCCGTTAGTTTTTTACTAACTTAAAGTTAGCAATCGTATTGTAAATATTGTTTACTCTATCTAATGTTATTATTTTGTTATTTCTTGTACACTCAAGCCGATTAAAAACGGTATTTGAACATAACAGATTGGCTGCTGGTCAGGTTCCTTGACAATCAATCTTTGTTATTAATTTATGGGTATAATCCACGATGTAGTGGAAGAGTGTTGTTTATTGTATTCTAAATTATTTTGTATAAATAAATAAATAAATAAATAAATATAAGTTCAAAGGAGTGTCTCTCTTTTGTATCATTTAGCATTTCTTTATCATTTTCAGTGTAGATTTTTTGAATGTATTGTATTCTTGTTTTTCAGCATAATGTTTATTTGTTCTAGAGATTATAGAGAGTATTTTACAGGTTTGTGACTGGGTTTTGGTGTGTGTCGATGTTTATGTTTACCTACTCCAGCTGATAAGCTAGGTAAATGATTTTCTAGCTTAATAGCGTGAAGTTAAATATAAATTCTATATTATATAAATTCATCTCTAATCAATAAAAAAATGATAACAACAGTTATGATTTTCTTACTTACGAAATAGGGTTAAAATGTGTACAGGAATTAAGAATCCTGGGTTTGTAATAATAATTTTATCAACTAGGAAAACGCTCTGTGTAACGCGTTGATGAGCGAGCTCCGAAACGCGCAACATCTCCAACGCACAGAAAATATAATACAGTAAACCCTCATTATTTCGAACTTCAATAATTCGAATTTAGGGGTAAATTCGAACTAGGTGGATGGTCCCATTGTTCAGTATAGGCTTTACAATGTTAAATAATTTTGATAAATCGAATTTTAGGTTATTTCGAAATTCGAACTAAATTTTGGTCCCAGCCCATGTTATAACTTGCATATAGTTGTTTTAATTCGAACTTTGCAAAAGGATTGTCAAAATAATCGCGAACAAACTTCGAAAAAACAAACTCAAACTACACATTTCCAATGTTTCCAATGGCGTCACGTCACAAAGATAGTAGTCAAACTGCTCTCTGTTGTGTTGGGGTGGGGGAAGTGTAGGTCTAGTCTCTTTAGTATACAGGTTTGCCTACCCTGGAACACTTTAGGCGGGAATATTCAAACTTCATTCAAGATTTTGAAAGCATTTGACCGCGTATATAGTGCGAGTTAGCTTTTGAAGGCAAAAAATAATGAAAAAAAAATCGCGTTATATTCAAATCAATACAGTAGATATGTACTAAAAAAAAAAAAAAAAAAAAAAAAAAAAAAAAAAAAAAAAAAAAAAAATTTAATATAGGTAATTCGAACTTTTTTAATTCGAACTGGGATTTTTTGGGTCCCCTTGAATTCGAATTAACGAGGGTTTACTGTATACATTTATAGTGAACTGAAATACGATGCACTTGATCAAAATAAAATTACCTTACTACATTGAAACAGAGAATAACTATCTATACACTCTGAATCCATAAAGAAAATCAGATCTAAGTTGCACTGGACAATAAATATCGATAAAATCTCTTCTGACATTTTATTTAAATGGCAACTGTGTATACATTATCTACCGATTGGGCTGAAAACTTGTAAAATAAGAGAAAATGGTAGACTAAATGTCCATGCAAAATTTGAACTTAATCGGAACATTTTGATTCTCGACCAATCGCGAGATATATTTTTATTTTTGAACCAACTATACACAATTAAGTTAGAATGATAGTAATATGTGTGCAAAATTTCAGCTCGATCGGAAAAAAATTGTGGCATGTCCGTCGGGTCAAACACAAAAACACCCCCAAAAAACAGAGAAAGTGTCCAAAAGTGCAGAATGGAGCCGTGATCAGGGTGGTTAATCTAAATTTCTTGGACGTCTGATAAGACATCACTACCATGTTAAATAGATAGCACTCTATTGGGCAGTGAGCCCGTCTTAAGTTAAACAAGATGATAAGGAAATTTAGAATAGCCCTCCAGGGTGCCAATTCTCGAGTTAAATTCGCATGCGAAAATATTGACTGTGTGGGCACTGCCATGAAAAATCTTTTGCTTTATCAATTTTAATTTAGATGAATCCATTGTGCAGTGGCGCAATTCGCGTTTACCAGACCCTCTAGGCAGCGCTAGTGTCGATGCAAGATGGTCGCTCAAAATCGTATGATTGCCTGCTCCTAACAGGTGTCGCGTTGCGGTATAATGTTCTTTTATTTATTATCTCGAATTATGAAAGCATCGGCAGTAGAAATATACTCTGTTATGATATTGCTAACAATTTTCAGCAGCTATTATATGAAGGTGGGGCCATATTAAATGCGAAACATTTAATAATGTGATGATATAACCGCGGTGTTAGAAGACTGCAGTTAGAATAGAGTTCCTCTGTCTGCAAACTTATATTTTACATATTAGTTTGTATGTATTGTTTGTTTGTACATGAAGTCGTTATAAATATTTATATAAATAATGTCTTGCTCAGAGGTAGAAGGGCGGAAGTTCATTTTAATGATTCTTCAGGTGAGCTTATCAGCCGTATAAACCAGTATTTCTTGGCTCATCTAATCACATTTGTAGTGGTGACATGAACCATTATGTAAGAAATTGATAGAGATTGATTACATTGTTGACAATGTCCGTATGTTATGTACATTTTATGGCTGAATAAACAATACAATACAAAACAAAGTGCGCAACGCAAAATCGAGTAAGGGGACTTCCGCCCTTCAACTTCTGATGTAGAGGTAGTACAGATGTGATCGACGGCAAGGATCGATGGCGTTTTAATTGTCTTATATTCATGTAGACAATATCACATCACATGCTACAAAATTTGTGTAAAATCATATATGCAACACAACTGCTTTCTATGTGACCTTATGAAACCTTCCTTTTCAATGTCTTTTAATCATTTTTTGCTGGAACTCACGATTAACTATTTACAGGGAGTCACCAATTATTATTTGTCATTCATTATAAAAGTATTACCATCCCTCAGATCAATCAAAAATTATTTAAATTTCGAAAGTAAAATTCAGAATTTAAAATAACAAACAATAGGTAGGTACCTATCTAAGAAACTATTGAAGAATAACAGGACTGAACATTCGAATTGAGAACTTAAAATTAATCCAGAATTATGTAACCTATGAAACCTTATTTTATTTGCCATGATTCATTAATTTACTTGTAACATTACAAGGAAGTGCACACGAACATTTTACTTTGATGGTTTCTTTCCAATATTGCAGGCATGTGCCCATTTGGACAGCATAACGGCATTCTTCGAAACAAATGCATAAACAAATTATACCGAGCTTTATTTTGGCATTGCGGAACAAGGGAATATCTGTTATCAATCACACATGAAGAATGGGTTCAATCGGAATGCTCCTTTACAAACTATTGTAGAGTAAATACTGGTAGAAATTATACGAAAACGCATGCTGAGCTGCCATCCTTGCTGTGCCAATACGGTTTTGCCTAGTTCAGTCGTCTACCGCCAGGTGCCACCCACTTCGCCGTTAAACGCGAATAGGCCACTTAAGAAAGTCAAGAGACATCTGTTGGGGAGGTGGGGTACTTTTCTTTCCAGGTTTTAACGCATGCACAGTGCGTACTTCAAACAACTTGGTGTGCCCCACCCACAGCCTTCTCGAACACACGTACATTTATGACAGACACCAAACAGACACTAGTCACTTCACACTAGACAGCTTTGGACTTGTCAGGATTTATCGCATGCGCACTGACTTTCTTAAATGGCCTATTCCGAATGATAAACATTACAACAAACTCAAATACTATAGGCACCCAGTATTGAAAAAACTACAAACAATTTGTCCATAGAAAATGTGTGCTGGGATTTTCATTTACAAATTATTGAACAGTAATGGTTCCTACTGGCACTCTCAACCCGACCTTATTTTACTTTACGATTTTTAAGTTTCGAAAACGATTGTAGGATGAGAGTAGAATTTTGTTAATTTTCCTACGTCAACTTCCACTGTTAACTTGTTGTACATGCAGCTTAAAGGCCCATTTACAATTAGAAATTAGCAGTAAAATTAGCAGTTACCTACGTAAAGTTTGTCTTATGGCTTCTTGTGTAGTCGTTCAAATTTTGTTGCAAGATTAAAGACGTAAAATTAGACGCTAGGTTAGCTAACTCCAAACTTTAAGAATCAACCAATCAGATTTGAGCATGGTTTGGCATGAGAGAAGAACAGCAACAATAAAAGAGTAACAAATTACAACCATCAGTGTGTTGTGTCTAATGTCCGTCCGTCCGATCGGGTAGCTCAGTTGGTAGAGCTCTCGCCCTGCAAGTGAGAGGTCCCGGGTTCGAGCCCCTGTTCGGTCGGATATTTTTTACTACACACATCCCTTCATCAAATTACTACAACCATGTTAGAATTTAGCAATATAAAAAAAGAATACTTGTTTTAATAGAAACATTTCGGCTGCAAACCGGCATTTCTGAAGTTTCTTGCCAGGTTGTATAGACTAGTTAATTTAAATTCTTTAAAAAATTAGAAAGGAAAATAAAGATAATTAGGTAATTTATTGCTTATTGAACGAGACATACACAACTTGTTTAAATTTCAGTATGCCATGGCTTAAAGAAGAAGTCCGCAAGCTAATTTTTATTAACTAATGGCTTAATGCTAATTTAACTATTAATTTTGCTGCTAATCCTATTGTTGGGCCAAAGACGGTGTTGCGTCCGTCGAGAGTATCCGACCTGCAGCTGGCAGTGTGACTCGTCGAGCTCGTCGAGGCGGTCCTTCATCAGCTCCACCTGGTAGTTGAGTGCGGCCTTCTCGTTGTCCAGCTGCGCGTTCTGGATCATGGCCGTGCGGAACTTGTCCTCCACCTGCTTCAGCTCCATCTGCACACGACACAGGCATTTCACTCAAGATATCCACATCGCTAATGTCTCGGGAGTAGTCTTAGGACAGTTCCTTGAGATAGGCAAGCTACATTTAAAACTCATGGCTACTAAGTGTCCAAACATTCTAGAGACACATTCTGAGAATTTTATCAACTGGCCGAGTGACAAAAGTACACTTGCCTGCAAAGTTTAATTATTACACACAGGTATGATTTTACAATTAGGTACCTACTTCAATTACATCCTCAATAATATTGAAAAACTGGGTGTTATAATAATAATAATATTTATCCCGGTTCCAAAAGTTGGGTGGCGAGGCCACCATTTACTAGGGCCCCGACTCCTAAGCTAGCTGGCCAGACTTGGCTCTTCCTCTTCATTTTTCTTCTCTACCAGTTTTTTCCACTTCTTCCTGTCTTCCCACCACCTTCCTTCCTCCACTTCTTCCCACTTCTCCAGTCTCTCTTGTACATCTTCTGCTACCAGCTCTCTCCACTTTTACCTCGGTCTTCCCACTCTCCTTTTATCACTTCTCGCAGCTTCGAGTGTGATATTTCAATTTGAATTAAATACCAATAAAAAGTTACCTGAATTAAATACCAATAAAAAGTTACCTGCATTAAACACATTGTGCTCTCCAATATTGCATATGTCTGATTCTTTGTTAAGAATGAACACTTCTTATCTATCCATGGTGGATATTCTTATAAGATTATAAAATAGGGAGGAAGATGGCACAAGAAACACAACTTCTTGATGAAAAGTAACAAAGTCAAACTAATAAATATATCAGTATTAACTATTAACTTGAAACCTCATATAAAAAACTGTAATATTTATTTTCCTATTCTAACACCCCAAAATATTTTAAACTCTCACAGAAAATATACTACTTATGTCTGGGGCTTAACGTCGCAGTGTTCTGCAGGAAGGCTAATGGCGACGAAAAAAATATATATAAAAAAGAAAAAAAATATACTAAATTGTGAAACTAAAGTATTGACTTGACACTGTTCAGTCCCTCCAAACAGTAATTTTTATCTTTTGGGAGTAAAAACCTCCAATTCCTTAAATTGGAGGTTCCACACGGCCTCATGCTCAAAAGAGTTGCTCCAACAAGTAGGTAGACATTTGCAGTAGTCAATTAAAAACACCACAAGACCGTAAGCTAATAATCTTATGGGCGGAATCCAGTAGACTCTGGGCACTTGCGTAGATAAATCTAGGAGTTCTTCTTTTGAACATGAGGATGCAGTCAGGAGGGAGCGTGATGAAGGCGGCACTAACCCTGATGTCGCGGATGTTGCCGACCTCCTCGAGCGAGTCCTCGGAGCTGCGTCTGCTCGAGTGGTAGCTGTTGTTGGCGGTGAGCGACGTCGAGGCGGCCAGCCGCGGACTCACCGCCGTGGCGGCCACTCTAGCCGGCCGGCTGCTCACCGGCTCTGTTCACAAACAAACACGTTCAGTTTCTCAACTCAAGCCATTTGTAGGTACCTAACATGCCGTGACATTATACACTCTGGAGTGAAAACAATAAACAAACCCCTATAATTTGTAACTAATTAGGAATAGTAATTACTAATTAAGACATCAAGATAATTTGTCAACAATTTCAAAATACTTGTACACTGGGCATTAGTTAAAAATGTATTTGAACGCTGCTGGTCAAGTTCCTTTACTTGACAATGAGTAATTGTTATTATCAATGAAATGAAATCAGAACACTCAATCATCAGATGATGCAATCAAATCTTTATAATACAATCAGTTTCTTTTAATACCATTTTTACTTTCGCCAAGTGTAAACATGCATTGATTTTAAATTTACCAAATTGTTTAGCAAGTAAAGCAAGCATTTGGACCAACTTGCCGGTTTGTAGACCAAAATTTCAAAACCCGTCGATAGGTTCAAATTTAATAAAAAAACATCTTCTGTATGATTGATCAGATCATTCGAAATTTTGCAATGTCATTGAGACCAACAATTTATCAAATTTTACGAAGTTTCTGCCAAATCCTGAAATTGGTTAAAATTTAAAAAATCTTCCGATTTGGTTGAAACTAAAATGCTGCGATTAAGTTCAAACTTGCCAATATTATCATTTATCTCATATTGAACACATTTTCAACCCAATCGGTCAAGTATACAGACTTGTTCCCATTTTAATAGTTCAGAAAGAGCTGTCAAAGGAGACTGACCGGAAAGTTCATCACTCACACGGATTCGTTGGATTCAAGGGTGTATGGAAATTGTCAAGTTTCAATGAAAATCAGAAATAATGCGGACGATATCTTTGATTGAGTGGATGGTGTCTGGTTGGAGATGTTGCAGGTATCGGTGCTCGCTCATCAACGAGTTACACCGAGCTTTTTCCTATTATTAATTTGAATACTGAATCTACTGCCTTCCTGGTGCTGGGTGCAACATCCGTCTATTAACGACACACCTAAATTAGACTACTAAGGCTGAGTTGGACCAACTATCAATAGTAGTGGACCAATGAATCCAGTTGGCACGAATTCCACAGCCAATGGGATTCACTAACTTTCACGAACCATCGGTAGTTACCTTAATCCAAAGTTGCCATGCTGAAAAATATTGCCAAAATCTTGCAAGATTACAATTTTATTGTTTACAAAAGTCTGAACAAGAATTATACAAGATCTTATTATTCTTAGCAAGATCTTTTAATGAAAAGATCTTGCATAATTAAAAAAAAAATAATCAAACCCACCTGAGAACTAATAATCAAGATTCAAGATCTTGCCAAGATCATGGCAAAATTTGTCTAGGGTGGTCCCACCAGCCACCAGGCCTAATCGAAGTATCTCGATGCATTCTAATGACATTACGTCCTACGACTCACCCGTGTGCATGTCGTAGACCCTGTCGGCGCTCTCCTCGATCTCCTTCTGCTGTCTCTCGAGCTCGCGCATGCGGATCTCGCGCGCCTCGGCCCGCGCCTGTCTCCGCGCCGCCAGTCGCGCCTCCGCCTGGAACGTCACGCATCATCAGTTCACATTCTAACCCCCTTGTCCTCTTAGTATAGTCTAGTTGCTACTCTTGGTGTTGGAATTTTCATGAAATATTTATGTTTCAAATGTACTACCACAATTCATATTCATTAATTTATTTTTTTGAGTGTTGTACACATAAAACGTTATTTGAGCGAATACGGATTGGCTGCTTGTCAGGTTCTTCGACAATCAATCATTGTTATTATCAATGAATAGACTTCATAGGCCGATGCCATTAAATTTTTTTCAGCCAATCAATTTTTTTCAAATACAGTTAACAGAAGCATCGCTGGAGTATCGAAGATGGAAAAGCAAAGAAGCACTGACATAAGGAAAAAGCTGGGTGTTGAGAGCCTCAATTATAAGAAAGGAAGAGATAGACTGCGCTGGTATGGTCATCTTAGAAGAATGGATCGGGAAAGAGAGCGGGAAAGCAGAAGGGGCAGACCGAGAGCAAAGTGGGATGTAGAGGAAAGAGGTGAGGAGTGGGGAACAGTGACTGCAGGAAGATTGTGGGAGGACAGAGAGAGGTGGAGAGACATGGTAAAGAGGCAGCAACCAGAAGACGAAGAGGAGGAGGAAGAAGAAGAGTGTGATGTGTCAGGACCGGCCACCCGACATCACTGAAGTTAAGGCTCAAGATTGACTGTGAAATTCCACCCCCCCCCCCCCCACCCCCCCGACCCGATATTGGGTTGGAAACGGGAGAAAGATATTTATTATTATACAGTTAAATCATTGAATTTGTTGAGTGTACCTATGCAGTAATTTCCATGTGTGTCAGTGACTTATTTGGAAATGTAAAGAATGAAAATTTACACAAAAAATACAGATTTTAGAGAAGTAAGTACACACAATTCTAAGTTTGAACCTAAAACACGATAACTACAATGTGCCACTGCCACAACAGATCACCTCAAATGTGAAGTTTAGGTAGTAAAAATTAATTCAATATTTTTACAATACCTACATTACTTCAAAATTCAAAATTCAAAGAAGCCAGTAACCATTTTTATAGAATGTAAATTGTTGGTGACAAAGCGGTAAGAACATGTAAAATAGGCTTACTACCAAATGTAGAAAATGAGAAATTCTATCAAAATAATAGTAAATTATTGTTGATGTCAATCAAAGAAATTGAAATCAAGGATAAAATGTCTTGTCATTTGAATAATTGCATCGCACTCACATTGCCTTGTTGCTAAAGCAGAATACAAAATTTTAGAAGACTGTACAAAAAATAGCTCCAGAACTGAATGAATAATATCAACAAGTGTAAAGCTTGCGCTATTACAGTATAAAGTGTAATAGCGTCACAAACAGGGCAAGAAGAATGGTGACTATAGGCACCGAGTGTTCGCCACGAGTGAGTGAAATTAGCAACATTTGTGGGAAGATCGTCAACTGTTTCATTTCTCATTGGCCGTGACCTAGCAACCGATCAGATGTCAACAAATGTACTCAAAATATTTCGGAATCAGAACTAAGTCGCGCAAATTAATATTGTGATCAGATTCAGTGAAATTGTGAACACTTTGTTGTTAATATTTTGTAGGCGAATACACATTAGATAAACTTGTGTAAATTTTAAGAATTGATAATGCGTAATATGTGCAGCAGCATAACGTATAACTGCAGCGACTTGGACGCCTTGCCAAAAGGTAAGCTTCCTTCCCACAGATTAGGTGGCTCTGTCTGTACTTTTGCAGTGCCATCTGTTGTCTAAACACGCTGCCTATTACTAATAATCTTTTTCACTACCTACCTAGTCCTATTGGCTAATTTCTTGGGATTGAGAATTCACAGCTTTCAAGTTGGAAATGAATGAAACTATACTATAAACTATATACAGTATACTATATACTATACTATACTTTATACTATACTATACTATATACTATATATACTATACTGATCACTATAAAGTCATGCTTACCTTTTCATGGTAGCTATAGTATGATCCCTATTCTACTACTTAGTAGATTAGACAATTCGTTTAGATTAAAAATGTAATGAAGGACTGAGCTATGTTAACGTACACTCGGACAAACAAAAATTGATCGTTGAACAAATTTGAATGACTGCTGGTCATGTCCCATAATAAGTTAATAACCAATCAAAGCTTGTTATTATCATTGAAATGTGAGGTCACCTACTAGAGTGAGACAATGAGATCGCTTAGACTGACTTCTGATGGTGCGATCTTACATTTATCAACCTATCAGATTTATTAAACGATCCATTTTTGTTTGGCTAAGTGTAAGTACAATTTCAGACTAAATTTAGGTGATTAACAGATGCAATATTTGGATTGCGTATGTATTTGTTAAATACAATAAATCAATTTTTTATTAATTCCGTATCAAAATATTATCCATGGTACCTCCCCCTCTCATCAAGGGTGGAGGTCCCCTTCTAAGAATAATCGACCTGGATTGCCATCCAGCAATCTATTAGAAACAAATTAATTATTCATTAAAACAGATATTTTACAGTCAATAAAACCGTAGGTACTCAAAATTAAGCTAAATGACTATGGATTGACTGTCGATCTCAAGGTCTTCATTCTTTAAAAAAAAATGACTTCACAGCGCCAAACCCTCTCCACAACCCTTCTACATTCAGGATGAGTGCTTCACAATCTCGCTAATATGCCAGATAAGATAAGGAGACATGTTGACCGAGCTCTAAACCGAGATTAGCAGGAGCTCACACCCAGTCTACCTAGATGCAGATCCAACCTGTAGGCTTGGGGCCCCCTACCTATTCCGCAACTCGGCGAAATGATTTCAGACTAGAATGATTTCGTTTTAGAATGGGCTCACTGGGGCCACAATTACGAAACTTTGTGACAGTAACTGACTAGAATTTTAACGAAGACTTGTGTTATGTCTTGTGTTAATGCGGTAGGTACTAGACGCAAAACGATCCAGCAGCATCAGAATCGGGGCCATGGGGAATCATAATGGCACAAAATCCCACTAATTATCGAATTTATCTACTGGGTCTTCTTAGGCCCCCAGTTAGGGCGCCGAACATGGAGAGCTAAAGTGGCCACCTTATTGGATGGCTCTCTATCTACAGGCAACATTCCTCTGTGGTTTTTAGAAAACCTGTAAAATGACGAAAAGTAGTTCACATTTCTTTTAGTTACCTATTCCAATGCTATTATATCAGCTGGATATCAGCTTATATCAGCTGGGGCACGGAACAGGTTGGGCGAGTGGTTAACGCTCTGAACTTGTATTCCGGAGGCCCGGGTTCGATTCCCGCGGCCGTCCTTCCTGAATGGGTTTTTTTCGTGGTTTTCCCTCAGTCGACAGGCAACTGCTGGGAAGGTACCCTACTAATAGGCCACGACCGCCTCCTTCCCACCTTCCATCCTTACCTACTCTTCACCATCATCTCCCAATCATCATCATAATCATTCATCCGTGGCCATTAGCCTCGCTGCAGAACAGTGCGACGTTAAGCCCCAGACGACAAAAAAATATATCAGCTGGAAAAGCGAATTATTATTTGCTACTGAACAATAATCCTGGATTGCAATTGGCAACGTATACCTTCCCCCCCACCCCCGCGGTCAGCACCCACGAGTCCGTCATTGGCTATACATTATGGTTACTTTGCTGGACTATAAAAACACCCATAACTTCACTACTTAGTTCGGAATCATAAAACCGTTTACATACATTCGTAATGAATTTATAGTCTGGTGAATCACGTTTCATCGCATCTTCTGGGAGGAGAGGACACGGGACTGATAGCAGGCGGCCTTGTCTTGAAGGAGGTGGCGACAGGAAGAGATTACGAGGGAGTGGGAGAGAGCTGGGAAGTCCATCGGGAACACCATAGGAGATAAAATTAGGGATGGAGAAAATATCGATATATCGATATATATCGATATCAAAAAAATATTGAAATATCGATACCTGAATATATTGAATATCGATATATTGAAATATCGATATATCGAAATATTGAAATATTGATATATTGAAATATTGAAATATTGAAATATCGAAATATCGAAATATTGAAATATCGATATATTGAAATATTGAAATATCGAAATATCGATATATCGAAGCTTTACTGTATGATACAACTATATTCTTAATTGAAGTTTATACCAACTATGGCAAAATAATTCATATTTGCAGTGCAGCGTTTATCAGATTTTAGGACAATTTCTCAGATTATTCACATTTCTTTCTTATCTGGCCGGTGACCCTATATTTTGGAACGGCTGTGTTATTTCTATTTAAATTTTCTTTTGAATTTCCTATCAGTTTTAGGAGCAATTTAAGGCATATATGCGATATATTAATATTTCCATACCTACATCGAAATATAATATTGTCATATATCAATATTTCGATATTTCAATATATCGATATTTCAATATTTCGATATTTCGATATTTCGATATTTCAATATTTCAATATATCGATATTTCGATATTTCAATATTTCAATATATCGATATTTCAATATATCAATACTTCAATATATCGATATTTCGATATTTCAATATTTCAATATATCGATATATCGCGATATCGATATATCGATATATATCGATATATAAATGATATCGATAGTCGATATCAAAATCCAGATTCGCTCCATCCCTAGATAAAATTGTCAAGTGAATACTTAGAATAGAAAAATAATTTAGAAAACGTGTGGATTGAATCGGGAGCGCACCATATTTTCTACGGGCTGCATGTTCGAAGTGTTTTTCAAGGGGTGTTTCAATTCATTACAAATTTTAATTTTTGAATGTTTGGCGGATATGACTAATTTGGCGTTTTGGAGAGTTAACACCTACCCCCCCCCCCCTCCCAGCACCTAACTGATGGTAAATTCAATCACTCCAGAGACCACATTTGACCGGAGGGGTCAAAGCAAGACGAGAGAATGTCAACAGTATCAAGTACGAAGGACGGCCAATTACATCAAGAAAATGTAGGTACTAACACGAAGTTACGAAAACAGATGTTGAGGTGACAATAAAAACGTATGTCTGAGGAACTTGAAAGAGATTGCGTCACTTTAGAGGTGTGTATGTTGGATTATGAGAAATTAAATAGATAACTGGCGTTTAGCGCTAGGCTAATGGACCGATTAATAATTATGAATGGGGAATGAGAGATGAGGAGTAAGTGTAAATGTATGATAGGTCGGCCAATTCCCCGGCGTTTTAGTTATCAAGAAAATCTTTTGAAATGAGTCATCTGAAACAAGGCAAGTACGTAACAATGATGTCACAGGCATGTTACCATGTAGAAATATCACACTTTGCACCCCAGTTCAACATTCAATGCCCGATCGATGATGAATGACATGGATTTGTAATGGTGAATTCAAAACATATGGCTTCAGTCATAATTTATGCTGTACCTAGAATATTCATATTGCAATTGACATTTCAAGGTCACACATCTACTCTAAGTCCGACATTATTTATGAACCGACCAGCCAGCTACAATCACTGGCGCCGGTTGGGGGGGGGGAGCTTGCCCCCTGGATTTTCTCCAGAAGAGCAGATTTCGACTCCTGTATCTTTTTTAGAACATTATAAAAGTACAGGTCCGTACATCACATCTCAAACTGAATCATGAAATGTTATAATAACTGCATTTAGTCGACAATTAATTAAATTACGTAAAAATCGAGCAAACTCTCTGGGCGCAATGCTGGGGCTGGATTCACAAAGAAGTATAACTTTATGACCAAAAAATCTAAGATCAATATTAGCTATAACCATGTTTTACCGGCATATCTTTATGAATTTAATTGTACAAATCACCATTTATAATGATAATATACCAAGTTTTTATATGGTAATATCATGGTAAGAGAGAAAGATATTGGTAGTTAAAATGCTATACCGGCAAAGGCTTAAAACCTTTTGTGAATCCAGCCCCTGGGGGGAGGGGGGTAGCCTCCCTCAGACCCCTCATTCTGGCTAGCACCTTCCACATCATTAAATATCTGTCTCAGCATTTTATAATTTTATTGCGACTGATGGTAGATAGACATGTCGAGGAACAGGTATGAATGGACGGTGGACAGCGGGCTGTCGTGGCCTATGAGCAGGGAACCTTCTCATTATTTGCCTCTTGATGGAAACCGCGTGAATCGACCTCGGATCCCCCGACTAACTCACTTGATCATTGCTCTTGTCCAGAAAGTCTGTGATGTAGTCCTCTTCGTCCTCCTGCATTCTGTCTCGCCTGTCGTACTCGTCGGCGGCGCAATAACCGCTGCACTCGGCAGCCGACAGACTCTGACTGGTGCTATCAGCGCTGCCATCACACCCAGTGATAACAGTCACGTGTTCGTCCCCCTCGCCCATGCTGCGGACACACCTTCGCGCAGGCGCGCACGCGACCGCGAGGTTCGAACCTAGAGCCGCGAAATCGAACGTTCCGAGCCACGGCCTTCTTGATGTCGAATGATTGTTCAACAAAATTCACTGCTTGAAATCGAACGTTCCTTGCCACGGCCTTCTTGATGTCGAATGATTGTTCAACAACTTGGAATTTGGAGGTGTGAAACACGTTCTATTTCATTTTCAAATCTACGAAATCGTTTATGTAGAATAAAATCAAATCCACTGTCGATTTAGGTACAAAATTTCGTTGCCTTCTCGACTGTGAATGATCATTAAAAATACACACTATTGATCAAAACTGCGTCCTGAATATACCTACTATGAATGGTAAGAGGGTAAATCCTACGCGGTCGAAAGTATTAAGTAAATGTTCGCTTTGAGTCAAATCATCACAACAATCATATTTCAGTTTATTTCGGATATAGAACACATTACTTAGTTAAACTGGTTGACCTGACGCGATTTTCACAAATTCCACCTCATGAAATACACGGCGATGTAGGTATGCTCGCAATTTGTGCAAGTCCTAAAAGTAACAATCCAATGAGGAAAAGAAACTCCACGTGTCTTCCTACCAATTTACATCTAACTAGCAGCCAATTACAACAACGATTTAGCAATTTAGCAGTGTTGTGAAGATAAAAATAAATCTGCATACATTAGGAGGGTAACAGCGAGGCTCGAGCTGCAATAATCAAGAACTTTCACAATAATACGTCTACCAATCAGTGTTGAGCATTCGAAGTATAAAATGTCCAGGTATTACCAACTAATTAGCACTGGCTTCTAGCTCGTTTCATGAATAATTAACCACTTTCATAATTAAAAAAAATAGTTTTCTATTATTTTTTTTTTTTTAATGTCGCGAAGATTATTTGTCATTATATTTGACAAGACAAAAGCCAGATTTTTTTGTCGAATAGGACTGAGTCCAGCCAATGAGGAAGCTTGTAAACCGTCATGTAAAGAACTATTTGCACTGGCTATTATAATAAAGTCTGTGCTGGGCTTAGCTTGTGCTTGCTGCCAACTTGTTTTTATCACAAGTGTAAGACGATACTGTAAACAGTTTCTCTGCCAAGACAACTATATACATGACAACATGGTCAAGGCAACGACAGATATTATCGGAATCAAATAACAAGTGTCCGAACTGTACACTGTTGATCACATCATTTTACCGGACGACTACTCGAAAAGTACAACCGCGGCAAATAGTCCCCGTCAGTCTCCTCTTCACCCCCCCCCCCCCCCCCCCCCCCCCCCCCCAAACAACTTTCCTGTGATAAGGGTCGAGGCGGAGGAGGATAAATTAACGTAAATGATAGAAATGATAGAAATGCCGGCACTGTACATGCTCGGAGATCCCCTACAAATATCGTCAAATCTACCTTGAAAGTAGCAATAAATCAATCTAAGATTCTTGAACTACAAACACATACAAAGAAATACATTTACGCAGTATTAAAAAGTAGCACGAATTCATAATTTCTAAAACAAGCGTAGATTTAACTAAAATAACGAATAAGTGCACTCAGCCCGAATGACTTTAGCACGAAATCATTTGCCAGGACCCTATGTTTATTTATATTTTATATTATTGAGGTAAATGGCACATGCAAGCTAACCATTATTTAGGTAACGTCAACATACTCATAGTCATACTCAAATGTATTACCTACTTCATTATAAAGAAGTAACTGCTTAAAATTGATTTAAAATTATTAATCGGCATTTCCTTTATATAAATAAAACTACGAAAGAACACAGTCGTTGAAAGACTTATTATTGTGTACCTTTTTAATCTCTCATCTTTGCTTTTACCTACTAGGTATTATTACAAGTATGCAGTAGCCTCTGCCCATGGCCTCTGCCTGTACAAGTTGAGTGTACTGTTGATGGTCGGTATTTATTGTCTATAACGGCATGAGTGTCCGCGAAGGACATTTAAACTCTGTAGTCTTATTGGAGCTTCAACCGGCGAATACCTCGTCTCTAATTACAGCCATCCAACACGCAAGAAATCAGATGAAATTACATGCACGTTGCTCGGTAAAAACACAGGATGCTCGTTTCAAAACTCGTTTCCTAAGATTCCTGACAAGCGACACAACTTTACGTGTAGGAAGCTAACGGAGACCGAGAGAAGGGATAGAATCTACATAAAAGAGGACCAGTACCTGAAGAATAAGTTTGAACAGCTTGCGAGATGTCAAAAGTAACCTGTTTTATTGCTCAGTATTTATAAGCTTTCGATAATTGAAATGCTGTTCAAACGCGTACCTAAATAAATGAAGCGTATTTATGTAGATTTTATTAACCTTCTCAATAGGTAATTAGGGACTTACCGAAAAATAAGAGACAAAGAAATTCCAACACCGGTTTCTATTCAACTTTGATTCGACGGAAGATGCGTGATTTCTGGCCAGTTTAATTTGTAAAACGACCTTGAACTTTTTGTCTTCTGAATAATTTCTGACATGGGAGGGAGGGGATGACCCCCTCTTAGGCATAATCATTGCATAATTATCATGGGAAAAAACTCTGCAGAAATGATTATGTATAAGTTTATTTGAAATGCCGAACGATTTCAACCCTCAAAGAAGCAGATTGATGAAAATCTGATACACCATGTTTGGAAATTGCACCATCACTAATTTGATCGAGATTTCCCTCATATTATCCCCCCCCCCCCCCCCCTTACTTGTCTGGCCATTATCAAACAGAAGAACAATAAGAAGCGAAAGTAATAGACCGAAAACATTACACAATTCCGCATACCTGACTTGCACCGATTTCCTACCAATATCTCCATCCTAGTCGGTATAAAAATACCCAACATTCTTCCAACTAGGAAGCGAAATGTTACATCAACAAAGCGTGCACTATCACGAAATACCTCTCTACCCGTCTCACTTGCAAGCTATTGTGTAATTACTCAAACAATTAGATCATTATCGTGTACACATCTTCAGACACCTAACATAGACAGTGTAATGAAATAATAAGTGACGTCAGTTATTTAATTAGACAATCGCCTCATTAGACTCAATAAGATCGCAACTGTCAACGTGTCTTCTGCTGTTTACCGACGATTTGACTCAATACGATCACAACAACTCTTCAGATGTCACAACCGGGACTTTCAAATATTTTGGACGAGCATGTCTTCACAAAAGCAACTTCTCTGTTTAGACGCGGGTACAAAAGTGATCTGAGATAAGGTACTCAAAAGGACACCACAGTTCGAACATTCTCAAACGTATTGAGATGACACTCAACTATCAACGTCACACTTTTAACACGTGTTCCTACAGTACCACGAGAAGATAAATAATCTACAAAAAAAGGCTCCACTTAGCTGTCAAAATTATAGGAAGCGAAAACGCTGTTCAAAGTAAACTTCTCAAACGGTAACAATTTGCACATCACAAGAAATGGAGCCCATTGATGTAGATTGAAACAAGAAAAGCGCCGATCTAAAACTATTTACATGACAGAGCGGAACACTAGTGACTAGTGAGGAACTACCACGAGGCACGGAGGCGCACCTTGGAATGCCGACCGAGCCACCGCGGCAGGCGGAGGTGAGAGAGGAGGATGACGTAATCGCGCCGGCCACCCCGACCCGTGGAGGCAGTGGCAAGACAGCCGTTACGACAACTGCTCAAGCTCAAGCCAGGTTACAGAGACAACTTTGGTACTAGTTAGTTATGGGCGACGGGGAGCAAATAGAACAAATCAGTGTAGGCACCTACTTCCTGTACGTTTGAAAAAAAAAACGAACAAAAAATTAGGCAAAAATAATACAAATTATAATCTAAAATCTAAAAAAAATCAAAATCATTAGAAAATCGAAACATCAACAAAACAAAGAATACAAAAACATAAAAATAAAAAAATCAGACAAATCAACTAAAATCAAAAAATATTAAAAATAAATCGATAAAAATAAAATATAAGTAGGTATACCCGCGGTCACAGAAATTGCTTGCAGAATTCTAAGTCCTTTTCAAAACTTGATGAACTAGACGAAAATACGGAGGTAAACGCAGATTTCGAGCATGTGGGGTTGGAGGGTTTGATTTGAAGTATGGAAGAACCATTAAACCATCCCATACATAATAATTATTTCTTCATTCAACAAATATTGATGTTAATGCGAGCTCCAACTTGGCAGTTCACCGTCAATTTTTCTGACCGCGGGTGTACCTAGGTATATTCAGAAAAAAACAGGTGAATACCTATACCCTATACGGCCTATAGGTACCCTAAAATAACGAGTTGTTACCCCCCTCGGTTATAGAGCTAAAAATAATGCATTGAAATCAATTCATTGTCCATTAAGAAGTTGGCACGGGTGACTCAGATTCCGTGCTCTTATCCCGACTGATTTCCGTGGTTACGATGGTACAAAAACAAACACTTGTAAAAAGACTGTCAAGTTCCCACCTAAAAGGAATGAGATCTAAAAGGAGGGCCAAGACCGCAAAAATGGTGCCACTTAGGCAAGTCGTAATCTTTCAAAATTAAATCTCTACCAAAAATCATTCACAATTTCTGAGCAGCTATTCTCGAAATATCCGGATTCGGCCCGAATCCGATTCACGGCGTATCCGGCTGGATATTTCAAGTTACAGAATCGAGGCCCTGTTGTCAAGGCACTAACGGCTCGCTTTCTACGGCCTCCTTGATTAGCATCCCCTCTCTCTCCCACCCACTTCAACTCGGATCCCCGCATCGCCGCGCTCTCTCGCACCAACTGTAGCACCACCTGAAGGCCGAGTGGCTGATTACACGGGTCGGTTAGGTAGGCAGCAAGAGATTGCCGAGAGCGACGCTACGGATGCTGGAGATCTTCGACCACGAGAGAAGAGAGGAACAGGATCGCACATCATTCTGTACCTTACAGAATTACACAATCGAGACTTGATTTTATCGATTTTGCGTTGATCACTTTTGGAACGATGAAATCATGTTCCATCAATGACTCATTCTCTTTCAAAATGATGAATGAAGACAGAATTAGTTACCTACTGGTTTTGAATTGTTATCAACAAGAATTAATTTCATAGAAATGGACTTTGGGCCGTTTGCGTCTAGAAGGTACAGATTTATGCGACTGTACAGCTTTTAAAATGTAAAAAGGTCACTATGAGTATACATTATAACATTGAATGGGGCATCTTTAAGGTGATACTAGCGCTCGGCCGTTTTAGAAAATTTAGAGAGAAAAATTGTTTCATAAGCGAGTGTAACTTTTTTTTACAGGATGTTCACATGATCACTCTGATTGCATATTAGTAGCACTTTTTCATTTTTGCATATTGCATCGTTAATTAGGCGCCGGTTATTCAACAAAACCGCGCAAAACTATGAAATTTACGATACGATTGGAGACCAAACCCGTAAACCAATTGATCTCAAATTTTAATCATGATTAGATGAAAGACAAACTTAGGGTTATCACTTGGCACATTTTTGAAATTTAATTTTATACGGCGGCCAAGGAGACAAGAAAACAGCTAATTTTTCACCAAAAAGCCACTAATTATTACTAATTAACTAAACAAAAAATTAAAAATGTACCAAGGGATAACCCTAAGTTTGTCTTTTATCTAATCACGATTAAAATTTCAAATAATTTGGTCTACCCGTTTCGTCTCCAATCGTATCGCAAAAAGTGTCTACAAAAAGCAGCAAAATCGCTAGCGCTTGCAGCACCTTAAGTGTATTCTATACCCCTTCCCTCCTGGTATGCTCAAGGTGAATGATGATGGCTGGAGAAAAAGCTGAACTAAGGGTAGAAATGTAACACACATCAACAGCCTTGGATTTGGATTAAGATCATTACGTTCTAACCCTGTGCGGGGAAGGGGGGAGGAGATGAACAACTAAAAAATCGGTGATCCTACACTCCGAAAAATTGTCGATCAAAATATAAGCTGCTTGAAAAAAAATCGTAGAATCCATTCACATCCTAGTGAGTTGGTGAGAAAAGCTTCATTTACTTCAACACTACTTCAACAACTCGCATAATGGAAACTGTCCATTATGACTGTGCTTTTTATACAGTCGAGGAATGTTTTAGTTAATTTTAAAGGATTAGTAGAGTATTGACTGTATAGGTATAGGTAATAGGTTTTTACCTGCGGCATAGGTAAAAAAAAAAACTGCAGTCAATGTAGCTTGAGGTTAATTTAAACTGAGGAAATAAGCCCCGGAATTAAATGGCAGTATAGGTAGTGATAATACACTGAGTTTTCTGAAGTGGAGCTTTTAAAGCTACCTAACTGTAGCTAATGGTACTACTAATACTAATTAGTATTAGTTACTAATGGTAATACCGGAGCTCGAATTACGGTCAATATTTTTGAGTTGAGAAATCATGTACAAATGTAGTTGGTTGGTTATTATCAAACCCTATCCCCAACCACATGCTAGAAATCTGCGAGTAACTCTACTGCATTCGCGGTTTGATCTTATCATAGTGATCATAATTATGTTAAAACTACAATAAAAAAAAGTAACAACCTACTTATCTTCATAAGTAGGTAGGTACTTTGAAACATACATTTTTACTGACGTCGGTGGTGTGACATATTGGCCACCAGTCGTTGCACCATATTTTCAGCAATACTTTTCTTTTAGAATTGGAAACTAAATGAGTAGGAATGAAATGTTTCCAAAATATGATATCCCTTTTACAAAACCTGCTCATTTGCTTTTATATCAATTTTCATTGGAGACGACCGTCAGTGTATGCAACTCATAATGTAAAAGAGATAAGTAGGAGAAATTGATTTTTTCAACATTTAAATATTTTCTAGTGAGTCATAAATATAGACAACTGTAGGTAACATATTTAAATAGAGCAATTAAAATTATAAAATAAATAAAAATATTTTACAAAAATGCGGAAAAAAACAGTGAGTACCTATTTTGGACATTCTATTGTGGACAGAAGGCTCAGTGGTAAATTGTGTGCCCAGTTGCAGTGGGATTTAAACCTTGAAGATGGTCGTGTGAATGAAATGCCAAACCCCTCGAGAGAGGTCACTTTTTCTGCACGCAAACGCAATTATTGTATAATTTTAGATACCAATACACCCGGAGGCAAATGAAATCTTCTTTTAATACCGATGAATAATGGATTTCACTTGGTTATAGCTTTTTTGCGACCCACCCACTAAAAGTTAATTCGCATTGATACTTTCGATTTCATCACGAAAGAGTATTCTGGACCCAATCTGTGCGTGAAACCGAATCTGAGAGCGAAGACTTCGACTAGCAGTTTTCTTGTTTTTACATTGTCGTCGTCGTGCGATGTGTCTGTGATCATGATGTTGATGATCTTGAGGAAGATGAATTGAGAATAATAGGATGGTCGGTGGGAAGGAGCCACCGTGTTCACTTTTAGCATTGTTTCCAGAATGTCTAATCCTAGTTCCCACGAAAATTCTCGAAAATTAGTCGGGACGGTTCCCTACTAACAGGCCACGACCGCCTCATGTCCATCATTCATCCGTCGTCATGATAGCCTTGGAAGAGGTAACATTTCTCATAGTTTTCAGTTCTCCGAAAAATTTCAAATGATTTTTTAATTTTTTTAAAAGGCTAAAATATTCACTTGGTTTTAATTGAAAAATAGACATATGACAGGGCACTTCGTAATTAGTAAACAATTCGCTGAACTGCGTTGTATAATGTAACAAGATATAATGCATATTTTGACAATTTTGCAACAATTTAAAAGAAAATCATGATAATTTAGTTAATTAGCCTATAGTTGCAGTTGCAGAACTGTGAGACGCAAAACCATAAAAAACCAAGTAAGCCTGTTAGTACATAACTAGATTGCTGAACTATTGGCTGAACATTGTTGAACTAATTAAGGTGGCCGAAGCGATCGAGGCATAGTCTCAGATCTTGAATAATTTTTAATGTAGGTAGGTACAGGTTCTTATTGATATTCATGCCATACACAATCCCTGAAAAAATTATTCACTTCTTGTGTCTAGTTTCTGAGATAATTTGAGTTTTCTCCCCTATGTTATCTTATGGCAGCCAAGTAAAATCGGGACAATTTTAAGCTATAGGTATAATGAAGTTTTAATTTTTTTGTACCGATAGATTTGAACAAACAACTTTTCTTCTTGTAGATACACGGATGTAAGGGAAAAAATTAAAAACAATACCAACGTGTGCTTTTTTAAAAGTTCTAAACCAAATTCGAAATGATTTTCATTAACATAAAATTGAAATCTCACTTTTGGACTGTGGATTTGCAAACAATATAGTTGAAAAAATATAGGAAAACGTTTTTTGAACTTGTACAGACAACGCATTAAGTCGTGATCAAAGCCAATGATAAAACCAGTCTTGCAAATCACCCCTCTGTATACAAATATCTGTATTTTAGGCAACTTATACTACTTCTGTGTACGACTGGTAGTCGCGATAGGGGGTAAGTTTTATCACAACTTAATGCGTTGGGTGTACCTACCTGTCCTACTTTCAAGAAAAAAATATTTTTGTATATCGATCGCTCCAAGTCCAGCCACCTTAAAATAATGCATATTCTGACAATTTTTAACAATTAAAAAAATATTATAGGTAATTTAGGTACCTAGTCAATTTAGCCTAGATAGTTTGCGTAACAGTGAGACGCAAACCCATTATAAAAAAAACGGTTTGCTGAACATTGTTGAACTAATCTGTCCTCGCTCGTGCTGGAAGTCTTGACCCACGCCTGACTCCGCGAATGAATGACGTCACCCCCCCCCCCCCCCCCCCCGGCATTGACATCTGCAGTTCCAGTGATGAGCTCATGGCTATGAACACATTATGTCAGACGCTATTCGCGCGAGTCGTAGGTTTTCCTCTGTATCGCGGGCTTGCCACATCCTTGGCGAGGGGAAGTGGTTTCTGATGTGTACATTGGGTGTGTAGCTTCTTGCCTACACCTGCTTCAATGTACAATACCCCCATGAGTTACTGATACCTACTGCTGATATTTTTAGCAGTTACTATAGGTATCAAATTTGGCAGTTAGTACTACCTACATTATTCAATAACAAGTCAAAAATCAACTTTCATCAACCATTAGTAATTCGAGCCATTTTATGTGCAATTTTTAAATTTTCTGATTTTCCAGACACTGCTTTTTTTCTAGAGGTCCCGGGTTTGAGATCCGGTTCAGGCAACTACACTTCACATCTCTAGGCATTGTATCTTTTAATTTTTACTTCATGGTCCATAGTAGGTACATCTGTAGAACCGACTGGAAGTAAAATTAAGATTGGATTGTCAAAATTCGGTTGAATCTAAGGGTACCTCTGTGGTTTGTATTGTCCTACCTACCAGGAGTGCAGTTAAAATTGCCAGGGCGCCGAAAAATAATAAAATCCGTAGCGTTCACGAAGGTGCCCCCGACGGGAATTTTTTGAAAAATTAGTTCTATTATTATTTAGAGATGATTTTACGCATTTGGGACCAAGTTTAAAACAGATTTTAAAATTCTCTAACAAAAGTTAAGGCAATTAATTGCAATTATTAAGAATTAAATTGTACAAACCATTAATGAATTTAATGGATTGAGAATAAGAAGCCAGGGCGCCGCTTTGGCCTACTGCATCCCTGGTATAGGTAGGTAGGTTAGTAGTAGGTAGGTACCTACTAGTTTAGAGCTAAGTAACAATGCAAAATTAGTATTAGCCGACAGATTTGACGTCTGCTGTAGCAACTCAACTTCTGAAATTGTCCACTAGAAGGTCATCCTCCAGAACAGCGGTCGCCAACCAGTGGTCCGCGAGAAAAGTTTCGGTGGTCCGCAGAGAAATTTGGTAGTTTACTCTTAATGCAGCTTGAAGATTCCATACAATTTATTTAATTTAGAAAAATGGCAATCCAATACAAATGTACTACTGAATTCGGCCATGTTTCAATACGTAGGTATGCCTTTTACAAAGTAATACTACATATTCACTATCAAGCTCTAGAATGAAAATAATATCAGTTTTCCAGTATTTTTCCAAAACCTAGTCATTTTAAACGCTTTTCCTCGAAATAAAAGTTGGCTGAAATCGCGTTGAAACGCGCCAAATGACTTCCCGAAAACAAAAATTTTCCGAGGCAAAGCGCCCCGAACCCGCTTAATACTGGGGGGCCCTCCCCCCCAGACCCCGCATTGTCTCCCTCACCAATCGTATTCGTATTTCCCGGCATACGTATTTTATGCACCTGAGTGGTCCGCGATAAAACTGCCATATAAGTGGTCCCCGAGGTCCAAAAGGTTGGCGACCGCTGCTCCAGAACACACAATTCAATCATATCAAAATAAAATGATTTTGACACAATCTAGGACACAGGTAATATTACTTATTAGAGATACATAGTAGTAGGTATTTTCTAAACCAGCTCTTTTTATATGGAGGTAAACTCAAAATTGATGTAATAAAAGTTTATAAGCGAACTTTCTTCCTCCCTCTTGATTGATAAGCTACCAATTTATCAATGGTATTATTGGTAGGAAGGTACTAGGTATACTAGGTGATTTTTTTATCTATCACTAAATTCCCTTATCATTGGTTCACTATCACATGAATTACAAAAAAATCATGATTGCGAGTGACAGTTTGTTTATTTACCAGCTGTCAAACTGACAGCTACAGCCTCAACCAAAGCACAAAATTAGAAGAATGAAAGGCATTTATCTAGGTAGTAGGCTGCCCAAATGATATTTTTAGTACTTCAATCTAAAAGTGCGGCTTCTAGATCAGGTAGGTACCGTACCGGCCCATTTATCTAAGATTCAAAACGGCTTTGGAACATTTGATGCGTCCTTGTGGCAACATTTGAATTGTTCAAAACTCGTAAATTAAAACTCAATCCCTACGAATTTAGACTGTTTTAAACCCTGCAATGCTGCAATGCAATGCTGTATTCCAACCTATTATAATTTACCTGACACAGCTTCTGAGATACCTTTCCATGCAGCAATATAAGATCTTACCTCTTTGGCAATCTGGTCCAATGCTTGGTCCTCCGCAGATGTCTTCGTTACGGCTCTTCTCCTTCCGCCCGCTGGCACTGAATTATCCATCTTCCTCAGTTCGCTGTTTGACGTCTCCACACGATCAAGATTTACGAGATTCTAACTCGTTAAATAATTTATTCGATATAGTACACATCTAGTAGACAGGTGTTAGGCCCAAGTTAGGATACCTACTGAGCCTATATCACCTAGATTAGCAATGCACAGTTTGCTATACAGAGTTGAGCTTCATTCTAGGTATTTGACATTAGAGAGTCCAATAAGTAATTGAGATATAAAAATGGTATTTGTGAAGAAGTAGGTAATTAGGTAGGTAGCACAATATGCGAGTGTGTATTTTTACTTAAAAAATGAGTATTTTCTGTCGATAGTTCTGTCACTTTGCACTGTCTCCAATGCTAAGCTTTGGAAAGTTCTTGAGCGGCATACGAAAATAAAACAGCTTACCGAATGACTTACAGAGTTAAAAATACTTGCTTTCTATCTTGCACATTGGTCTGATATAAGTTTAGAGTCTTGAGTATTGATAAATATATTCAATTTACACTTTATCAACACATGTGTGCCATAATTTTTACCGTGAAAATTATGTGAGGCACCATTTTCATTTTTCACAACCTACAAAACCAGATATTACAAAAATACACCAGGTGGCAGCAGCACTTCAGCCGGTTGCAGCGACATCTGTTCTAGTTTCTTCAACGGCTGGTATAATAATTTCACGCGTAGCAGCACTATCTACCGAACTTCTTTATCGATTATTCTCCGCGGAATTTAAAATTTGAACAAACCCCTTTTTCACATTGTAAGTAAGAAAATGATTGTTTGCAAGACGGCTGTGTTGGTTCATATCTCAAATTTACGACAATTCCTACCCACTACCTACCTTATGAAATAATATCAATTTTTGAGTATCAGTAGGCTGAAAATTCTAGGTAGTACATATTTCAAACCCAAAATAAATATTATAAAAACAATACTTGTAGATCTTCTTCAAGGCCAACCATCAATCTATATTGCACTAAAAACCGATTACGCCAAGTAAGTATTTAAAAGTGTTAAAAATTGTTTTGTGAACTAGAAGTTTTGGTCCTTGGACAGAGGCTTGACTGCTCTTTTTACACGGAGTGATTTTATTGGGACAATCACGTGACACGTAATGATTTTAAATTTTCATGAATTACATTATGTATGTAGGTAGAATTTTATAAAGATTAGTTCCGAACAAAATGGACCTTAATTTAATTCATGGTTCGGTAGAATTTATGTAAAAAATGTATTAAACAAAATCATAGCGACGTGAAAAAAACGTATAATTATGCTTGCGTAGAGCTTTCAACTGACATGCTATTTATTCAGAACAAACAAATAATGGCGTTTTGCACTAGTGCAGAGAAAACTTTTATTAATAATAATAAAACACTGTCATTATAAAATGATTGCCACTTGGACACAGTATAGCAATAATATCAAATAAGAATAACCATTTAAAATTATGAACATGAAGTGAAAATAACATGAAACAACCCTATACAATACAATTTACAAATAACTTTGAAATTACTAAAGATTATGAAGCCAATGACGTTGATGAAAATGATGAGGATGATGATGATGATAATTTATTAGAAGTAAAAGCTAATATGGACTATAAAGATGATTACGTAAAATGGAAATGGAGCCCTTGAGTGATAATATACTAATGTGAGAAATGAATGATTTACTAAACTTAAATTTACTACAAAAATCCTTAAAAAAACGAGTAATAGTGCCTCTTGAGCCGACGAGCAGTCCTATTCTGCACTATTCTATTCTGTATTCTGCACTCTGTTTTAAATTTGCACAGAGTTTTGTATATGGTGCCGTAATTTCAGTGCAACAGTGGAAAACGCCATAAGTTTTGAGATGCCAAACAAAACAATGAAACACAGTCCCTTTCTGTTGCTGGACTGATAGTTGGTACACGACCTTCCACATTGATTTTGTTTATAGATAAATTTTAATTTTACATTCTCTCAATTAATGTTGACTTTAAAGGCAATTCAACCTAATTTTATGTTCGTATTTAAACGCCTCGTCTGGTCTCCGAAAACCCTATGAAGTCCCCTGTCGCCATTGTTTTCCGTGATAACAGGAAACAAGAAGTTAATTATCTGCCAAAGCTACTGGGATTCAGTAATGAAATGCAAAACTATTGACGCCCCCTATGTTGGTGTCATAACAACAGAGATGGGCACTATCAAAGATACAAGTATCTTTGATTACTGATAGTATCTTTGATACTTGATACTATCAATATCTATATCTTGATACTTTTCTTGGAGTCAGTATCAAATATCAATTATCAATTAATATTCAAAATAGTATCAAGTATCTTTTTACCAAAAAGATACTTTTGATACTTTGGAATTTTGGACTAAAATGTTTCAGTTTAGAACCTCAGGCATATTTTCCAGGAATCCCTTCCGCCCATACATACCCTTTTTCACCCAACCCCTAAGAACACTTTTGTCAATGATCTCCCCCTCCCTCACCTTGACCAAATTCTTCCTCAGCAGCGGTAACAAAGTATATCTGATAAAATATCTTTGATACAATTTTTGATACTTGATACTTTGATACTATCAAAGTATCTTTTGATATTTTGATTATTATTATTTCGTATGGTTTATTACAATTACAATAAAGTTACAAAAATTGGTAATATAAAACACAAATCAAAGGACATAATTATCATAATAAGAAATCAATGTAAAACATAAAAAATATTGCTGTTCTGGCAGAACAGAACAGAACAGAACAGAACAGAACAGAACAGAACAGAACAGAACAGAACAGAACAGAACAGAACAGAACAGAACAGATACTATCAAAGTATCTTTTGATACTTTGATACTAATATCAATTGATACTAAAATTTAATAAAGTATCAAGTATCAAGTATCTTTTTGAAAATTTTAAGAGTATCAGTATCTTGTATCTTGATACTTTTTCCAAGTATCTAATTGCCCATCTCTGCATAACAAAAGATTTCACATGAACTGAGGGCTCGTGGATTCGATGTAACACTGCAACTGCCCAACGATGTCCAAACTTAGGGGTTTTAGCTTGGTATTGGACCACTAGTAATTATCTTGCTATGTGACGTCACGAATAAAACAGATGACAGAAGGATGTGGGCCGTGACCGTCAAGAATATAAGGCTGCACAGTAATCAATAGTAATCAAATAGCAAATGGATCCATTTTGAACTTCAACTGTCTTTCCCCCAAAGGTTTGATTGGCTCTTTCTCCCACTATATGGACAGTGCTGCTCTAGTGTGAGTAAAGAAAACTATTATTCTACATTGACTCCTCCCATCACCATTGGTCCTAACAATTAGTTGATTTTGTTGAAAAATGGAATATTTTCTTGTCTCGCTAGGTGCCGTATGAAATTTAATTTCAAAAATGGCAAAGTTTATATTTTATCTAATTGTTTTTTTCCCGTTTCTTTTCTTTTTTTCCTTTATTTATCCCTAAGGACTAGGCCCCCCGCAACTGCTGAGGCTGCAAGCAACATCGAAGTTACGCCAATGTTTTCAATCTACCAATGGAAATTACTCGGAAAACGCTCTGTGTGTGTGACCATTGACTGTGTGACGCGTTGATGAGCGAGCACGCATACACGCAACACCTCGAACCGAAATTATGTCTATCGAAAATGGCATTAAAAGCCAATAATTCTTGAATTTCGTCACAGACTTGTATAAATATCTCCAAAATCTCCAAAAATATTGGTCCCAATAACCTTGCTAAGTTTTAAGTTGATCGATTAAAACTTTGATTGAACGGTTGCATGTTAAGTTTCAAAAATCAAAATCAAAGGATATCTTTCAAAAAATATACCTGGGACCACTCATATGATATGATATTAGTGTGTACACAATATCAGATCAATCTGACGGAACAGGTTGGCTGAGTGGTAACGCTCTGAACTTGTATTCCGGAGGCCCGGGTTCGATTCCCGCGGCCGTCCTTCCTGACTGGGTTTTTTTCGTGGTTTTCCCTCAGTCGACAGGCAAGTGCTGGGAAGGTACCCTACTTATAGGCTACGACCGTCTCCTTCCCACCTTCCAGCCTTACCTACTCTTCACCATCACCTCCCAATCATCATCACAATCATTCATCCGTCGCCATTAGCCTCGCTGCAGAACAGTGGGACGTTAAGCCCAAGACAAAAAAATCAGATCAATCTGTTGAACGGTCATTATTAGTTTCATTTCGTTTGAAACTTTCTGCTCTAACTACCTTGCCTTGAACTGAAGATTCGAAGTCGCCGTGAATTTGACAGCCAACAAGCAAAATGTCCATAAAATTACAAACACTTTTGAAAATAACAACAGATTAGACTGAAAATTGGCAAAAATACCTTAAATGTTGGTACCATTACCATGCAAAGTTCAATTGGTCGGTCAATCGGTTCTAGTATAAATTTCAAAAATCACAGGAAAAATGGTTTCAAATTTGAACCAATGGGAGAATTTTGCTGAAACTTTTTATGATTGGGTAAAATGTTGGTTGCAATGACTTTGCTAAATATCAAATTGATTGGGCGAACCAATCGAAAGATATTTTTTTTTAAATTTGAACCAATCAGTGGATTTCAAAAAAATTAGGGTCTGCAACGCCGAGAAATGGTCTGTACATGTGTGCAAAATTTCAGCTTGATCGAAGAAAAACTGTGACTTGTATATCGTCAGGTAGCAGAAAAAAAACACAAAAAAAACAGAGGTCCGTGCCAAAAGAGCTAAAAGGAGACGCTCGCTTCGCTCGCTCAATTAATTCCCATTGGTAGATTAAACACACACTGGCGTAACTTATAATATAATTTGATAGTCAAACACAGGTCAAACTGACTTATCCTAAACATTTCTTGAAAAATCACTTGTATTATTTTTCCATAATGTTCTAATTAGGAAAACGCTCAGTGTAACGCGTTGGTGAGCGAGCACGGGGACGTGCAAATTCTCGAACCGGAAATGCGTACACAAGCACAGAAAACATATACATCCATATTGAATTGAAATATGATCACTCAATCAACACAACATATTATGCTTTTCATTGAAACTTGAAAATAACATCTAAGCATCCTGGTAAATATAGCAAATCAGATTCAATTCAAGTGGCACTGGAAAACATTACTTTCGATACTTCATTACTGACAGATATTAAAAATGCTAATAAGTTCATACGTTTTTAACTGATTGGGATGAAATTTTGTAAAATAAGAGACAATGTTGGTCTTAATGATCATGCAAAATATGAGTTAGATCTGAATTATCGAAGACCGTTTTCATTTTTCAGCCTATCAGGAGATATTTATTTAAATTTTAACCAATGAATGGATTTCAAAAAAATTATGGTCTGCAAACAGAGAAAGTTGGTTTTACATGTGTGCAAAATTTCAGCTCGATCAAAGAAAAACTCTGACCTGTATAGCCAAAATATGAATTTGATCAGATTTATCGAAGACCATTTTCATTTTTCAACCTATCAGGAGATGTTTATTTCAATTTTAACCAATGAATGGATTTAAAAAAATTTGGGGCCTGCAAACAGAAAATGTTGTCTTTACAAGTGTGCAAAATTTCAGATCGATCGAAGAAAAACTCTGACCTGTACAGCCTCACCCAACAGAAAAAAAACAAAAAAAACAAAAAAAAAACAGAGGTCCGTGCCAAATGAGCCAAAAGGAGACGCTCGCTTCGCTCGCTCTTAAAGTAAATTGATTGCTTTTACCCTGACCCCCTCAATTATGCTAAACACACTCCTATTGGCTATTGGTGTAGGTACTTACCAAATATTATGCCTTTTGAACATTGAGGGAGGGGGGATCCGCTTTACACAAAATAAGATAATCCGAATGGTTTTAAATTCAATCAAGAATCATTTATAGATTGATTGCATCAGAGCTTAGGTGGCATTGACTTTCGTAAGAAAATTGTGTTCAAAGGTTTTACTCGATTCGGAATAGTAAATTCCTAGGTTTATTTTTAAATTTACAACAATTGAACACTAAGGACATCAAGTTTGTATATACATGAGATAAAATGAGATAAATGAGATAAGAGATTATAAGATATGAGATTATGATATAAACATTGTGTCGATAATTACTTCGAGTTACAGAAAATTAAATGTTGTACAAAAACAAAAACTTGTAAAAGACTGCCTAAGTAATTTAAAAATTGACTTACACCATCAAGACATTGAAACTTTTATGTCGCTTTAGATCTCTTTCTCCGCTGTACAAAAAAATGTTGCTTTATGCCAAGATATAATTGTGTTCAAGCAAACTATAAAACAGTAAGGTACAATCATTATTTACTACATGTAGAACGTTATTGGTTGTCGCTGGGTTGTCGGTGTGTGAGGGTGAGCTTCCATTGACCGAAGTTTCTTTGATCTAATACAATTATGATCGAACTTAAACATAAACACCAAGCGATGGTGTGCTGGACGTAGAGGCATGCAGGTTGTGGACTGTCTGCATCGGCCTGTAAGATAGAGAAATCAAATGTAAATGACGATCAGAAAAATAATAACTGCAGTTCGCTGAAAAATCTTAGGAAATCGTGCAGAAGTTTACAGGAACTTGACCAGAACTTTGAAGATCTGGTGGTGCAAAAAAGTCCAATGGGCGAGACATCACTGTGCTGTGACGAAACTACTGCGCATATCAGACTGAATATTTCACAAATATAAAACATACTAAGGTTTGATAAATGACAATTTCAAAAACATTACTTTTGTAAGAAGAAAGTCACAGATGTCCGATTTGGTTGTCGAATATCGATTATACGAAGGTCAAATAGAGCACGTCCAGAAAATGTCCAAAGGGACACTTTTTACAAAACTGCTGATGATATGAGGCAGAAAATTTCAAAGTTTATTCAAGATATTATGACTATCGACTGTGTAAAAATTTCAATACGTCAATTGAACGAAAGTTATGGTATCTTGAAGTTGAACCTACAAAGCAGAACGGGAGATTATTTCACTTCTGAAATTCCTAATAAAAATTGAGAATTGATGTCCCGTATTTTCTGCTTTTAAGAAATTCAAGATATCATAAATTTCGTTCAATTTACTAGGAAAACGCTCAGTGTAACGCGTTGGTGAGCGAGCACGGGGACGTGCAAATTCTCGAACAGGAAATGCGTACACAATCACAGAAAACATATACATCCATATTGAATTGAAATATGATCACACAATCAACACAACATACTATAGGAAAACGCTCGGTGTAACGCGTTGATGAGCGAGCACCGACACGCACGACATCGCCAATCATAGCACGATCCATTCAATCAAAGATAACTAACTATACATTATTTATTACCAATTTTCCCTGCAACTTTTCATAAACACTCTGGAACAATTAAATAACATATTATTGTACTGATATTTTTCCATCAATCTCTTTGGACAGATATTCAAACACTTAAAACAGCAATAAGTCTGTAAATTCTTGACCGATTGGGCTGGAAATGTGTAAAATATGATGTTATCTAGTCAAAACGTCGTTTTCATAACTGTGAAACACAATCCATATCGTAAAATAAATTATTTTAGATAAGGTATACCTATACCTATGTATATGAAATACATACATTACATTTTGACTACATTATGTATTGCAATATGATCAACTAAGAAAAGAATCTGTCTTACTTGATATTGAGAATAGCCATCTATAAACTTTGCTTTGCTACATAGAGCAACCCAGAATGCAGTGGAATTTCTGTTTTGAAATGTCATTTCTGACAGTTATTAAAACTGTCAATAAGTGCATCTATGTTCTTGACTGGTAGGGCTGAAAATTTGTAAAATAAGAGACAATGTTGGTCTGAACGACCATGCAAAATATGAGTTTGATTGATCAGATTAATCGAAGACCATTTGATAGGTCAAATGGTGGTGTGGCTATAGGCCGTTTTAAATTAAGTATACAAATGAAAAATATTGGTGCCAATCCTTGCTAAGTTTTAAGTTGCCAATCCTTGCTAAGTTTTAAGTTGATCGATTAAACCTTTATGATTGAATGGTTCCTTGTTAATTTTCAAAAATCACAGGATCTCGTTCAAAAAATATACCTGGGACCACTCATATGATATGATATTAGTGTGTACACAATATCAGATCAATCTGTTGAACGGTCAATATTAGTTTCATATCGTTTAAAACTTTCTGCTCTAACAACCTTGCCTTGTAGATTCGAAGTCGCCGTGAATTTGACAGCCAACACGCAAAAAGTCCCTAAAATGACAAAAACTTTTGAAAATAACGACATATTAGAGTGAAAATTGGCAAAAATACCTTAAATGTTGGTACCAATGACCATGCGAAGTTTTTAGTTGGTCGGTCAATCGGTTCCAGTTTAAATTTCAAAAATCACAGGAAAAATGGTTTCAAATTTGAACCAATTGGAGGATATGGCTGAATTTTTTTTTGATTGGGTACAATGTTGGTTGCAATGACTTTGCTAAATTTCAAATTGATCGAACCAACCAATCGAAAGATAATTTTTATAAAATTTGAACCAATCACAGGATATTGTTCAGAAAAGATCCCAGGGATCGCATAGAATACGTTAGTATGTGTACAAAATTTCAGATCGATTGGTTGTGCGGTTTGACCTGGGCAGTGCAGGCAAAAAACAAAACAAAAAAAAAAAAAAAAAAAAAAAAACACACACACACAGAGAAAGTGCCATAAGAGTACCGTGGTGACGCTCGCTACGCTCGCTCAATTATGCTTTTCATTGAAACTTGAAAATAACATCTAAGCATCCTGGTAAATATAGCAAATCAGATGCAATTCAACTGGCACTGGAAAACATTCATTTTGATACTTCATTACTGACAGATATGAAAAATGTTAATAAGTTCATACGTTCTTAACTGATTGGGATGAAATTTTGTAAAATAAGAGACAATGTTGGTCTTAATAATCATGCAAAATATGAGTTTGATCTGAAATATCGAAGACCGTTTTCATTTTTCAGCCTATCAGGAGATATTTATTTAAATTTTAACCAATGAATGGATTTCAAAAAAATTATGGTCTTCAAACAGAGAAGGTTGTCTCTACATGTGTGCAAAATTTCAGCTCGATCAAAGAAAAACTCTGACCTGTATAGCCAAAATATGAGTTTGATCAGAATTATCGAAGACCGTTTTCATTTTTCAGCCTATCGGGAGATATTTATTTAAATTTTAACTAATGAATGGATTTTAAAAAAATTTGGGGCCTGCAAACAGAGAAGGTTGGTTTTATATGTGTGCAAAATTTCAGATCGATAGGTGAAACGGAGCGACCTGTGTAAAAAAAAAAAAAAAAAACAGAGGTCCGTGCCAAAAGAGCCAAAAGGAGACGCTCGCTTCGCTCGCTCAATTAAAATTTATTGATATTTTTACACAATCGATAGGTGGTAATATATTTTAAATGTTTGAAATTTTCAGACTGATATCTTGAGCAGTTTTGAAAAAAATTAGAAATTATAATGAGACATTAAAATCGATTTTTCGACAACCAAATTCGGACAACTTTATCTTATTTCCTACTTAAGTAAGGTTTTTGAAACTTTCACACATGAAACCTTAAGGTACCTATATGTTTTTACTTTTTATAATAGGTATGTGAAATTTTCAGTCAGATTGTGCAGTAGTTTCTTCAAATCGATGTCTCGCCCCACTGGACGTTTTTTTGCGCTACCCGGTATTAGCCTTTAATACAAAGCAATCCTGTAAAAACTTGGCGAACATTATCAAGTTCTTGTAAAATGTTTCAAGATATTTCAAGCCTTTGAGCTTGGGGAGACTTTGGTATTTTGGGAAAATTTGACGTAGGTGTCAGTTTCCATAGCGGTCCCCAGGACTCTTAAATTTTCCGAAAAGAGAAAATGTCAGAAAACTTTTGAAATATCAAAACATAATAGAAAATGTAATTGTACAAGTTGAAATAAAATTGTATTTAATTTGAATAAAATAATCTAAGACATTTAACATTGTAATAGTTTACTATAGAGTATCTGAAAGTATCTTGATCCACAGAAACACAATTAAATGTATATATCTAGATACAGATGCAGGCAGACACATACAAAGTATAGACAGACATGGGCAGTATCTAGATACTTGTATCTTAAGATACGTATCTTAGATACATTTGTATCTTGTATCTAGTATTTTAAATACATGAGCCAAATGTATCTGTATCTTGTATTTTAAATACCCATTTCTAAAGTATTTTGTATCTTTTTTGAAGATTTAAAATACAAGATACATTTTTATGCGCCTAGAATTTCAAAGATAGCTTGATCTCTTGCTTGATTTCAAACAAGCATCAAATAATACACGTTGCCGTATTGAATCGATCAAGAAAATGTTAAGTATGTTGCCTTACAAATAGAACAAATTAAAATTTAATTTAGAAAGTAAGTCCCTAAATTTTTTACTGTTGGATGATATGTATGAGAATAAAAAAAGGATCTTTAAATGTATCTTTTTTGAAGTATCTAAAGATACTATCTTGTATCTTGTATTTTAAATACATCTCTAAAATGTATCTTGTATCTTGTATTTTAGATACCCAAATTAAAAGTATCAGTATCTTGTATTCCAAATACATTGAAACAGAGTATTTTGCCCATGTCTGAGTATAGATACTGTTTAGATACAATTGTTTCTACCTAGATACTACTTTACAACACTGCACTGAACAGTCCAGACTATACTATACTTTTTATAAAAACATGTTGACTGTGTAGATGAATACTAAGAATTTCTTTCGACACTCTTGTCTAATCATCTCCATTCATTGTTTTAAATGGCAGTGTCTAAAAATTGTTTTTTCCCCAATTTGCGGTCCGATTTTTTCCCCCTAGATATTACTATATATAGACACCAATACAGTTTAAAAACATTGACAATAGCTCTCTGATAGAGTGAGCGTTACCCGCGTCTTCGTTGAAGGCTGTACTTTTATAATATATTATGGCTTAGAATATATTTACCGTTTACGACATAGGGTTATTCATTCTATTTCGATCAGATAATTTCAACAAATTTAACACATGACTGGAAGAAGCATTGTTGTACTGTGTCAGGTTTCCCTGCAAATCTGGTAAAATGTAAGACATTTCAGCCGTCATGCCAGGAATTTGACCTTGATGCATTACGTTACTACGAGACGGCGCGCTTTGTCTAGCTACATCGATGACAGCGTTTCGTATCCCGAACAAAGTGCGATTGTCAATTGTTTAAACAGGGAACTTACGTGTCAACTTCTATTATGATGTTTGATTGTCTTCGTCCACGATTACATTCATGTATCTGTCTTCGTATTCTTGAGCACTAAAATCAAAAAAATATTTTTCAGAGAGGGCGGCAGGCGCGTAGGAACTACTGTCATCATGGGGGGGGGGGGGGGGATTGCGACACCCGGAAGAGGGGCAGCTAGCAGGGCGATTTTTAGAATTTAAACCAGTTAAAAGTGATTCAAGGGACCAAAGTACATTTTTTCGAATATAAGTTCATTTCAAATCGATTCTGGGGGGATTCTGCTAAAATTACAACAAATAACACACTATTTTCCCGAGGACGTTTTTTTTAGAATTTAAACAAGTTTAAATGATTCTTGGACACTACACTTAATTTTGTATGGTGTATGGTGTATGGCGCCTGGAAGGGGGCACCTCCCTCGTGCTTCTGGGTGACAAAAACACACCTGTTCTGGTGGGTGGCGGGGTAGTACCCCTCCCCCAGCCTCCCACTCCGATCAAGTTTCGAAGCATTTGGGAGGTGGGGGAATTGGTAAACATGTTATCATTTACTTCCGCACTATAGGGATTCGTGCTGCAGCACTGAATGCTTTCGCCGATGTCTGAGGCCGCACTGTTTTATCAAATTCTGGCAATATAAAGACATATTATTAATTTTGTTTAATGCTACGCTGTGGCTACATATTTATACTACAAGAGCATCCAAAGCATATTGTTGTGCTGCGTCAGCTTTCCGTGCAATCTTGTCCTATGTAAGACGATCTCAGCCAACGAGTGAAGAATTTGACCTTGGTCTGTACGCAAGAACGGGTCGATTTCATTTGTCACTAGACATCGACAAGAGATGACTGGCCAGTCGCATGTCCCCACCCCCAGTGTAGGGGAGAGGGGGGTAAGAGTAACCAGCAGTTTATTTAATACACTGATTATCCGATTACCTCGGAAAGAGGCTAGAACGACGCAGGAAGATGGCCTCCTTCATCTGACAAAAGATTTTGTGTGTGCAAGTCAGTTAGAAGAAATCACAGGTAAAAAACGTTTTTGGTACAAAATTGAAAGTTCATGATGAGGTTACTCGTAAGGAGTTTTTTTTTTTTTTTAGTAATTTAATTAAACAAAAGAACACACCACGACTTTAAATATAATTCATAAAAAGGTTATAATAACGGTTAGCCACGGATATATGCCACAACCCGTCTGCTTTCAAATTATTACCAAAGAGCACCACAAAGGCACTTCGCTTGTGTAAGGGAGATTGTTGTTATTAGTTGTTACAAACGCTTATAAAAATTGCCGCTTTAAATTTTCGGGGTTGGGCAAGGTGGAGTGAACTCCATTCACTAACCTTGGGGGTTGTAGTCCAGTCATTTGAGAGATTTACCCAGAACAAATTGCAACACTTGGTTTTTTGGTGTCATTCTTTTCAGAAAAATGCCCTCTTCAACATCATATCCAAAATCCGCCAAAATCCGCGCACCGGAAGTACTTTTTAATCACTTTTTAAGTTAATTTTCAATGTTAATTCCATCTTGCAAAACAACACTTTTTTCATTTAACTTTGATTTTGACGAAATTTGGCAGAACTGTTCACCATTCTAAATAAACACAAAAAGCTCTCTGAGCGTTTTTCTCCAAATCTTATCGTTTGGGAAATATGGCCCATCGAAAAGTCATGTTTTAGTCAGTTTTCTACGATTTCGGTCACTTTGAGTGTAATTTGACGTTTTGCGAGGTCCATATTTCCCAAACGATAAGATTTTGAGAAAAACGCTCAGATAGCTATTTGTGTTCATTTAGGATGGTGAACAGTTCTGCCAAGTTTCGTCACAATCGGAGTTACGTGAAAGATGGACGATGCAAGATTTAATTAGCATGTGAAATTAACTTAAAAAGAGATTAAAAAGTACTTCCGGTGCGCGGATTTTGGCGGATTTTGGACATGTTGTAGATGGCATTTTTCTGAAGAGAATGAGACCAAAAAACAAATTTTACAATTTGTTTTGGGTTTGGACATTTTTAAGCCTGATTTGACTGGACTATTGGGGGGGGAGGGGGGGGGGGGGTCATTAAGTCTATATTCCACTAGGTATACAATTCAAATTGTACAATTTCAAACATGCCAATTGGATTTCAGAGTTTCATCCAAAACAATATTTCTTTCATTGGCTAGAATTTCAAATTGTTTAACTTGAATTGTATAGAATATGGACTTTAGCAAGTTATTAGTTCGAGTACATTCCATATAGAGTGCGCCACCTATGTTGCGAAACTATATGTTGGGCCGTGAATGATGAAATTTCGTTTTACAATGATACCCTTATGATACTCTTCACCTAGGACACTGTAATTTACATTTTTTAAGGGTATTTGAGAGTACAACAGACTATCCAAGCAATGTTTAAAACGGATAATAAGTTATGATGTATTTGTGAATTTTGAAGGTGATGAAAGGTGTAATAATAACTGTAATAAACAACTATACAACTGTTACACTGAAATCTAACTAAAAACATCATACAAATCTAATTACAGCGTCCTAAGTACATAACATTAGTGTAAAAAGAAATATGTTGCCTTCAGCATGCAATAAAATATAGGCTAACTTCTTGGCGGGGTCAAAATAGTTACACATGTTTTTTATGTTTCTAAATTACGTATTTACACTACAGGTGCACATGTGGGGTTAGTGTGGGTTTAGTGCACCTTCCACGGATATAACTATGATAGAGCCTTGATTTGCATTTATGATCGGTCATTCCGTGAGGGTCAAAAAAAAAATTCACGAGAGACAATTCTTTGCCAGCATATCAGAGTAGTTTTATTCTTATTGTGGTCCATCTTTTGTTATGCATTGCCTTGCCCAGAAAGAGAGCTTATTGGGTCATGTATTACATGGCAGGGCTCTCTAGTTGTACAAATAAAATAAAACTATTACGACTTTTCACAAACTATTTTTTATTGTACATCAATATTTCGTCCACGCTTCTGTGGACATTCTTCAAATTGTAATTCAATTCTTCAAATTCTTCAAATTGTAGTTTTTATAATAAAACTTACCGTTTTCATAATGTGTGTGTTACAAACAAGGAGGGGAAACCTTGCAAAAGTAGATCGATTTCGTAAAATAGATTTATTTGTCGAGTCGATCAATATATCGACTTGGCAATCGATTGGCGCGTTGTTTCGACCTTGAGAATACATTCAATTCCCCTCCCAAAATGATGAGTGACAATTTGTAAGAACTAAAACTGATCTCCCCTATGTTACCTCAAGTAGGTACAGGAGAAAATTGATTATTGATTGTATCAGAGCACAGGGACGACGCTAAGGGGGGGGGGGCTGGGGGGGGGGCCACGGCCCCCCAAACCTTCGCGCGGCCCCCCCTTGTGCCCCCCCAAACCAAATGTGGGAAAATAAATATCTTGAAAGTCTATACTTTTCTTAAATTTTTTGCACTGTTCAAATTATCAAATAAAACTTCAACTGACAATGTTTTGCAAATAGGCGACTTTCGTATGCCAGACATAATGAAGTTCCTAAGAAGTATAGCAGGGTTGACAAAATTTGGATAAGATACGGAGCTCAAAGATAAGGAAAGATCTTGCAATGGAGACTCTAAGTTTCAAATTAGGAAAGGAGAGATTGAAATGGTTTGGTCGATTGAAAGGGATGGGACAAGAGAGGATACCGAGAATGAAGGCAGATAGAGCAGGAATGGGAGGGAAAAGAAAGGCAGGGAGACCGCGAACGAAGTGGATGAGTGGAGTGAAGGTGGCTGTGGAAAAAGTGGAGAGTCTTGGGAAATGGTAAGGGACGAAAAATGGTGGGAGGACAGTTAATAAAAATTAGTGTAGGGATAATTTTTTGAAGGCTTCAGTTTTTTAAATTATCCCCACCAGGCGCGTAGGAAGGGGGGGGGGAATGGGGGGAGAATCCCCCCCTCTGATTCAATACTCATCCCTTTGTACTTATATATTTATGTGTCAAGAAAAAAATGTGCTTTAAAAGTGTTAAAATCACATAGAAATGAACCAAATTGATGTATGAAATTCAAACATTTTCCGGGGCTGTGCGCCCCGGCCCTGCATTTTACTAAGGGCCCTCCCCCCAGACCCCCATTGTCTTCGTAGACACTAGTAACTCCAGCTCAAATTATTTTACATATTATTCCCCCCCTTGCAAATGTAGTTCCTACGCGCCTGATCCCCACGCCACAATATGAAAATACGTTTGCCTCCCCCTACAAAGCTTATTGCCCTTCCTAGGCCCCCCCTGTATAAAAATCCTAGCGTCGTCCCTGTACAGAGCAATGGACAAGATGAATTGGTTTAACAATGTTTTCCTACCCCCCCCCCCCCCCCTACCCCCCAACACACAATTGTGACTAACAAGACTTTGCAGTTCATGTACACTCGAACAAATAATAAACGGTACTCGAAAGAAAATGAATTGACTGATCCCATGAAGTTAGTGCTAACGCATTATCTAACTCTTTTAGGTGAGCTCTGATTTCATTGATAATAACAAGGATTGATTGTCAAGGAACAGGCCCAGCAGCCAATACGTTTTGTACCAAGTACCGTTTATTATTTGGGGGAGTGTACATGTAGTACATACATGTAGTACATGAACTGCAAATTTAAAAGATTTGACCTTCGATGGTTTTCGAGTCCCACGCCGGTAGATTGCCTTTACATAGATATCATATAGATAATTTATTTATATCTAGATAAAGATAAAGATAACCTGCCAGAAATGTATCTAGATATGAATAGTTGAATTTCCAAGAAATCGTCTAGATAATAGAGAAAGATAAAAAATTATTATCTATTTTTTAACCAAATACTACGTTGTTTTCTAATTATTTTCGAATCCTAAATTCGCAACCCGAATTTTAAAAAATGGGGCCGTCAAACAAGCCAATGTGACTAAACGGAGATGATTTTCCTTTTTCATATCATCTGACATTTGAGGTTCGTGCATGTTCATACAATACAAATGCATTTTGAATTTTATATTTTTTATCTAGATAATTGCCAATAGATAACAACAATATTTTTTTATCTACATAATGATAAATATAACCAATTATTTAATTATCTTGAAACCTGCGGGATTTGGCTCAGAGGGTAGAACACAAAGAATCAGCAATATTATAATTTGTTTATTACAGAGAAAATAAATGTTCATTGATGTGAAAAGAGCAATCAAAAATTATGAAAACAATATTACGTTCGATACGTCGGCAGTAGTGATGATGTCGTCTGGTTTGTTTACTTCCGCGTAAACAAGTGGATGGCGTTGACTCTTGCGTAGTGTGTCCCGTGAACTCCAGTCCACCAGCAGAATGAAATGACTGGATATGTCACCTCCTTCAGCTGCGATGCGATGATGTTGTCTAATAACCCCTTGGTTACCAGGACGTCCAGCAGTCCGTGCACAAGGAGTGACCTCCTCGAGCAGTTGGATCAAGTTGGCTCAGGCTGATGACGTTCGTGGCTGCAGACTCGTCGGTTTCTCCCGGAGTTGCAATTCACTAACTTTTATACTTTAACATTTACTGACTTTAATGTTGAAACTGTTCAGTTGATCACTTGTAACTTGAAATTGTCTTAATGCGATATTATTTGCCTCAGCATTAGGCTTGAAGTTTTGAATTTACTGGGTTGACGTTTATACAAAAATGTTATTTTAATGTTTACCTTCGATCACATCGGCACTGTCTCGCTGAAATTATACTATGTTGCGTGCACAAGGCTTCACGGTTCGCGAGGCAGGTCTCACTGCTCTGAGAAAACTCCGACTGATGAAGTTTGGCTGGTAGCCTGACGTTTTATACCCTCTGACATCGTTTTCCCTCCAAAGAATCTGATTGGTTGGTTTCGTACACGTGGTAGCTATTTTTAGGCATTCTGTCATTTCTAAAGCCCGCGAAACGACTTTCTTTCTGCACGTAGGCCCATGCTTTTCCTGGAATCACTGAAAACTAGTCTGGCTGACTGGTTTTGTAGCGTTATCACAATGACTGGTTCACTTGTTATTACGTGGTGACATCACAATTTAGGTAAGGTCACATACTTTTTATATGGATTCACTCACTTTCTTGATATAATTGCACATTGTTAAACTTATTTGATTGCTTGTTATATTTTTGTCTATATTTTGATTGCTGTTGAATTTTAAAGATTGTAAGTTTACATAATGATTCTAATTAATTACTTTGTGTTCAGTTAACCTTGACTCTAAGAATGCCATGCTACAAGCTTGTTCATTCTTTAAACCTATTTCAAGCAAACATTATTATTTTTAAAGTTAATTTTCTAACCTAGATAGGCCAACTTGTTACAGAGCCCCCTGAATTCTTGTTGTTCACCTTTTGACTGAAGTAAATTTGAAACACATTGAAATTTTGAATGAGAAAATGGTGATAAAACAAGGATTCACTTAGAGACTGGACTATCTAGCAGGAATAATCTCTTCCTTTTGACAAACAAAAAGTTTCCTTGAACAGATGCAAGTTTATTTCCCCTTACAGCTGTCTAATCTAAACCTAAATGAATGAACTCACCCCTCCATCTACCAAAACAAAAACAAACCTCATCCTACTTCCCGGAAACGATGCTCGACTCAACCCTCTCTCTTATCACAATCCCGTTATTGGCCTAGTGACCTACTCTTGCTGGGTCATCATACTGCGACCATAACATCAACATTGCTGTTGTCATAATTAGGAATCAGCTGCTCGACGTATTGTTTTTCTATCTGCCGTCCACGATCGAATGGGAATGTAACTTTGGCATCTTCTTGAACATCTTGCGTTGGCCCTATTGAAATTACCTCAACTAGGTGTGTCCAGAAGAATTCTTCACGCTTATTCCTTGCAGTGGTCGATGTATAAGTTTCATTTTCTTTCTTGACTTCCGTTTCAGTTTCTTCGTTACTTTCTTCATCTTGAAAGTCTTTATCTTCAATTTGTAGAGATTCTTGCATCAACGGACATGTAATCTTCATCATTTCTTCGTATGCAATTTCTTCGAGCATTTCCATGTTTGCTACGTAATCGAAGGGTTGTATTTTCTCGTCATAACTGGTTTCGGTCAACTCGTCGTTCAATGTTATTAATAACTCGTCATTCACTCGTTCAGTAATACTTGCGGCAGGAATCGAACTAAGCTCCGCAAAAATGTTGAAATTCTCGCTCTTCTCAAATTCTTGGACAAAGCTAGACTCGGATTTAACTAATTGTTCTTGATCTGCTGCTTTTTCTTCAATAACTATGGTTTCAGTAACCATCTCAATAATCTCAATAATCTCCTCAATATCTTCAAGATTCTCAATAATCTTCACATCTTCAGTACGACCTTTGCGTCTGAAATCAACAAATTCTTCCTCCTCCAAATTCAATTCAACAACAACATTACAGTTCAGATCCTCCACACAACAAACAGTCTCCATTTCATCGCCGTCAAACTCAATATTGACCAAGGCTTGTCTAGTCACCTCAAATTCTTCATTTTCATCTCGTGAATTGTTCACGGTTTCCTCTGCAACTCCCTGTACCAAACATTCTGGAATGACTTCATCTTCGAACGATTCGTTTTCTTGACTCTCTGCTTTCTTTACAGCGTCTTCTTTAACACCTTCAATGACAACTTCACATGTCTTCAGCTGGTCTAAATCTTCTTGCTCTTTCGTGATGACGTCGTTGTTCTGCAACTCAACTTTCTCAACTTCAAATTGTTCACTGGTTTCTTCGAAATTATCTTGTGGAAGTATAATCTCGGCATTTTCTTCAATTTTCTCTTGTACTGAAATATCGGCGATTTCAACACGATTCTGACTCTGAATCTTCGTTTCTTCTTCTTCCTTCTTCTGTGTCTTGGGCAGACAAAAATCTTGAACATCTTCTTGCGGCGTTGTAACCTCATAAAAACTTTCTTCAACTTTGTCAGGCTGCTCACAGCTCTGCTCAGAATTCACATCTGATTGCAACCTATTGCAGACAACTTCTTCTTCTTCTTCTCTCGTTGAAACATCTGCTTCGAATGCAGCGTCTTTCTCCAGTTCATCCTTCCATTTTCTTGAAACTTCACGGACGTATTCTATGAGATTTACGCGTTCCCAATGCCACAATTGCTTCAAATCTTCACTTTCCGAATCTGCATAATCATCATAATATGCTGCTCCGTACACGTGGTCATCATATTCGGAACTTTGCTTGGAATACGTTTCCTCTGATTCATATTTGTATTCCCTATATCTTCTCCAATTTTCGTCTTCTTTGTCGTATCTCCTAAGTAATTCTGCCCTTGCCCTTTTACTAATCTGCGCATTTTCTTCTGTCCTGTCGTGACAAATACTCATCAACTCTTCCTCATCCAATGTAGCAAATTCTTTCATCGTCCATTTTTCTTCTCTTCTTCTTTCAAATTCTATATAGATTCTTCTTGACAATTCATCAATTCGTTCTGTTCTCATTAAATGGTATAAATCCCGATTACTAAACTCGCAGAATTCTAATTTGACACTTCTATTTTCTTCTTGTTCTTCATATTCTTTCTTATTTAGCTCGACCCAGGATTTCCAATATTCTTCATCTTTTTCATCCATCGTAAAAGTTCTTTACGGCTTGTACTTCAATTTTCTGGATCTTTACATCTTCTTCAGACGACTTCCGTCAACAATCATCAGCGACTGGGTCAGGTCATTTCTGTCGATGCCTAATCTGGTTCCCACGCTATCAATAACAACAAACTTGTTCCCATGACAATTAACTACACAGTTGATGTTTCTGCCCCCCTCTATCACCTGAATACTCGTGACCTCTGACTCACTAAGCTCTGCCCCCTCTACAGTATCATCTAAATTCACAGTTGACGATAAACTTGCATCTCGATCTGCCATCGTAACAGATGTAATGAACTAACATGCACAAATCTACAGTTGGCTTTATCTTTACGTTAACGGGTTGATTCTATGTAAAATTTCCAAATACATGAAAATTTTACGCAATGCCTGTGTCCACAAGTTTCAGAACAACTGAGTAACTCTTTCACAATCAAGAAAACAATTATTTCTTTCAAAACAATTGCTCCCAGGAATGTTATTCGAGCCCCACACGTTGAGCGCCACTGAAACCTGCGGGATTTGGCTCAGAGGGTAGAACACAAAGAATCAGCAATATTATAATTTGTTTATTACAGAGAAAATAAATGTTCATTGATGTGAAAAGAGCAATCAAAAATTATGAAAACAATATTACGTTCGATACGTCGGCAGTAGTGATGATGTCGTCTGGTTTGTTTACTTCCGCGTAAACAAGTGGATGGCGTTGACTCTTGCGTAGTGTGTCCCGTGAACTCCAGTCCACCAGCAGAATGAAATGACTGGATATGTCACCTCCTTCAGCTGCGATGCGATGATGTTGTCTAATAACCCCTTGGTTACCAGGACGTCCAGCAGTCCGTGCACAAGGAGTGACCTCCTCGAGCAGTTGGATCAAGTTGGCTCAGGCTGATGACGTTCGTGGCTGCAGACTCGTCGGTTTCTCCCGGAGTTGCAATTCACTAACTTTTATACTTTAACATTTACTGACTTTAATGTTGAAACTGTTCAGTTGATCACTTGTAACTTGAAATTGTCTTAATGCGATATTATTTGCCTCAGCATTAGGCTTGAAGTTTTGAATTTACTGGGTTGACGTTTATACAAAAATGTTATTTTAATGTTTACCTTCGATCACATCGGCACTGTCTCGCTGAAATTATACTATGTTGCGTGCACAAGGCTTCACGGTTCGCGAGGCAGGTCTCACTGCTCTGAGAAAACTCCGACTGATGAAGTTTGGCTGGTAGCCTGACGTTTTATACCCTCTGACATCGTTTTCCCTCCAAAGAATCTGATTGGTTGGTTTCGTACACGTGGTAGCTATTTTTAGGCATTCTGTCATTTCTAAAGCCCGCGAAACGACTTTCTTTCTGCACGTAGGCCCATGCTTTTCCTGGAATCACTGAAAACTAGTCTGGCTGACTGGTTTTGTAGCGTTATCACAATGACTGGTTCACTTGTTATTACGTGGTGACATCACAATTTAGGTAAGGTCACATACTTTTTATATGGATTCACTCACTTTCTTGATATAATTGCACATTGTTAAACTTATTTGATTGCTTGTTATATTTTTGTCTATATTTTGATTGCTGTTGAATTTTAAAGATTGTAAGTTTACATAATGATTCTAATTAATTACTTTGTGTTCAGTTAACCTTGACTCTAAGAATGCCATGCTACAAGCTTGTTCATTCTTTAAACCTATTTCAAGCAAACATTATTATTTTTAAAGTTAATTTTCTAACCTAGATAGGCCAACTTGTTACAATCTAGATAAGATTACCTATAGATAAAATAAAAACTAAATGTTCATTAGGAACTATAATTATTATTCAAACATATTTTAAAGGGTAGGCATAAATGCGGGTAGATCAACAAAATATTTTAAAGTTAATCTCGTCGAATTTCTTCAGAACACAGAAAAAAAATCAATGCCTTTTCCGATTTTCGTTGTCTAGATAATTCAAATATTGGATAAAAGATAACGATTTATTTATCAAGATAAGATAATAGATAATCACTGAAAAATTAATCTAGATATAAGATAATAGATAACAAAATATTATCTCGATATATTAACCTAGATAAAATTATCTTGATAAGTCGTATAACACTGATCCAGACATGGGCAAAATACTCTGTTTCAATGTATTTGGAATACAAGATACTGATACATTTAATTTGGGTATCTAAAATACAAGATACAAGATACATTTTAGAGATGTATTTAAAATACAAGATACAAGATAGTATCTTTAGATACTTAAAAAAAGATACATTTAAAGATCCTTTTTTATTCTCATACATATCATCCAACAGTAAAAAATGTAGGGACTTACTTTCTAAATTAAATTTTAATTTGTTCTGTTTGTAAGGCAACATACTTAACATTTTCTTGATCAATTCAATACGGCAACGTGTATTATTTGATGCTTGTTTGAAATCAAGCAAGAGATCAAGCTATCTTTGAAATTCTAGGTGCATAAAAATGTATCTTGTATTTTAAATCTTCAAAAAAGATACAAAATACTTTAGAAATGGGTATTTAAAATACAAGATACAGATACATTTGGCTAATGTATTTAAAATACTAGATACAAGATACAAATGTATCTAAGATACGTATCTTAAGATACAAGTATCTAGATACTGCCCATGTCTGCACTGATCCTACACTATTTTATCAAAGTTTCGATTGTCAATTTTTCTTCCATTACGAAATCTTTTCCAGAAAAATTCTCGCAACCCGGACACTGTGCTAATTGGCTTTGCAGCAAATCGCTCGCACTCTTCAATATTGACTTCTCTCGCAGGAGCTCGCAGATTCCGAGCTCATTGTTTGAATGTTTTCATTTCTAGACACAACAACTTTGCCTTTGACTCTAACTACACGTCGTATTGATGAAGACTAGAGGATTAATTAAAATTCGTCTATATCTACTAACAGGTTTATGTACACTCGAACAAATAACAAACGGTAGGTATTTGAAAGAAAATGATTGTCTGATAGCAGCATCCCATGAAGTCTGAGCTAATGCAATATCTTACTCTAGTAGGAGCTCTGATTTCATTGATAACAACAACGATTGATTGTCAAGGAACCTGACCAGCCAGTGGCGTCGGAACCGGGAGGGGGGGGGGGGGGTAGCAGGGGCACGTGCCCCCCCCCCCTAGACGTCTGAAGGGGGGGGGGGCAAGAGTATCAATCTGCCCCCCTGGTAACGCATAATATCTTTAAAAAATTACTCGATAAGGGCTGAATTTCAACAAAAAAAAGCTGCGCGGCATTGTTACTATGTCATGTGAGAGTAATTTTTTTGATCGAGTAATCGATCAAATCGAGTAATATTCTAACGAAATTCAATTGATGTTATTTTACAAAGAATATTAAAATATTATTGAATCGCTGCGGGATGATTCACTTTTATTTTCTTACAATTAAAATGCACCAAAATCATTTGAAACCTGTCTGTGGGCAGAAATGTGAGACATGTCTATAAGATTTAGTTTCATGATAAGAATGTAGGTTCTTTGGAAAACTTCCATGGAGTCAAGATGATATGAAGGGATGTGCGTTGTGAAAAATATCCGACCGAACCGGGGCTCGAACCCGGGACCTCTCACTTGCCGGGCGAGAGCTCTACCAACTGAGCTACCCGATCAGACGGACGGACATTAGACACAACACACTGATGAGGGTTAGAGATCTCCGAGCAGAATGGAATGAAGGTAGAGAATGCTTCTACGAACTGTCATACCACCGGTGACGATATTGTCACCCTGTCTCATTGCACTTGCGTGCGCAACCCTCTTTTACTCGACTGAACGAGTTACTTTTCAGCTAGAATGATGAGAATGTAGGAATTTCTTTGGAAAACTTCCATGGAGTCAGGATGATATCTGCATTTGAAATTGGACCTTTTGTGAATGTGAATAAATGCGGAGATATAATCCAAGACGATCATCACCGCATAATAATATAAATTTTATGACACTTTTTCCACACATATTTTTTATATGCACTTGAATCATTTTTTGACAGTCCTGACGTGAAGAGAGTCGGATTCACCAATTATGTCGTCATTTATTTGTTCAGATAAAGATAGGTTTAAAACGTGTGAAATCACGTAGAAACGCACCAAATTCATTCCTGAGATTCAAAATTTTACCGGGTTTGTGCGCCCCGGACCCGCATGGTATACTTGAAGGGTCCTCCCCCATTGTTTATTGCTAAGGTGGACTAAAAAACTAACTCTACTCTCGTCAGTGTCCAGTAAATTGTCAATATAACTCTTGATATGCAGAACATCACATTGTTCCCTAAGTATAAACGTGTTCCCCTATTCATGCTTTGCACGTGCGTCTTTTGTTTTACATCAACAATGTAAAAAAGTATATTTTCGGCCATATTGGTGATAGCTGTAAATTCGATTTAAACTAATTATTATCGGTTATAGTCAAAGATGGTTTGTAAATAAGTGGTTTTATACCTATAAGAACTTCTTCTGCAGCTTACAATTACACAGGTAAACCATAAATAATATCAAAAAGTACTGAACAACAGATTGACAGCCGTTCTGACATGTCCCCAAAATGGCCGCGCAACAATGAGATGACGTCACGTGCAAAGCATGAATAGCAATCGTCGCACTCGCTTATTATTTTATAAATTTACCACTGAATTCCAATGCCTTCACTCACGCTTGACCACTATTGTCTACTATTGTCAATGAAATACCTACATTCTGCTCTAGAGAAACGACTGTAACGCGTTGACAAGCGATACCCCAGACATTTTGGTCTTGCACGAGTTGCTCATGATGTGTACAGTCAGGGAAACTATATGATTCATACTCTGCCTCTCTCTGACCCATAACATAAACATGTTTTTATATGGAGCAGAGAGAGATAGAGTATGAACCATCTAGTTTCTTTGACTATACACTCTGGGGCAGGGATTCCGATTGGAAACCATTTTTAGTGAAGGAACCAATTTCCAAAAAATTAATAAATTAGATAATAATGGGAGCCGCAGTAGAGGCAATCAAATAATACACCTAAAGCAATAAATAGAAGAAAAAACTCTCAGTTGTTGCTCCGTAGGACGATTTTTTCAAAAAGAATTTCGACAATTGAGAAGTGATTCTGGGTCTCTAAAATGAACAAACTGAATCAAATAACCTTCCAATTGTTGCCCCGCAGATGGTAAAAAGTAGAAAATAGATTCGAGCCATTCGCGCTTTTAAATTCAAGGGTAGACACTCGTTCAGCTCGCTTATAAATATTGTATTTCAAATCTAATTGTTTATTTATAGAGTACAATATTTTAAATAACTTACCATTTTTAAAAAGTCTCTCAGGTAGAGCTCCATCAATAATTTAATCACAGCAATGAATAAAACCAAGTCTATAAATGAAACTATTAAAAAAATTGATTCCATCTGAACTCTGTACGAACTCTACGAGTCACCTTTGATGGACAAGACCTGTTGGACGTGTGATAGATATTGAGGAATGGTGGGGGCGGGAGGGGGCTAGCGCAAGCGCAATCTATAGGGGTGAGCATAGGCGTGCGCACGTGGGGGGGGGGGGGGGCTCCCCCCTAATGAGTCTACCTCAACTAAAAAATTAACATGTGATCCTTATCAAAAATTTGTTTTATTTAAAACAAAAAAAATCGTCCTGTAGGGCAAAATGGCATTTTTAAAAATCACTGAATACAATTTACTTGGTTGACAAAAACACAATATTTTGAAGAAAATACCACGAAAACAATGCCACTTTTTTTATAGTTAACTATTACAACTAGGCCAATACTCAGTATAACGCGTTGATAAGCGAGCCTTAGTATTGCATGCGAATTAATAGTGTGTCAAATATGTTCATCTATATACAGACCCAGAGAACCCCCTCCGCTACAATCAAGTGCCAGTGGACCTCAGTGGCGGCTTGACCATATTCAATCCGGGCCGTGGCCCCGGTAGAAAAGGGTGGTGGGTGGGTGGGTGGTCGGAAGGAGGCGGGTGGTTTGGGTGGGTGGGTGGGTGGGATGAAGGTATTAAACATCAAGTGAATTATAATAAAATAAAATCTGTTAATATGTATTAATTGAATAGTAATAGAGTTCTTTGTATGTACATTCTAATCTTTGTACATGTTCCAGACGATTGAATGGGTTCAAATGAAAACAATTCAGAATACGCGCAGTAGGTAGATTAAACTTGCCGCCTTTATAAAGCCGGTTTCCTGTTGGTGGGAATAGTATAGCAGTGATATTTATTTGTTAATGTTTGTTGTGATAATGTTGTCGATTTCACGTAAGCCAGAGAGGAAAGTAAGTAGGTATAAGATTATCAAATGCAGTTGTAGAATCAGGGCCCGGTATGGCCGACATGGCCACAGCCATACCTATAATGCATCAGCCTCGGCTGATGCATGCAGGCTGTAGGCAGGTTAAAATACTTGTGTATTTTGAAAAAATAGAACAAGGGGGTATCAGTCTAGAGACAGGATAGTTAAGCAGTAACATAATATTTCAAATGCATATTAGAGTCATGTGACTTGAGATGGATGCGTTTCATGTTTTAAAAATTCAAATAAAGCAAACTTAATGTTGCATATTTTGCATATTTTGGCCCTTTTTGGAAAAATTGTATAAAACGTGCATAAAACGGCTATGATAGTGCATATTCGTGCATAAACAGGGGTTTTTAACATTTCTGTAATTTTCCCCAATATGTTTTGTTTTTCAAGTATTTTTTCAATGTATGAGTGACTCATTTAAAAAACACTAATTCCGAAAAAAAAAATTGATAAATTATAGAGTAGAAATCGCGTAGAAACGCACCAAATGAATTCCACAAATCAAAATTTTTCCGGGGCTATGCGCCCCGGACCCACATGGTGCTGGGGGGCCCGCCCCCCAGACCCCCTTGGTTTCCGTGGACAATCGCATTTCCCGTCATACGTATTTTACGCGCCAAAGTAGTCCGCACAATCCAAAGTTGGCGACCTCTGTTTAAAATGGTAGTGCATAAAAATGCATATTTCGGATGATAGTGCATAAATCGTGCATATTTGGGGGGGTTGATAGTGCATAAGTGCATGCATATTTGGGAGTTTTATACTGCATAACTATCCTGACCTTAGGTATCACACTTGCCACTATGGGCTGCAACCCTTAGGTGGAACCCTCGTAAGGACCATATTATCAATTGCACTTGTGCAAAGACTAAAATTGGTCTCTGCACATGTGCAGAACGATTACGTGATAAATACACTTGGTTCCAGCGACGAAATGCAGCCCAGTGTGATACCTCCTTTTTGGGAAGAAATTCCTTTGAACCCGCCAGTTGGTGTGAGATCAGGTAAAAATTGGTTGAAAAGGATTTTGAAAATATAATTTTTACTTTGAGCACACTTCACTTCCCTTACCCCACTTGGACCCATGTTAATTTAACCCCCCATTTTAAACCAGTCCTAAGGTATAGCCAAAAAAACTTAAAATTCGCTGCTGCGCGGCATTTTTATGTACACTTTTTATTAATTATCGGCTTTTTTGTTTTCTTTCAAAAATAGTACAAGTAAAATCATTTTACATCCGCTCTAATGTAGCCAAAAACAAAAAAATTCGCTGCGCGGCTATTTTAGGCGTAATTTTATTGCTTATGTTAAATCCTGTTACACCCGTCCATATGGTATAAAAAAACAAAAAATTCGCTGCGAGGCATTTTTATGCGTAATTACTTTTTATTAATTATACCTAGACTTTTATGTTTTCTTTCAAAAATATCGTACTACCTGTAAATCATTTTAAACCCGCTCTAATGTAGCCAAAAACAAAAAATTTCACTGCGTTGCTTTTTTATGCATAGTAACACAGAGTAATTGAGCGAGCGAAGCGAGCGTCTCCTTTTGGCTCTTTTGGCACGGACCTCTGTTTTTTTTTGTTTTTTTTATGTAACTTTTCCGTTGGGTGAGGCTATACAGGTCAGAGTTTTTCTTCAATCGAGCTGAAATTTTGCACACATGTAGAGACAACCTTTTCTGTTTGCAGACCCAATTTTTTTTAAATCCATTCATTGGTTAAAATTTAAATAAACATCTCCTGATGGTAGGTTGAAAAATGAAAATGGTCTTCGATAAATCTGATCAAACTCATATTTTGGCTATACAGGTCAGAGTTTTTCTTTGATCAAGCTGAAAATTTGCACACATGTAAAACCAGCCTTCTCTGTTTGCAGACCCTAATTTGTTTTGAAATCCATTTATTGGTTAAAATTTAAATAAATATCTCCTGATAGGCTGAAAAATGAAAACGGTCTTCGATAATTCTAATCAAACTCATATTTTGCATGATCATTAAGACCAATATTGTCTCTTATTTTACAAAATTTCATCCCAATCAGTTTAGAACGTATGAACGTATTGACATTTTTAATATCTGTCAGTAATGAAGTATCGAAAGTAATGTTTTCCAGTGCCAATTAAATTGATTCTGATTTGCTTTATGAACCAGGGTGCTTATAGATGCTATTTTAATGTTTCGATGAAAAGCATTATTATACTTTTATGTTGATATCATATTTCAATTCAATATGGATGTATAATATGTTTTCCGTGCGTTGTGTACGCATTTCCGGTTCGAGAATTTGCACGTACCCGTGCTCGCTCATCAACGCGTTACACTGAGCGTTTTCCTAGTGTAAAATCATTTTAAACTCGTCCTTAGGTAGCCAAAAACCAGAAACTTCGCTGCGCGGCGTTTTTATGTGTGTTTTTTTCTATTCATTAATGATTTTTTCTTTTCTTTCAAATATCTAGTACCTGTAAAATCATGGCACACCAAGGCACACCAAGGCACAGTCTATCATCCAAGGGTAGGGCAGTAGAGAGAGTTGCTAATAGGACAGCTAGCAACACAAGGAGTATTGAACGCATTGGCTCTCGTGAATCGTCTTCGGCCGGAATAAATTACGTCAGTCACCGCATCTATCAAAATCAACTGATAGATACAGTCGCATTCCATGATAACGTGCAAAATCACATTGATATCCCAGGAGGTAAATTATTCAGATTCACGTTTAGAAACTGTTTAATAAATCTTGAAAAAGTTTAAGGTTATAAGGATTTTTTTACGTTTTAAACGATGAAAACGTGAACGGTTTTAAAACAAAAAGCTCAAGAATCGGCCTCCCTTCAGATATGAAAAATATTTTTCCTTCATTTGAACTACTTTTCATTATGAGTCGATATAGGTTCTCACTTTATCGTACTTACAATTGAAAATAATTATACAGCCAAATAAACACATTTTTAACATTTAAACTTTTTTGTGATGGTCAAACTCATTTAGAATAATAGTATACACCCGCGGACACATAACATGCAAAATTCTAAGTATGTGTGGCACAGAAGTTGAACAAGAAATTCGTGTAAATCGAGCTTTATACATCTGTTTATGTGTGGCTGTTTCAGGTTCATGTTCCAAATTCGGGATACGGAAATTTAATATCCTAGGAAATGTAAATTAATATTTGTTGTAGGTAGTATATTACATCCTTTATTCAAGTTAATTTCTAAAGATCAACTATACAGTGGAAAATATAGTAGAAAGCGATGAAATGTGTCCTGTAAACTGGAAAGCATGCTCGATACAGATGAAAATTCTGATTGCAACTCGTGATTCGTGATTCACTATAGATCTTCATCGTTTCTTTCCATTTTCATCAGTTTTATCATCATCCTTATCCACTACGTATATCACGGGGTGACGCTCCAGCATTCGTATATCACGCTCCAGCTCCTTCAAGTCAGATTCCAGCTTCAACTTCTGCTTTATCTAGAAGAAAACAACAAAGTTTACGTAATTATCCATATTCTTTATAGTTTAGTTTAAATATTATTGAACATTAAAAAAAATTGTTGTAATTCTTTCATATGTGTCATGGCAATAATAGAATGTACACTCCCCCAAATAATAAACGGTACTTGGTACAAAACGTATTGGCTGCTGGGCCGGTTCCTTGACAATCAATCCTTGTTATTATCAATGAAATCAGAGCTCACATAAAAGAGTTAGATTATGCGTTAGCACTGACTTCATGGGATGATGCCATCAAACCTTAATCAGTCAATTAATTTTCTTTCGAGTACCGTTTATTATTTGGGGGAGTGTACCTATTGACAGCACATTAATTTAGTTTTGGGAAAACTAACTTTCAAGTTTGAAATAACAAATAATTATCAATTTATAATTTTAGTTCATCAACCCCAAACACAGATATGATCACCCTGATCTGCACCTAGCAAAGTTGACAGATGAATGGATATGATGATGAGAATGAATAAAGCTACAAGGATGGATCAGTGGGACGGAGATGGTCGTGGCCTATAGGGAACCTTCCCAACATTTACCAACTGTCGGCCGACTACAAAAAAAACGATTTTAAGGTGATACAAGCGCTCAGCAGTTGGAGCAAATTGAGAGAGAAACATTGTTTCATAAGTGGGTGTAACTTTGATAGGATGTTCACATGATCAGTCTGTAAATAGTAGCACTTTTTCTGTTTTTGCGTACGAACAAGTGACGCAGGTGGACGACGCGGATCTAGTGAAGCGACCTCACCATTAGATTTCTTTGCAAATTTGTGGAAATTTCAAGAAGATATTGATTCTATTGCTAGTCCCTCTTTAAACCGACTGACAAGCTGTTAAAAATAAAAAAAAACATCGGGGCCTTTTTTGAGGAGGAAATTGAGGAGTCAAACTTATCTCCAATATTGATTAAAAATAATATAGAAAACATATATTGGAGGGAAAGTGGTAATATATGTTGTAGAATCACTTCTTGAATGAGGAAAATAATTCTCTCACAAACCGACTTTGTGCAGTATTTGTCTAATGTATTGCTTTATCTTTGTACATGATATCAATTGAAAGTACCAAGTTTTGCAGTTTGACTCCTAAATTTCCACACAACTTTGTTTGTTCATGACGATAAGGGGACGGAAAATGTCTAAAACCATAGAAACCCTTCTTACCTCTAAGCTAAAACTCTGATTGTTCAATCTACTCTATTCAATCTACTCTGATTGAAGTATGCTACAAATCAGTTTTATTGGTCAGAAAAATTCTATACCTACTTAGATTCGTCCATGGTTACGGTTTCTAATTCATACAACAAAATAAAAAGGCTAGTCTTATATATTAATTTTACATTTGGTGGCAGATGTAGTTTTTTTTAAACTGCCTGATTTTTCGTTAGACTTTCAAATTTGATAAAAAAATCGCATAATACGTTACCAATGGTAATTGACTTTAGTAAATATTAAGACAAATATGATATTAGAAAAGCCTTCAAATCAGACATGCTCAGTTATTGTTGGTTACTGCATGCCTACTTCGATTTTAAAGTATGTTATAATTCAGTATTATTGGTTTGAAAAATTCTATACATCGTTATCGGTTTGCTAATCTAGTGGAGCGGTCGCTCCACCCAGCCAAGTCGTATCGTACACTCACAGTCACTCAACATACCGTAAATGCCTAATAAACCGAGGAGCAGACCAAACACTTTTACTGTAAGCAACAACATGGCATTTTCGGCCTACTGGATCATAAAATTGGAAAATCTCACATTGTTGTGAAATATCTTAATTTCGAGCTATGGCCCACCCCACTCCATATACTAAATTTGGGAACAATAGGTTATGCCATTTGCGTGCTAGAGGGCCGTGAAAACAGTGAAATTACACCCCTTTTAAAACTTATCTGATGATGATAATGATATCAGGAAACACCGCTATCACCGCCACAGCCTAAACGGCTTAGCCGATCGATCTGAAATTTTTACCACATGTGCACTTTTGGCGTCTGAGGTGCCTTTTTATAAATCAAACCGGTAGTCGCCATTTTGAAACCGGAAGTGACGTCATATCTCAAAAACGGCTTAACCGATCGGAACGAAATTTGCGCCAATCGATTCAGACGGTCCTTTTTATGAAATAACAATAGTTAAATTAAAGTTTTCTAATTACTGAAACCGGAAATGACGTCATTGTTTAGCGAAATCTGCTTAAATTCACTTCCCTTTATATAAAAACCAACTATATATTCAGAAGGCTTATAATGAAATATTAGTATTTATATACATATTAATACCTACAATGTGTAAGAGCTTTCAGCCGCCATTTTGAAAACCGGAAGTGATGCCATATCTCGAAAACGACTGGACCTATTGGAACGATGCTTTCGCAATTCTTCATGGTATATCACTTTAAGTTTAAATTTAGCTCCAAAAAATATTTTTTTAGTAACTAATTCGGAAATGGCGTATTTTTTTAAAGGAATTAGCCATTGTTGCCCTAATAAGTTTTACAAATTGTGTAAATAAACTAAAAAAATAAGTGATATCCCCATAAAAAAACACTCCGTGTAAAAAAACAGCCAAGTCTCTTCAACTAAAAAAAAAATTATGAAATCTAAAAATTCTGCACTGAAACGTAGTGATATCAAAAAATTAGCCAAGTCAAAACTTTATTTGAAAATTAAAAAATACTTGGCGCATCGTTTTTTTAGGGCATTGTAGGTATAGGTACTATAAGTATATGTATTTATATCTAGCCTATACTTCTAAGCTATTTATATACACGATGCGCCAAGTATTTTTTAATTTTCAAATAAAGTTTTGACTTGGCTCATTTTTTGATATCACTACGTTTCAGTGCAGAATTTTTAGATTTCATAATTTTTTTTTTAGTTGAAGAGACTTGGCTGTTTTTTTACACGGGGTGTTTTTTTATGGGGTTACATTTACCAAAATAAAAGGGCTCGATTTCTATAATAATAATTTTACATTTGGTGGCAGATGTAGGATCCTTTTTTTAATTGCCCTGCCTTCTTGATGCTTCAGTTCCAAGGTCTGTAGAGCAGCTGATACTTGCAAACGCATATCAAATCGGATGCAGTAAGAAGGCTCGCTCATCTACGCGGTACACAGAGCGTTTTCCTAGTTCTATCTTCTATCTATCTTCTTACCTCTATGCTATAACGTCGAATGTCTGTATGTCTGCCCGTCTGTCGGTATGTTCTTCATTATATTTCTACACCCTTTGACGGATATCAACCAAATTTGGTATGGTGATAATAACTGAGCCTGCGCACATCGTAGGGTACTTACCCCCTCCCCCAAACCACCCCTAATTGAAAAACACCCCAATTGAAAATATTAAATTGACACTTTCGGCCATATGCTCCTACTCCATTAACCGACATCAATAAAATTTTGCACACGTGTAGGTACTTCGTCAACCTGCCAACATTTCAGGCTACTCACCCCCTCCCTCAAACCACCCCTAATTGAAGAAATTCAGCTTAAAGGCAGAATGTACGAGACATAATTTCACTTTTTGACATTATCAGGTAAAACAAAACTTACGAAACAATCTCCCGAATTTTCAACTCTCATGAGCCCCCCCCCCCCCCTCAGGCACGAGCAACGCCGGGCAGGTCAGCTAGTTACTAATGAACCAAGACAAAAATTAAAAATGTTTCAAGGGATAATCTTAACTTTGTCCTCTAATCATGATTAAAATTTCAAATCATATTGTCAACTCATTTCGTCTAATCCCAACTAAAAAAAAGTGTCTACAAAATGCTATCTTGTGAAACTTGTCACCTTGGAAATGTTATCGGTCATCATGGGCAGCACTTGATACGCGTTCTGCATCCTCTGCCAGTTCTTGTTCATGCCGTCGAGCAGCTGTTTCCTGTCCTCGGAGGAGATGCATCTCTGTCCTGGCTTGTCCTTCTCCTTGGCTCGCTCAGCGCATTGCTTCTCGTGCAGCTCGAGGATCCGCTTACTCAGGTACCGAGGGGTTTTGCCGAAACTCTGAGAAAATTAAGTGTCCATTAAATATGTACAAGTTTCTTGCCTACTTCAACTCCATCAAGTTGAAGTCTTCCTCTCCATCAAATCACAGTGTCACACAAATCAATGATTCAGGGCTGGATTCGTAAAAAGTACCTACATTATCAGCTAAAACGTATTAGCTCTTGACAAAAGATAATATGTATCAGCAAATAATACTTTTTTGTGAATCCATGCCCCTGATATGCAGATATGAAGTGGTTAATTTTTAAAATAATAAGTGGGTGAACGCTCGGGGATGAACATATTATATATGATGAGGGGGAACATATTTGCTTACATAAACAATGGGAGGTTTGGGGGGAGGGCTCCCTAATACAATGCAGGTCCGGAGGCGTATTTACGTAGGCTAACTGAATTCGAGACACAGGTCTCGAATTCGCATAGACTTCGTAGTCGCATTTTGCAACTCCGTAGCCTAACTGATTTCGAGACCTATCCAAGTCTCGAATTCGTATAGACTTCGTAGTCGCATTTTGCAACTCCGTAGCCTAACTGATTTCGAGACCTATCCAAGTCTCGAATTCGCATAGACTTCCGAGTGAGATTTTCGAACTCCGCAGCCTAACTGATTTCGAGACTTGCAAATGTCTTCAAATCGCACGCTTGATATTAAATATGGGATACTTCACATTTTAATGTCGAATTCACGCGTATTACTAATTATTTTCTTTCTCTATCAACTAATAGCAACACATTGTTAATTAATATGCTATTATATCTATGCAAGCAAATTAGCAATATAAATATTATTAAAATACCTAGAGAAAAATATCGTTCTACGCTAGTCACCAAGAGGAAAAAGGGATAGGTAATACCATTTCCCTATCCATTAATAATCACTTGATAATTACATAAATCTATCGTGTCAATATTATATTTTAAATAAAAATATAATATTTACACGAATAATGTTTTTAAAAGATAAAATAATATTGAAATAATTTTGCAGAAGGGAAATTCTCAATAAGAAGGTAGGTTAGAATATTTGAATTTCAATGTGTTTATTTTTGATGTTTGGAAAATACAAGGCATATATATAATTAATAACCGTCCGCACGTAATTTCTCATTTCTTAAACATTTTCTAAGGAATGAAAGGAATCATTGCGCCATATTTTAGTACAATTCCTTAAATTACAAAATACTTTATTAAAAATAGTAGGCAACAGAATATGTTTGCTCCATAAAAAAATACGAATTGTCACTTTCACTCAACATTCAACATTAATTAACTGATTTAAGAGTGTCATTAGTAAAGTAACAAACATTGAATGAATAGATTTACTGATGTATGATATAACATCATTTACGTATCTACACGAGAATTTACTATGTTATGTAACCGTCAATGAAAATCTATAAATATTTTTCAGTTCGGAAAATTAAATTAAAGATTCATTATTATAATGATTATATTTTGTTTAGATTAACTCGAGCCTAGAGTGTACTGATGTTCACTATCGAAATCAAGTTTTTTTTAATTTCGGTCGTACTATTAACACCAAGCAAAATCTTAGTTAAATCAATATCACTTGACATGATGGTTTATAACCTCGAAGTTTATAACAGCATGCAAACACCTTTGATAACCAGACATACCCGATCAGCTGATCGAGACACGGAAGAACGAAGGCAGCCGAAAGCAGCCGAGAACCAACGAAGTTGGTCTCGAATTCAGTTAACCTGTAGACGTAAATACGAGGTCCGGAGAGCACAGCTCCGGGAAAATTTTGAATTTCAGTACCAAATTTGGTGTCTTTCTACATGATTTGCACACAATTTTAAGCCAATTTTTACTTATTTGAAAAATAAGTGGGCGGATGGCGTCCACCCTGAAAAAAGAGTGAGGGGACGCGTCCGCCCTCAAATTAACCATGCTGATATGACCTAAAATATTGACGCCCCCTCTCCCTTTATAAATGTCTGATTTTTTTATATAAAATATTATCATTTTCTAGGAATATAATTTAAAAAAACTATAAGAAACACAAAGGCGATACTACAATAGAAATAACCAGGGGAGTCATTCCTGTACGTTTTTAGCTATCGTATCGTAAATTTTGTTTACTCCAATGTTAACGTCCATAACAACGGTTGCTACTGTCTTAAAATTTACGATAAGAGAGTGAAAATGCGTACAGGAATCACCCCCCCCCCCCCCCCCCCCCCCCTAGGTTGTTAAGCGCAAAAAAACTACAATAGAAATAAATTGTATATTGGAAATTAAGAGTAAGCTGCATACGCCGGAGTCTTCAAATTTGGTGGCTTATTTTCCAACTACCTTAACAACAATAGGTCGGTAAAGAAGGTGGGTTGATTTCCTTGCCCAAGCCGAGAATCTTACAGGTAAATATCACATGGAGATTTCATTACCTTTATTATTGATATTTCCAACACATTACTGGTATTCACACTGATTGTTCTATTCTCCGGAGTTGCAAGAAGATTTATATACAATGCACTTATCATAGGCGTGCGCAGGAGAAATCATTAGGGGGGGCCAACATGGGCGCCGGCAGGATTAATGACAGGGGGGTAAAGTCCAAGGAAAGAAAATTGCCACGGGATCAGGGGGGCGTGGGGGGCGCGCCCCCCACCTTGCCCCGCAGGGCGTTTTTTGGTTTTTTGACACTTTGAAATCAATTTTGAGACATTCTGAGGAGCATTTTCCTTACATTTTCTTTTTAATTTTACACACCTTTTCACTACAATAAGGTGAGGGGGGCATGCCCCAAAACCTGGTCCGGCAGAGCGTTTTAGTATTTTGGGCACCATTTTGTTCCCAAAACTTTTTTTCACGACATAAAAATATAAATTGATATGAAAGGGTGTTCGGGAGCGAAGCCCCCGAGAAAATATTCTCTGAAAGTCATACATCATATTAGAGCAATTTTGAGGCATATTATAAAGACATTTTTATGGGAAAAACCTAGAAATTCATGAAAAATCGTGTTTTTTGGAAGGTACTTTATAGGCATTGTTTTCCAAAATTTTGTGTTTTTGATCAACCCAGTACTTGAGTCCAGTGATTTGAGCAACTCCAGTTTGCCCCGCAGGGAGATATTTTTTTGTTTAAACCCATTACAACAAATTTTTGACACTCTGAGGAACAAATTTTATAATTTTTTAGTTGAGGCTGACCCATTAGGGGGGGCCAAGGCCCCCCCGGCCCCCCCCGTGCGCACGCCTATGGCACTTATAAATTGAATGCCCTCATATCAAATAATTTGCAATATACTTCATCATTCAGACCTAACAATGAAATATTTTACAATCAGTCAGAGCCTACCTAAACGATCAAGAAGAGTCTATGTATTTATTAAATATTATATCTAAGGGCTTTGACTGTGTATTGACGTCATGGGTTGTCAAGGCGAAGGTTACCATGGCGCTAGAAGTAGAGGAGGTGGGGGGAGAAATCACATTTTACATTTAGACAAGATTTTCAGTTTTGATGAAGTGACTACAAAAACAGTCAAATTTGGAACAAATCGTATGAGATTTGTTTTTAATGTTCCTCATTCAGAAAAATTCGCTGATAACCAGGGATAACTGGTTAACTCTGATAAATTCTCAATACTTAATCTAATGGGGAATTGCATAAAATTACATTTCAATTTCAATTTATGAAAACTGTAATATTTATTTTTAAGTAACACCAATGAGATTTCACTCTTGTTTTTCAACAAATACGGTGTATTTAATCATTGTTCAACATAAGCAAAATTATTAAATACCTCTAATATTTTCGGACTTAATTAACAATTAATAAAAATTATATGATTTAATCAATAAGTCATATTGACGCATCTAATAAAAGCAGAATCATTATCTTTGCGGGAAAATTATGCTTAAGAATGCATATATTATTGGTACAGATATGAAGATAAGACTACGACAGGTTTACTGATTGTCATCAATCAAACTTCTGAGAACATTTATGTAAAATTATTAATTGTTTCATTCACACAAAACAAATGTTTTAATTCATAATTTGCCAAATTTGTCAATATTCTGTCCTAATCAATAGCATATAGAATTGTTGACTTCTTAACCTAGTTTACACAACCCCATAACTCTCCACACCTCTATTAAAAATAGTGTGAATAATAACTAAGTCGGTATTATTGAAAATGTATGGAGGAAAAGTTAATTCAATTGAAAAGAACTGAGAATAAATTTACAAATTAGGTTGTATACATTATATTTAGGTGAGAGGCGATCAAGATATCGGCGCTGATAACCAAGCTGTTGAGCGCAATACAAACCATAATACTGTGATGGATCACAGCATCCATCACCTGCATCTTTGATTGATTGTAATGACATATTATAAATCTTGTAATATTCTGTCAAGACAACTCCCGTCAGTCAAAATCTCAGGTACACGTCATTAGCGAAGTCATTAGCGAAGTCCTTCAATAACATGTGCAATAACTTATTAGTAAGATTTGTGAATAACAATTGTCGACCGAGTATAAAAGCTGTCCATGATCTGACAATGAAGAGGGAGATCATCCGGAAATAGTCGAGAGGACACTCCTGGGATAGGTACTAGTCTCCTCAGAGGGACAATTAGCTATCCCATGTGGGAAGTAATCAACGATTGCACTTGACACTAACTTCATGACACTGTATAATAGAGGATCAATAAAACATCGGGATACATCGGAAGAACTCGGACTTACATTGAGTAAGTCAATGGCTTCCACGCTGCCAGTTGCTCTCACTAGGAGCGCTAGTGAGAATTGTTCCTTTTTTTCTTCCACGCATGCGTCTGTACAAAATGACAGATAGATGACAGCTCACTTAAACTTCTTGTATTTGAAATATAATGCCAAACTGTTGTGTTCGGAGTGAAGGTAATTGTTTTAAAATGTAATATATACTACTTAAATGTAGACATAGTTTCAATTACTTACTTTTCATACTAGAAGATCACTTTATGTCAAACAAGTTATTTTGTTTTCAATTTAGACAAATCAACAAATATTTGACTGTTGCCATAGCAACCAGGTACGATCCCCCGTGGCGCGCTCTATTCTAGCTTGGAGTTTAGAAGCCCATTGTAAGATGTTTTATTAATCAAAATCCCTGTTCCATACAAATTGTTCCCTTGGCTGATACTTGAGATCGAGACAGCTATGTCTATTCACGCCACTCCGAAGAATGCCTTAATTAAGAGTATTAATTCAATCAACTTATCTATCAATCAATTATGTTGATCATCTATAAAGTAAATGTCCACACCTACCTACCCTCATTGCAACTGAGGCGTATAAATGTTGCATGGTGGCCAGCGATACCTACTGAAACTAAAACTAATTATCAATCAAATAATACTCGATCAAACCCTCGCCGCGCCCACTACAATACTACTACAGCAAGATATCCCCTCCACTCACACAAATATAAATTGTTATAACCGGATGGCGGTACCCAGCTGTATAACTTTAATGATTTCTAACTTTTTTTCTACTTATTCAATAAATATGTTTGAAACTTACACATGTTAAATTTTGCTATCTTTTCTAAAATATGTGTTTATTTCAAAATCATATCTTTTACAGTTTTGATATAGTGACCTCTTAACCCATTAACGCCCACTGGTTCGTTAACGACCCGCCATATATAAATTGTTCTAGAGATTTCCCAGTGCATATCAATGATTATTTCTCATCATTTATATGTTCCAGTATTCATGTTAAACATTTACCACCCTTTTTATCGCGACTTGATTGATATTTGCACTCAGAAATTAAAATCATGTGACTGCAAGTCAGAAAAAGGAATTCTCCAGAGGGAGGTGTCCTTACAATAATGCAAGTATCTCCATCAAATCTCATCTAAAATAGTAACAAAAAATATGTACGTGTGCACAAATATAGAAACTAATGAATTAGTAACAATAAACAACTGTAATATCCGATATGTATTTTATATATGTGTTCAAATTTAGGGTGGGTCGATGTCGACCCAGCAGGGAGAGCCCTATAGTCGTCATCCCTAACCTAACTTTTCAAACATATGTATTTTATAATTCTCGCAATGTATTCAGCTTATTTTCGTAGGACTAGATGATTCTGATATCCTTCCAAGATGTTAGAAGAGTTGGAGGGATTATATGATGATAATACTGTGTTATAATCATGTGAATACCTTAGTGTGATCTACCTGTGAGTATAACACTGTTGTGCACGGCACACTGATGCCAACTGGAGAGAAGGGAGTGATCAATAAAGATGGACGGAGTAACATGTTTTTCTGTCTCTGATTGTCTCATGTTCTTCTGTCCCATCCCCACATCACCACATGGTGGCGGCGGTTAAAAATTAGCCTACCATTCGCAGTAAGTAAATACAACTTATTGTTACTAAAAAAATTTGACTCAAGAAGCTCAAAGAAATGACCGGACCTACATTAGTAAATCCGAGCAGCTCTGGCACTACGCCATCTGGGCCAACGCCCAACGTCCAATCGGGCATGATGAATTCCAGTTCAACTTACCAAGTTACAGCACCTGAGGCATTCAATTTCACACATGATGAGTGGCCCAGGTGGAAACGTCGTTTTGAGAGATTCAGAAGAAGTTCAGGACTTTATTTAAAGACTGGCGAAGACCAGGTCAACGACCTGATTTATCTCATGGGGGACAAAGCCGATGACATTCTTCTGTCTTTCAAGCTTACAACTGAACAACAACAAAATTACGACATTGTCATTTCGAAATTCGAAAACTTCTTCATTCCGAGAATAAACGTGATTTTTGAAAGAGCAACTTTCTTTCGGAGGGAACAGCGACAGGGTGAATCTGTTGATGAATACATTACGGAACTTCAAAAATTGGCTAGAAACTGCAATTTTGGATTAATGCATGACGAATTGATACGTGACAGGTTAGTCATAGGCTTACGGGACCACCAATTAGGTGAACGAATGCAAATGGACAGCGATTTAACCCTGGCAAAAGCCACCTCATTGGCTCGCCAGTCCGCGCAAAACAAGTTTCAATCAGAGACAATGTACGCAGTCCACCACGTCCACAATGCCCATCCAGACCAGCACAAGCCCAAAGTTAAAGCCAATTCAAAACAAGAATCACAGACCAAGAATGCATGTCGTTGGTGCGGAAGAAAACCCTCACACCCAAAAGCGAAATGTCCTGCAAAAGATTACACTTGCTATAAATGCAAGAAAGTAGGTCATGCGGCAAATGTTTGTTTGTCTTCTTCTACCAAAGCATCAGGCTTACACGAGGTTACGAAAGAAGAAAATGAAGAGAATAGCTCTTCGAATCAGTCAGCAACCGGTCAAATAGGCTTCATAGGCTCTGTAGACAGCTCCAGGAAGAATATCTGGAACAAGCTGGTACTCGTAGGAGACAAGGAACTGCTATTTAAAATAGACTGCGGAGCAGACGTAACCGTAGTCGGCAGTGATTCTTTCATCACACAAGGAATGAAAATTGTTCCGGCTGATCGAAAACTTCTAGGACCGGGACGCAACGAACTGATATGCACTGGCATGATCAAGAACGTACTGTTGAAGTATGGTGAGCGGTCAACACGTCAAGACATCTACCTAGTGAAACATCAAGAGATTCCACTACTAGGTCGACCCGCTATTGAAAGCTTGGAGATCGTCAAGATCGTGAACGAGGTAAAATCACCTTCAATCTTTGCCGAATTTCCAAAACTATTCCAAGGTCTCGGAATAATCCCAGAGGATTACGTCATTCGTCTAAAACCGGGGGCGGAGCCCTACGCTGTAACCGCACCCAGATCCGTTCCTGTCCCACTCTTACCACAAGTAGAGAAGGAATTAAAGGACATGGTATCATCAGGAGTTATTTCACCGGTTCAACAACCGACATCGTATTGTGCGCCGATGGTGGTTGCTATGAAACCGAACGGGAAGGTACGCATATGCGTGGACCTACAAAACCTCAATAGAAGTGTTGAAAGATCCTGGCATCCCATCCCCAAGGTTGAAGTAATGTTAGCAAGCATGGGAGGCGCTCAAGTCTTCAGCAAACTCGATGCTAATTCTGGATTTTGGCAAGTGACCTTGTCAGAAGAGACTTCCCATCTTACCACATTCATCACTCCGTTTGGCAGGTTCAAATTCAATCGCCTTCCATTCGGAATCACTGCAGCTCCTGAGATCTTCCAAAGGAAGATGAATTCCATCCTTGAAGGAATTCCAAACGTTCTTTGTTTCATGGACGACATCCTGGTACACGGTAAAACCGTAGAAGAACACAACGACACACTGAGGAAGGTGCTGAAGAAACTTCAAGACGCCGGTATGACCCTCAACAGAGAAAAATCTCAGCTAGAAGTAAAAGAAGTGAACTTCGTTGGACACACCATCTCAGCAGCAGGTATTTCTGCAGACAGAAAGAAGATAGAAGCCGTCCTCGAGATGGATCCGCCAACAAACAAGCAAGAACTTATGCGAGTTCTTGGGCTTCTCACCTATCTAGGCACATTCATTCCTCGGAAGTCAGAATTGTTAGCTCCTCTCAACAGTTTGTTACGCTCCGACACCGCCTGGATTTGGGACATCGCTCAACAAGAAGCATTCAAGAAGGTCAAAGAAACTTTGTCCTCTACACCAGTATTAGCATTGTACTGTCCTTCTAAGAAAACCACTGTATCAGCCGACGCATCTTCGTATGGTCTTGGCGCGGTGCTCTTCCAAGATCAGGATGACGGATCGCGACGCCCTGTAGCGTTTGCATCCCGTACTTTGTCTCAAGCTGAAACAAGATACGCTCAGATTGAACGTGAGGCTCTCGCCTTAACTTGGGCCTGTGAGCGATTCCAAAACTATATTTGTGGTTTACAGATCTCACTCGAAACAGATCACAAACCCTTGATCCAAATCATGACAACAAAACACCTGGATGACTTATCACCACGCTTACAGCGATTCCGTATTCGTCTTATGCGATACACTTTCGACATTTACCACACCGCTGGCAAGGATCTCATTGCCGCAGATGCTCTTTCGCGGAAACCGCTTCAAACGAAACAAGCAGCATCATCAGAGTTAGAAGAAGAGCAAGCCGCTTATGTGAGAATGATTGTCGACGGACTGCCATGTTCCGACAAGAGACTCCAAGAAATTCTTTCGGCTCAACAAGCGGACCGTGTTTGTCAACAAATCAAGCAATACATCGTGTCAGGGTGGCCCGACAAGAAGAAGCTGGACTCTGAATTTCACGTGTACTACACACACAGAGAAGAGTTTGCAGAGGTTGAAGGACTTCTGGTGCGAAGAGCGCGTCTCGTCATTCCTCCACCACTCCGACAAGATATTCTAGAACACCTCCACGAAGGACATCTAGGAATAACCAAATGCCGTGCTCGAGCCCGACAGGCATGTTGGTGGCCGGGAATATCTTCTGAAATCGAACAGATGATCAAGCGATGCCCGAACTGCATTGAAGAATCCCGAAACAGACATGAACCACTCATTCCAACACCATTTCCTTCTCGTCCATGGGAAAGAGTTGCGCTAGATCTCTTCAAGTGCAATCAGGAATGGTACCTGGTAGTAACAGACTATTTTTCCAGATTTTTCGAGATAGCTCTGCTTACCAGCATGCGGACTTCCGTCATCGTGAATCACCTGAAGCAGATCTTCGCTCGCTTTGGAGTTCCGATCACCGTGGTCAGCGACAGAGGACCGCAGTTCCAAGCTCTGGATTCATCGGAGTTTGCAGCCTACGCGAGTGAGTATGGATTCAAACATCAGCGAAGCAGCCCTCATTTTCCCCAAAGCAATGGGATGGCAGAGGCAGCAGTAAAAATAGCAAAACAAAGAATTCTGAAATCTAAAGACGTTTTCAAGGCCCTGTTAGCTTATCGCGATACGCCTTTAGAGAACGGATACACCCCTGCGGAACTTCTGATGAACCGGAAGATTAGATCTACACTTCCTACTTTACCAACACAGTTGATGTCTAAAGTTCCAAATCAGTTACAGTTAAGGGAAGGGGAAAATACCAGAATTATGAAACAAAAATCGAACTACGACAAAAGGCATGGAACAAGAATATTATCTACTCTTCTACCTGGCGAAATTGTGTGGATAATTGACCTTAAACGATACGGCAGGATCCTACAACCAGATGGACAACCTAGGTCGTACTTGGTCAGCACGGATCTGGGAAATGTATCCCGCAACAGGTTCCACTTGATCCCAGCCCCGGATGTTAAATGGTCGCAATCCGTAACGCAGCCCATCTTGGAGACCCAGACAAGCGCTACAAGTGATCCATCGCCACCGTCTCCGGCAGCGATGACTCCACGGAAACAAACGGCTCCAGAGAACACTGCATCTTCGGCTTCTCCGCCCAAGACCCATACGCCTGGACCATATTTGTCGAGATATGGACGGACAGTAAAGCCGAAGAAGATTTTAGATATGTAGCTTTCAAGATATCAGTAATATTTAAAATCAATATTTTGTTTCTATTGTAATTCCCATTTCATTATATATTATAATAATTAATCTTGTTTGCATAACTTTTCAGCGTATACAATCTAGTATTTTGATGCATTGATAATTATTATGTTTGCTTTTCAAAAGAACCTAAGAAGGGGGATGTGTTATAATCATGTGAATACCTTAGTGTGATCTACCTGTGAGTATAACACTGTTGTGCACGGCACACTGATGCCAACTGGAGAGAAGGGAGTGATCAATAAAGATGGACGGAGTAACATGTTTTTCTGTCTGATTGTCTCATGTTCTTCTGTCCCATCCCCACATCACCACAAATACATGGGTATTTGATGTGTCGGTGACATGGCCCGACGACAACGGTTCGGACTCGGAACGTGATTCTAGGGAGGAAGACGAGTCTAATGACCCTTAACTGATTGGTTGACTGATCAGAGCTTGTTGTCCATGGGTTCCAAGTATAAAAATATGGAATTTGAAGCAAATCTGAACCGTGTTCAAGATCCAGCTCAGTTATTTCGAGCCGTCGAAGTCTCCAAACAAACGCTCCGATCAGCACGTTGGGAAGCGTAAACTTGCAGTCACTAGGTTTAACGAACAAAGTATAATTAGGTAATCCTCTTGGTGTTCTACCAACCCAAGAAAGCCATCCACAGACTATTTGAAATACTTGTTGACTTGGATTTTGTTACACAACCGTGAAAAATTCGGTAAATTACGCCTCCGGTAAGAAGAATAACTCTCCATGTGAGCTATCTATGGCAGACACAAGGCAAGGAGAGTTATTTGACAATTGTCTCGTGGTTGATTAACACTTCCACAAATGATTCTTAGTTGCTGGGATGATATTTAGGCTCTGGACACTATATGACTTTGGTTTACGTGGAGCCGTTCGTTGTCCGAGGCTCGCTAATGAGGCACGGTGTGCTTGCTATGTCACCGGGCCTCATGTGACCAACAGGGGATGATTCTATATGGTCAAATGAGTTTATTCACATGAGACAGCACACTTGTGGTGCCCACCAACAAGTATACATTGTGTCGTTTGTCACAACGAGACCACAAAAGAGTATCAGAAGTGTGCCGTTTCGCTAAATTGTAACAATTTTGTCACTTTAAATGGCCAAGTTCATACTTATATATCTACTATTCATATTGCTAAATAAAAAATATTTTTTTTTATTTGAATCACGAAAATTGTAAAAAATATTTTAAATTAAATTAATAACTTTTGATCCCATAAGTGCCCACTGGGTCGCTATCGACCCAATCAATAATTCAGTAACCAATCGATATTTTCGAAAACCGAGAAATTACTTTTTTCTACTATTTTTTTGAAGTAGTTTTCCAAAGTTTGAGAGAAATCAGAGAAAAAAATAGTTCTGGACGCCATCCATGTAACTTGCTTTTTCCAATACAAACGACATCTCACCGGCCTCTTACTAAGCCAAGATAAGTGTCCACTCCAACATTACACTTAATATAAAAATATTTGCTAAAATGAATCACAGGCTAAGGAATTTGCAAAATTTAAGAAATCGTCTTGCATCCAACCTCCCACAGCACAACGAACTATAACTAGCAGCCCTGTAATCAGACTGCATCCAGAGGGAAAAGTATTGAAAAGGTGTCCGAGAAAAAATTCCTGTGAATCTTAATAATGAAAATCTAAACTGGGCACCTCACATCCTTATATATAAAGTGGAATGTCTGTATGTATATTATGTCTGTCACACACATACACATAATATCTGTCTGTTCTTTATACTCCTACGCCCTTTCTACGAGATCCGGCGCATGCACATCGTAGGGTATTTACCCCATATCTCTGACCCCCCCTTTACCCTAAACCAACCCTTAAACATTCCAATTTGTAAACCCTCACGCGTGTTCATTGAATTCCAAGAATTAGCTGACGCGAGTCTAAACAATTAGCTATAAACTAAAAAAGCAATAAAATACAGATATCACATTTGCCTGCGGGCGCAGCTCGGGGAACAATTAGTCGACGCTGCAGTTCTATCCACTTGTATCTGGTTAATTGCATCATCATACCGTCATCTCGACGCCTGACTGGGATGCAACACTACTTCTGTCTCGGTTGCAAAATTACTAAAATTATTAAAATTATTAATATTAAAATGACAGCAAATTACAAAATGACAGCTAGATGACAGCTCACTTTAAACTTCTTGCATTTGAAATATAATGCCAAACTGTTGTGTTCGGAGTGAAGGTAATTGTTTTCAAATGTAATATATACTTATTAAATGAAGAAATAGTTTCAATTACTTACTTTATATACTGGAAGATCACTTTATGTTACAACTTCATTTGTTTTCAATTCAGATAAATCAACAAACATTTGACTGTTGCCTAGCAACCAGGTATGATTCTCAGTGGCGCGCTCTATTCAAAGCTTGAAGATTTGAAGCCCTTTAATGTTGCCGTTACATCAGAGCCTGACCCTGTAATCTTACAGGCCTTAAGATGGCTGTATATCACGTGACTTTTTAACCAAAAAGCTACACATTTTCTTTTGGAAGGGTTTAGTTTAGCAAAGACTTCTCCCTCATCAGATAAGTTAGGACACATCTGTTGGAACATATCTATGCAGAAAAGATCTGCGAAAATAACATATTAGATGATTTAACTTCCTTGCACCTAAAAATTCTCAAATGAAGACCTGAAGTTTAAGGAAATTCTACGAGTTGCCAAGAACAGCAAACATTACTCTAATAAAAAGGCATATATGCATCACAAACCTGACGCAATGTCAGAATATATAACATGCGCTCTTTCTTCCTCTTTCCAACGAAATGTTGAGGTATTAATTATATCCACTATTATGAATGTAATGTTTAAACGAACAGAACTTGGTTTTGACAGTCTTCACACGCGTATGTATATACACGATATTTGTATTGTTTTTATTATTAAAATCACTGCAAAATTAAATAATATTGACTGCAAATATTGATAAGCTCCAGTATGCAGTGAATTTCCTTCATAAATCACCTTGGAATACTCAACAAGAACGATGTAAGGTATGTACTCATAGGTAACTATTTCTTTTGATCGGATGTAGAGAAATAAAGTCACGTGATATACAGCCACCTTAAAGTACCTATTTCCATCAAAAGTCCTTGTTAAATAGAAAATTATGAAGAGCTTCAAATTTTCCTCAAAAATGCCTCAAGCAATACCATTTGCAAATACGAAAAGAAAAACATATTGTGTCACGGGATTAATTTAAGGTGGCTGGATCTATCGAGATCATAGTCTCAGATCTTCATAATTTTGTGTGTACTTATTGATAACCATGCCATACACAATCCCTGAAAAAATTAAACACTTCTCGTGTCTAGTTTCTGAGATAATTTGAGTTTTCTCCCCCATGTTATCTTATGGCAGCCAAGTAAAATCGTGTCATTTTTAAGCTAAAATGGAGTTCTAATCTTTTTGTACCGTTAGATTTTAACAAAAAACTTTTTTTCTGGTAGACATATGGACATACTATCAGGCGCGTAGGAATAGGGGGGGAAAGGGGGGACCGGACCCCCCCCTGTCTGGAGCGTGACCCCCCCTGCCAGAGATCCTGACCCCCCCTGCTAGAGACTCTGACCCCCCCTGCTAGAGATCCTGAACACATTCAGATATTCACAAATGTTGATTAAGTGTTGCACAGAATGCACAGATTTGCTCCATTATGAGGTTGAATTCTCAAAATTTTCTCAAGATTTGCAAAACTAATTGAACAGAGGTATTATCCAATGAGACAACTCATTTACTCATTAATGTCCAACATGATCATGATCATGAATCAAATTAAATAATTACACGTTAAACTAGTAGATTCCAAAACACATACAGATTTTTCTTATTGATTGCTTATTGCTGTTGCTCTTGCAACCTTTTTTCAAAGGTCGATACCAAAATCAATTCATAATCGATTCTCTTTCACTAGAATTCAAGTATTTCCCTGCGGGGCCATTTAGGATTTTGTCAAATAACAAAATTTTATTTTGTCTCTTGTATCCCCAAGAATATTGCATAGGACACACATTTTAAATTTCTTTAAAAAAGATGCCAAAAAAGCTTCGAATTCGATTCTTTTTTGTATCAAGGTGTAAAAAAATGCCCTGCGGGGCCATTGGGAATTCTATAAAAACAAGTTTTCTTAAGTTCCCACAGAATATTGCATATCACACATTTTACATTTCTGTGAAAAGAATAGCTTAAAATTCGATTATTTTGTATCAAAAATTCAAAAAAGGCCCTGCGGGGCTAACTGGGGGGTGAGTCCCCCAGACCCCTTGTAGCAGTGAACTACTTTTTCCTGACATCCATCGATCCCCTATAATTTTGACCCCCCCCCCCCCCTGTCAAAATAAAGTTCCTACGCACCTGCATACTATTAGGAAAAAAAATTGAAAACAATACCAACGTGTGCTATTTTAAAAGTTATTAACCAAATTCGAAATGATTTCCCTCTACCTCCCATGTTAAGTGGCGCGATCACTCGATGTCTTTTGAGAATTATCAAAACCTTAGCATGGGAGGTATAGGAAATCATTTCGAATTTAGTTAATAACTTTTAAAATAGCACACGTTGGTATTGTTTTCAATTTTTTCCCTGGTAGTATGTCCATATGTCTACCAGAAAAAAGTTAATCTAACGGTACAAAAAGATTAGAACTCCATTTTAGCTTAAAAATGACACGATTTTACTTGGCTGCCATAAGATAACATGGGGGAGAAAACTCAAATTGTCTCAGAAACTAGACACGAGAAGTGTTTACATTTTTTCAGGGATTGTGTATGGCATGGTTATCAATAAGTACACACAAAATTATGAAGATCTGAGACTATGACCTCGATCGATCCTTAAGAGCTTAAAAGGAAATCTTGAAATTTCCCATAAGATAACATGGTGAAGCTTCAAAATTACACTTATATCTTCTGTAGAAATCGTAATATAAACTACAAAGTAAAAATATTGATTTCATTTTAAAGGCCGATTTTTTTCAATATTTTAGCCGTTTAAAAATGTGGGGGTACGGGATTTAATAAATAGATAGGTATAGGGCACTAGCCAAACTATCTCCCGCTAGGGTGCTGCCATAGGTTTTGTGACAAGTGTGAAGTAAGCTGTTCGTGCCACTCAAAATTAAAACTCGCGAAACTTTATTTTGACATGCGTAAGAAGATGAACTCACTGTTTAGATACATAGATTTTTTACTCTAGTATAATTAAATGTGTAAAAATAAGAAGATAGTGCAATATCTAAAGCAAATTCTATTTCAATCTGAAGCGACACCCTCTCAATTGTTTTAATTGGAAGTTACAAAATTCCATTAAGCAGTGAGTCAGTTCAAGAGAGCACTGGAAACAAAAATAATTCTGTGAGCTGTCATTATATGATCAAAATATCATTATTACACTATCATTTCTAATAATTATCCACTATTTCGTTAAATAACCAAATATCAACATTAATTATTATAATATAACATAAAAATACGGACTGTGGGGTAAGAAATGCGTTGATTTGAAAAGCACAGCCTCGACGCTAGCGCCAAAGTGGCCGATCCCGTCGTCCTAGCTTGGCATCGCCCCATTCAAGAATAATACCCTAATTTAGCCAGTTTCTACTAAAAACTGCTTAAAATCATATCAAGTACTTAATTCGTACTGCATGAAATTAATTAAAATATTTGTTAATTATTTATAAAATATCGTATTTCTACGAAGTAATCTTATGATATTCATCAACAATGCAAAATATAGTTGTAAAATATTTATTTTATTGATTTGTAATTTAATTTGTGAGTCACTGACTTGAATTGCGTGGACTATCGGTGGTACTACTTTAATATCCTATTTCATGCTTTACAAAATGAGGGAGACCTTATAGATGTTACACCCCTTCCCAAGCAAGTTACCTTGCCCAGTGTGAAGTGTGGCACTAATCCTGAACGCTTGAGCAGATGACGATCACCCACTCTAGTGACCGCCACCGACATCTCTGGCTCCTTCGGCTGCGTTCGGACAACCTTCACAACGTTCGAGTGACGGAAGTCGATGGTGGGTCGATCCCTAGGCGGCGGCTTGGTGGGGGCTGGCAAGGGGGGGTGACGATGACTGGCCAGGCATCGAGGACCTTCTATCAAATCAAATCACAAATCACTCTTGATTTGAAATAATTAATTACACATACCATGAACTAACACATATGTAGGAAGCGCTTTTTTGACATTTAACAAAATGGATTTAATGCTAAAAATCAATTTCTTAGAACTTATCAACAAACTTGAATAGGTATTTCGTCCAGTTTCATTACACTTCAGGTAAATGACATTTTCAATAAAAAGTATTTGACATGTTTTTAGTAATTTTTGTCTGTTTATTTGTTGAGTGATTAAAATTTGTTATGTTTTGTTGAATTAATTAAATTTTACAAAAATTAATAAACATGATTTAAAAATAGTTTTATCTCTACTTAAATTCGTATAAAAAATACTAAATAGGCACCTACCTTGCTTTAACTATCTATATGTCAAATTGAAAACAACATTATAATAAAGGAATTTCGAATTAAAAACGTTTTTGGCTCAAGAATCGGTGAACTCACCAACAACTGGTCTTGCTGGTGTAATACGAGTGTATTTCTTGAGGAACTCCGTCGGTTTGTCCACGGGAACTTCCGCTAGTCCGAATGTCTTGTGTTCAAACTTATCCGCTTTCTCCGCTTCCTTCACCAGAGGCCGATACTTGGAAGTGTATCTTAACAGAGTATTGATGTGAGAGTAGAGAAAGCACAGAATCATTGACAGATCTTAATTTTTAAAAATCTGTTCATTTAAAAAAATAAATTGAACATTTACATAATTCATACCTACTTCTCCCTAAGAGAAAAAAAAAAATTGGAAAATAGAAATTGGAATCCCATGTGATAGGATTTTTTTTTTATAAATATAAGTCGTTTTCAGGAATGGAAACTTACTTCTCTGGTTTTTCCTCCTCAGGTTGAGGTTTCTTCTTTAAATCATATATACTCTCGGAGTGATCTTTATTGCGAATCACGGACATATTAATTAAAACTGTTACATCTATTTAATACCTAATGCAATTGACATTGTAACTCTTCTACCAAACAAATACATTAATAAGTGTTGCTATGGCAACCAATGCTGTATGTCTGCAGAGGAGGGTGAAGGAAGGAAATAATCAATGATGAAGTGAATTGGGGGAGAAGGGGAAGATTATTGATGTATTCAGATAGTTTTGTACAATTATCTTTATTCAATTCGTTGTAATATTTTTCATATAAAAATTATAATTTGACTCTTGAGCAAATATTTCAATGTTTTATTAAATTTATAGTAAGCTATTATCACATTATCAAAAATAAATTTGATGATTTTATTAAAGTCATGAACCAAATGTGTATTTAGAATATTATAATTACATTTCATTTTAAATTTTCCTAAAGAAAAAGCCAGCTTTTCAAAATATATCATCTCTTAGGTATTACTTACTAAATTGTCCCTACCTCATTAATTAATATCGGGACTGATAAACCAGACTCTGTTCTACATTATTACTTATGTAGATAGGTAGGTAGGTACAGTATTGGAAATGTGTCTCGATCATCCCTACGCTTATACGAGATCGTGAAGTGGTATACCAGCACATCCCGCCATACAACGGAGCGCTGGTATACCACTTCACGATCTCGTTTAAGCGTAGGGATGATCGAGACACATTTCCAATACTGTACCTAGGTAAAAATCTTAAGAGGCAAACGGAAGCAAGCGGGAATCGCACGGTTCGTCAGAGCGTTTTTTTGAAATTTTGTCTTCCCACTAAATAATTTAAAAAAATCAGATAGTAACGACCCATTACAGCATAATATACTAAATAATGCCACAAACTGCAGTACTTTATGACCTCTGGTGCGACCTCAAAGTGTTAAATACGATTATTTTACTAAAAATATCGTATTTAACACTTTGAGGTCGCACCAGAGATCATAATGAACTCCGGTTTGCGGCATTATTTAGTATATTATGCTGTAATGGGTCGTTACTATCTGATTTTTTAAAATTATTCAGTGGGAAGACAAAATTTCAAAAACCGCTCTGACGAACCGTGCGATTCCCGCTCGCTTCCGTTTGCCTCTTAAATGCAAATACCTACAGCAATGATATTGTAGGTAGGTAATTAATTCATGTAAGGAACCTACTTAGACTACCAGCATTTTTATAAAGATGTAGATTCACAATGTCCACACAAAAAGTTCCACACATTGAAAATGTATGCTTTTTCGCAACTCACTTAAACTTTACCAGGGTTGTCGGGTAATCCCACTTGGGTTAAGTTTATTTGCAGTTACATGGACATTTGAATCATCAAACTTCAAAGCTATAGGTACAATGAATATTACAAGAAATTGAGACTATTTGTATGCATTACATGCCAATCCTACAGATAGTTGGTAGGTACAGTCATGGAAATATATCCGGTAAACGCTCCTTTCACCCCCCCCCCCCCCCCCCCCCACATTCAAACAACTTTGCCAGTGTTACGGGTCAGGGGGGAGGAGCCTTAACTAACTGAAATGCATGGGAAGGGAGGAGCGTTCACCGAATATATTTCCATGACTGTACTTGAAACAATTAGGAAATAGGTGTCAATAATATTAGTACGCATGTTCTCACATGATTGCCAAGCCAGATTATAGTAGGTACACTTGGCACAACAAAAATTGATTGATCAATAAATCTGATTGACTGAAAAATGTTAGATAGCACCATCAGAAGTCATTGCAAGCGATCTCCTTGTCTCACTCTAGTAGGTGACTTCACATTTCAATGATAATAACAAGCATTGAATGATATGGGACCTGACCAGCAGTCATTCAAATTTCTACATACATCTTTGAGCAGTAGGTAATTACAGAATATTTGTAGGTATATGAATCTATCATCGGTAGAGATCCGATTATATGGTTTTAAAACCTTCAAAATTTCGTTTTTGGAATTGGAAATTTCGCGTTTTGTGGTTTTAAGAATTGTCAATTTTGCGTTTTATGTTTTTAAAAAATATAGATAAACTTCAGATAATGAGTTTTAGAATTTTAATTGAAGAATAATGAAAATGGAACAGTGTACCTATACAAGTGCTGGGACTTTCATAATATTGTCACCATTTATTATTCTTCTATTCAAATGTATAGAATGTCAAAAATAAAATTATTATAAGCTGTTTTATGATGTTTGTTTATGTATTTTATTAACTGTAAAAGACATTATGTCAACTTTAAATTTTCACGTGATAATTCGAGGTCACTGCCCCTCTTACTAAGTAACCCCAAGTAGTTTTCTGCAATGTCAGAGCTCTTCTGGCATTTACGCGAATAGGGGAGGGTCACTGACTGATTTTAGAAGTAAAATGGTTGAATATTGGGGTTTACCTTGGTGATCATGAGAAAAATTAGAAAAGCAACTGCGAAATGTACAAAATAACAGGAAATAAATTCAATTTGGTGATATTTCGCGGTATATTTCGCGATTTAGTCAGTTTGGTGGTGTTTAGCGGTGTTAAGGGTAAATTTCGCGTTTTGTCGCGATTAGATTCCAGTGTTTTTGGGTCAGAAACATATGGAAACGCATTTATATATAGAAATATGAGTCATTTACAACACTTCGAAAATTTCGCGATCACCATAAAATCGGATCACTAATCATCGGTGACAGGCTAAGTTGAACCTGCGCTAGCATGGGCCGGCCTTTACCTGGCAATGGTAACAGGGTTTAACTTAGCCTGTCCCCGACCTTAGAATACACACCAATAAGAGTATTACTAATAGTAAAACACTTATCCACACTATATACTTTTCAGTATGAAAACAATGTTGATAGTAAGTACGTACTTGGAGTAGGTACTAGAAAAAAAAAATTTGTTTCAAATATTTTTCATAAGAGTTGGCACAACTGTATTTTGAAAGTAATTTTCACTTTTCATACTATTCCATCTAATTCAAATAGCAAAGAAAATACCAATTCAAATTCACAGAATTTAATTACACACTAGGCAACTTAATAACATAATATTATATATAACATAGATAATTATATAATATTCAGGTTATCTTAGGTTTAAAGAGAAAACAACTTAACAAAAGTATCAACTTCCTGTGAGACAACTATTCAATGTCTCTTGAAAAGACTGTTGGCCATCATGTTCCGCTTCATCACTTTCCCAGCTTCGGGGTTCATGAGCCACGTGGGCATCTTCCTCTTCTTCACACCTCCTTGACTACCCTGACTGTCTTGACTACCTCGACTCTCCTGACTCTTCTGACTCCCCATCACACTCGCATCATTGATCATGTCTTGGTCCACAGACTCTAGCTCACAGAGAGCTTGGTCATCGATGTTGAAGTCGTCGTCATTGCCCCAGTCGGAAGGTTGAGACGCTGATTTTCTAGGCGACAACTTCTCGATGTCGATGCTTTGAAATAGGTCATCGTCACCCCAATGGACTTCACTAGTTATTGGCCGATTCAAATCTGTATCCATCTTAGGCTCAATTGAATCACTGCTTTGTATCTCCATAATTCCAGAGTCATTCCAATCTAGAATAGCCACTTCGGCTTCCTTAGAGGTCAGAAGTTCGTTAACTCTCAACTCTTTTGTTGCTTGAATCCCACTAAGAACGGTTTCCTGTGAATTCTCCTTGACTTTGTCACTTTGAGATGCACCAACTGAGCTGGATTTAAGGATTGGTATTTGGTGACAAACGTTGTTCATATCCCTTGTTGCATTTACGACGGTCTCTTGTGAATCGTTCATCGTTATTTCCATCTTAATGTTCATCTTCCAGCTTTGAGCTGAGCCCACTGCACTGGATTTTAATGCTGGCATTTGGAGAAATAAGGTGTTCAAATCCCGTGTTGGATTTATGATTGTCTCTTGTGAAATTCCCTTCGTAGTCTCTTGAATTTGAGGCAAGACATCGGTTTTAGATTTTAATGGAGGAGTTTGGACATTCACCAAGTTCAGATCACTGGTCGCATTCATTATTGCTTCTTTCATCTTTACTTCATGACAGGTCGAGAGCTTCTTTTCGGGACTTGAAGTGAGAAATTCTCGGATTCCTCTTTGCCTGCTGTTCTTCAGAGAAGAAGTGCTCGGTATCCTTTCTTTTAATTTCCGTTGATATGATCTCTTCCTACCAACCCTACTGCTTGCTGCTGCTTCTACTGTCTCTTGCTCCTTGGCCAACTCGGGCTGCAAATAATCAAACATCACAACGCCTGAAGAGATTTGTGGGTGATTTTGCAGTACTTCACTTTGGTGATGATGGAATGGAGCAGGACTTCGGTTAGGATCACATTGATATTGGTCAATGCTCTTTGAAGTGTAAAAATACATTTCATCCTCACTCATTTGGCTGTAACATTCTAATGACTCATTTAACAATTGCAAATCATTTTTATTTACTGGCAAGGATCTGCTGTAGTCAAGTGGATTCTTGAAACATATTCATTGACTATCATTGGATCGTTAAGTTCGTCACGATTGGAATCGGAGGTTTGTAAGACATTTTGGCCAGTCGATGTGTCTACGAGATTCAACTTCTGCATGACTAGAGGAGTAGGCGGGAAGTCTTGGAGCTGAATGGATTCTTGTGAGCACAAATCTATGACTTCGACCTCTTCTCCCGCGACCGTCTCGCTTACCGTTGTGTCTGGCTCGGGAGTGACGCCGGCCTGGGATGACGGTGCGGTGTTTTCGGTGTTGCTCGATGGGAGACGTGGAGAAGCGGCCTCCTCCGCCTGAGCCAAGGCAAGAAGCGGAAGAATCCCGCCGTCACGAGAGTACGAGTGGCGGAGACAGAAGGAGTCGATCTTGTCGAGGAGAGCCTGTCCGAACTTGGACACTTTCGCATCCGTGAAGCCATCAACTGCAAACAAACACACGTATTGACTTCATTGGTTAAAATAGAGATTTGAATACAAATTAAGATTAGCATTTCATCGAAGCGGAGTGGCTGCTAGCCAGGTTCCTTGATAATTAATCCTTGTTATTATCAATAAAATCAAAACTCACCTACTAGGGATTTTTGGTAATTTGTATTTGAATAGCTTTTGACTGAGGGTCTGAGAGCTATCGTAATTTTCAACTGGTGGCTTTACGTTATACACTCGAGTAGGTTTTCAGGTCGGTCTTCACCTGAAGATGGCAGCGCCAACACTGCCAAAACGTAGTGACAAACGACCCATTTCAGGGGGCAACATCACAAAAACCTACTAGAGCATATACCGTAAAGCAGTCAACTGTTGAATAGCCTTTGTGTACCAATTTGTGAGTTACAATTCGCAAGTCAAAGTTGTTAACGAGCAAATAACTACCCTTACACTACACTAGTCAAAGACGTGTCTACAAATAGGCTCCCATGAAAGCAATATAATTGCTAAGGGCCGGTATTACCAAAGTAAATCTGAGCCGGATGAACTAAATATTGGACTAAATTGGCAGCACAGCCAATCAGATACCTCAAAATGATTGAAACAGTAGAATTTAATCCAAAAGTTAGTTAATCCAGCACAATTTAACTTGGGTAATACCGGCCCTAAGTAAAGTAAATTTTTGCTGCCTTTACTGGTGCAAAGTGATCAAATTATATTGTAGCAAAAGGGAGTCACGTCAATTGTCAAATACTGAAAGAATTAAGTAGGGTTTCCATGATCAAAATTATTTTCGTGACATTGAACGATTTTCGTAAAATGGCGGACATCAACCAATCACAAGACAGAGAAAAAATCGTAGCGAAATAATCGTCCCTAACGAAATAGGTTCAGCTAAGCTCAACTATTTTCGTATCATCGGACGATTTCGTGACGGAATCAGTGCATTTCTTCTTCTCAATAAAAGAAGCAGAGCAACTAATCTATTTCTCCTTGCAACTCTTTCCCTTAAATTGTCCATCTAGTGGAGCGGTCGCTCCACCCAGCCAAGTCGTACTATACACTCACACTCACTCAACATACTGTAAATGCCTAATAAACTGAGGAGCAGACCAAACACTTTCACTGTAAGCAACAACATGGCATTTTCGGCCTACTGGATCTCAAAATTGGGAAATCTCACATTGTTGCGAAATAACTTAATTTCGAGCTATGGCCCACCTGACAACATATCCAAATTTGGGAACAATACGTTATGCCGTTTGGGTGCTAGAGGGCCGTGAAAACAGTGAAATTACACCCCTTTTAAAAGCTATCTGATGATGATGATTCAGATTCAGATTCAGATATCAGGAAACGTTGCTATCACCGCCACAGCCTAAACGGCTGAACCGATCGATATGAAAATTTTAACACTTTGTTCTTATAAATTTTTTGTGCCGCCATTTTTAAACCGGAAGTGACGTCATATATCAAAAACGGCTGGACCGATTAGAACGAAATTAGCGCCATTCGATTTAGAAGGTCATCTATAAGGAATACCAATAGTGAAAGAAGAAATGTTCTATAACCTAAACCGGAAATGACGTCATAAAAATTACAAATCTGACTAAAATCATCTCTTATATCAATAACTACATATTCAGAAGGCTTATAATGTTACATAACATTTATAGATACAAATTTTAGGTGGCAGTGATGTCAACCGCCATTTTGAAAACCGGAAGTGATGCCGTAACTCGAGAACGGCTGGACCGATTGGAACGAAACTTTTGCTATACTTTGTAACATATTATTTATAGCATTAACACAGTAACAAGCACAACTTTTCTTAGCAACCAAATCACAAAATCTTATTTTTTAAAAGAATTATAATCTTTGGTGCCACAATATGTTACAAGTTGTAATAATAAACTGAAAAAAGGAGTGATATCCCCATAAAAAACACTCTGTGTAAAAATACCAGCCAAGTCTCTTCAATTAAAAAAAAAAATAGAAGAAATCTAAAAATTCAGCACTGAAAAGTAGTGATATCAAAAAATTGGCCAAGTCAAAACTTTTCAAAAAATACTTGGCGCATCGTTTTTTTTAGGACATGTGTAGATGAGTACATTTTATTTCCTGCCTACTTCTATACTATTTATATGAACAAGTATTTTTTGAAAAGTTTTGACTTGGCCAATTTTTTGATATCACTACTTTTCAGTGCTGAATTTTTAGATTTCTTCTATTTTTTTTAAATTGAAGAGACTTGGCTGGTATTTTAACACGGAGTGTTTTTTATGGGGATTACAAGTTACATAAAGTCACTTAGTAAAACGAACAGTAGGAGGATGTCAGCACAGGAACTGACAGAAATGATCAGCTGTTACGTAGTTCTGGTTTTCGCCACCAGGAATATTTCCGTGCTGTGTCGTGTTCTTTCACGACACGATTTAAAATCGTTTCGTTTGACGAAAATAATTCCGGTCATGGAATTACTTGTGAAGGGCTTCGGCAAGGGAGTGTTCTATCACCAATGCTGTTCATCATAGTAATGGACGAGTTGCTGAAGAAAGTGGAGCCAAATGAGGGGGATGATACACGAACACTAATTTATGCGGATGATGTGGTGGTGTGGGGAGAAACTAGGGAGGAAGTGCAGTTAAAGATTGATAAGTGGAGTGAAGAGACAGAGAAGATGGGTTTGAGAATAAGCGAAGAGAAGAGTGAAGTAATGACAATGGAACGGAAGAAGATAAGACAAAGTCATGCCAGAATCAAGATGAGAGATGGATGGTTGAAGGAAGTAGAGGAATTTAAGTACCTGGGGAGCCTGCTCACCAACAAGGCAAAAGTAGATAGAGAAGTACAGGAAAGAAGAAGGAAAGCGGAGTGTTTCTATCAGGCAGTGAGGAAGTTGCTTTGGCATGAGAAGTTTCCAAAAGTGTGTAAAATGATAATGTATAAAATGTATTTCCTGCCGATTCTAACATACGGGGCAGTGACGTGGTCAGCGGGAGGACAGGAAATGGATCAGCTTCGGGCAGCGGAGATGAAGTTCTTGAGGAGTGTGAAGGGAGTCACAAGAATGGACAAGATCCGAAGTAAGAAGATAAGAAGTGAGCTGGGGGTAGAGAGATTGGGGTTTAAATTGGGCAGAGAGAGGCTTCGGTGGTTTGGCCACATGAAGAGGATGGGAACAGGGCGAGTGCCACGGCGGGTGTTTGAGTCGGCTACTTCTGGACCACGTAGAGTAGGAAGACCAAGAGAGAGGTGGATTGGAGTTATTAAGGACGATGTTTTGGAGAGAGGAGGAAGTTGGAGTGAGTTGGAGGCTGAAAGACAGTGGGAGGACAGAACAAGGTGGAGGCAATTTGTGGAACAATTGGAAGTGGAGGAAGAAGAAGAAGACGAGGAGGAGATGCCAGGCGTGGCCAGCCGGTCTCCAGTAGTCCTGCGGCCCTAGTGATGGTGGGAACACCCACCCCCTGACCCATTAAATTGGAACCAGCGGATAGATTATTATTATGCCCATGAAACTCTCTCTGACTGACCTAGTTTGAGTAGAGCGAGCGTGGAGGGGCGCATGGTCGCCAGCTCCATGAGCGCCTTGCGGCCGCATACCATGTACGGCATGCACTGCGCGTCGCACGCCAGCTGGTTGTTCAGCTGGATCAGCTCCCGATACAGTTCCAGCTGCAGCCGTTTGTCCACGGGTGACTTGCTGGAGATCTCGCTCAAATTCAACAAGTCTACGGACTTGATGGGAATAGCGCTGTGAAGGGACAAAAGGATTAGTTTTGGCCACCATGATTACGAAGATAGGATTGTCCCCCTTTCAGAATACAATGTGGAAAATATTGCTAAATGAACACAGGTACCTATTTAAAAAGCCTTTAATCAATCTTCTAACTTGTGATATTTCTGGATAATGGCAGTTTATTTGTTATTGGCTATTTGTTGTTTTCATATAATATAAAAAAATGTATAAAATAATAATATTGCAGTAGATAAATCAAAATGTTCTAAGTTGTAGCGTAGGTACCCAAACCAAACTTTGAAAACATTTCTAAAACCAAGAACATGTACTGCAATATTGGTTTTTTAACACTTTTTCTGGGAGTCTAAAATCATACGTAGAAATATTTGGCAAATGCAAATAATCAGTATTGCTTACAACAACTGGAAGAGAAGCCAGCCATGTTTTACACCCATGGTCGGTCACATAACACGAGTAACTAATGTTGAGAGTGCACTCACTAGGCCTTGCGTCTTGCCTCCTCCTCCCTGCGCATGATCGCGGCCGCCTGCCTGGCCGACACCATCGCCTGCAGCCTCTTCTTCCGAGCCTCCCGCTGGAGCATCTCGTACATGTCGTCGCCCGGTGCCAGCATCACGCGCCGCCCGGGCTCCACAGCCATCCTAGCAACATCACATGGAGCAGTTCATTTAGAGGAACGTTTGCTAGCTGGCAATAAGTAGCTTTTGACTATCATCGGCTTGCTGTAGAAAGACACCAACTCCCATTTTGTGAAAATTGAGACAGCACAGCAGTGTTATTAAATCCAATGTAGTCGAATCCACAGTCTGGCAAAAACACTAACTCCTAACTGTAATAATAATATTCTTTTGCTAATATAATGTTTTTTTTGGCTCTTCTGGGACGGACCTATGCTTTTTTGTTTTGTGTTTTTGTAGTGGGTAGGGTCAGCATCCCAATTTTTGGCCACATCCCAAATTTTGACCACCCTATAGGTAGGTACTATAACATTGAATTTCTGAAGTGGCCGAAATAAGGGGAATCCCAGAAAAAAACACTCCGTGTAAAAAAGGCAGCCAAGTCTCTTTACTTTAAAAAAATTCAACACCGAAAAGGAGTGATATCAAAAAAGGAGCCAAGTCAATGACATTTCCAAATATTTAATCGTATTTTTGAAATAAAAGAATAAACACCGAGAAATACTTTACAAAAGGACTTGGCGCATCGTTTTTTTAAAGACCTCATTCAATACTAAAAGTGGAAAGAAATTTAAAGTAGGTACATTTTCCTCTTTCTATTAGAGCCAGAAACTATGAATCAAGCTACTTTTAGTAATGGCTATTTTATAGTTTTGTCAATGGCGATAGTAGAAAGATTTCATGCTGTAATAGATAAGTAATATAAGGGTGGAAGAATTAAATAACAATTGGAAGTGGGCTCATACATATTCTTATAGCACTGTTAATATGGTGATATTAGAAGGGTATCTTTTCATAATTTGATCTTGACTGAAGGAAATCATGAAACGTTGTCAAATAATTACGAACTGTCTTTGGAACACTATTATAAATTTTTGAAGTGTCAAGTGTATAAAGTTAAAATTTTTAATAGAAATTCAATGTGACTATGTACTTTGTGAAATGTTTTGTTATAAAATGTGGATTAATAGAAATGTATTTCATGATGAGAAGGTTTAACGCATGAGACTTAATTATGTTGACCACGAAACAATATTACGAAGATAACTAACTATTGTGTATTTATAGAAAACATAGGCAACAAGTTTTATCGCGTACGTACATATTCTAATAGATAATATTTTACAGTAGGTATATGTATAATATGTAATTGAAAGATGTTTCCCTATTATTCTAAAAATTCTAAATTACGGTTGTATATCAATGGCATATGCTTATGAATCAAAAAATGAATTTAAAAACTGATGCGCCAAGTCCTTTTGTAAAGTATTTCTCGGTGTTTATTCTTTTATTTCAAAAATACGATTAAATATTTGGAAATGTCATTGACTTGGCTCCTTTTTTGATATCACTCCTTTTTGGTGTTGAATTTTTTTAAAGTAAAGAGACTTGGCTGCCTTTTTTACACGGAGTGTTTTTTTCTGGGATATCACTTCTTTTGTTAGTTTATTCATACAGCTTGTAGCACATGTCCGAGCAGGGACTAATTTCTTTAAAAAAATACGCCTCAACCGATTTGCTTACTAAGAAAAGTTGCGTTTGGTATAAGATGAAAATGATTATCCAAGAAGAATAGCTTAAGTTTCGTTATAATCGATCCAGCCGTTTTCGATATATGACGTCACTTCCGGTTTTGAAATAGCGGCCGAAAATAATGTCGTCTTGAATTCATAATTATAAGTCCTACATAATTGCACAATTTGGTTGCAATCGGTACAGACGATTTCGATATATGACGTCACTTCCGGTTTAACCAATGGCGGCCGAAAATAATGTCGTCTTTTTATCCATAATTATAAGTCCTACATATTTCCAAAATTTGGTTGCAATCGGTACAGACGTTTTCGATATATGACGTCCCTTCCGGTTTTAACAATGACGGCCGAAAATAATGTCGTCTTTAATTCATAATTATAAGTCCTACACATTTCCAAAATTTGGTTGCTATCGGTACAGCCGTTTTTGATATATGACGTTACTTCCGGTTTTAACAATGGCGGCCAAAAATAATGTCGCCTTTAATCCATAATTATAATTCCTACATATTTCCAAAATTTGGTTGCAATCGGTACAGCCGTTTTCGATATATGACGTCACTTCCGGTTTTAACAATGGCGGCCGAAAATAATGTCGTATTTCATTCATAATTATTAGTCCTCCATATTTCCAAAATTTGGTTGCAATCGGTACAGCCGTTTTCGATATATGACGTCACTTCCGGTTTTAACAATGGCGGCCGAAAATAATGTCGTCTTCAATTCATAATTATTAGTCCTACACATTTCCAAAATTTGGTTGCAATCGGTACAGCTGTTTTCAATATATGACGTCACTTCCGGTTTTAAAAATGGCGGCCGAGAACACTGCAACCTTGAATTTATAATTATTTACAAAGTAGGTTTACTAAATATCTATTTAAAAGTATAAAGTGGTGAATTTTGTGTCAATTATCATATTTATGACGTCATTTAGCATATTTATGACGTCATTTCCGGTATAGGTAATAGGAAAACAATCTAGTTGATACTTTATGAACGACCATCTGAATTCATAATCCCTATATTTCCGTAAAATCGGTCTTGCCGTATGTAATATATGACGTCACTACCGGTTTCATTTAGTGGTTCCTGCCGCCATTTCCGGTACCGTTAATTTGTTTATTCATTTTTCACAATTGAGTTTCAAAAAAAGTTGCAGAATGAATACGCAGGAGCTAGTTCAGTTGCAAACGGTACAGGCGTTTTAGATATATTACGTCACTTCCGGTTTCAGGAATGGCGGCCGAGAACACTGCCTCCTTGAATTTATAATTTGTATTGTCTATGTTACAATGTAAGTTACTTATGTATGTATTTTAAGTATAATTTGTTGAAATAAGTTAAATATTGCGTATTTATGACGTCACTTCCGGTTCAGAAAATAAGAAAATAATAATTTTTTTATTGATACTTCATATAGATGACCGTCTAAATCGAATGGCGCTAATTTCGTTCTAATCGGTCCAGACGTTTTTGAGATATGACGTCACTTCCGGTTTAAAAATGGCGGCACAAAAAATCACAAGAGGCAAGGTATCATCAGACGCCAAAAGTGCATATGTGGTAAAAATTTCAGGTTGATCGGTTCAGCCGTTTAGGCTGTGGCGGTGATAGCAACGTTTCCTGATATCTGAATCATCATCATCAGATAGCTTTTAAAAGGGGTGTAATTTCACTGTTTTCACGGCCCTCTAGCACCCAAACGGCATAACGTATTGTTCCCAAATTTGGTATATGTTGTCAGGTGGGCCATAGCTCGAAATTAAGTTATTTCGCAACAATGTGAGATTTCCCAATTTTGAGATCCAGTAGGCCGAAAATGCCATGTTGTTGCTTACAGTAAAAGTGTTTCGTCTGCTCCTCAGTTTATTAGGCATTTACGGTATGTTGAGTGAGTGTGAGTGTATAGTACGACTTGGCTGGGTGGAGCGACCGCTCCACTAGATTGGTTTTTGCTAATTTAAACTTAAAAATAACTTTTCTGAACTCACCCAGATAGCAATGACCAATCACAAATCAATCTTCAAGGTTAAATGTCCTATCATCACAGCCAAGTTACGACGTTTCACAAACAGCTGATTATAAGTTAGTGCATGGAACAGGAGGCCGAGAATTGGGACTCTGACCCTTAAGGTGCAGGCACTTTTTTGGATACGATTGGAGACAAAATGGGTTGACGAAATTATCTGAAATTTTAACCATGATTAGATAAAAGACAAACTTAGGGTTATCACTTGGTATATTTTTCATTTTTTGCTTTGTTAATTCGTAATAAATAATTAGTTGATTTTTGGTAAAAAATTGTCATTTTCTTGTCTCGCTGGGTGCCGTATAAAATTTAATTTAAAAATTGTGCCACGTGATAACCCTAAGTTTGTCATTTATCTAATCATGATAAAAATTTCAGATCAATTGGTTAACAGGTTTAGTCTCCAATCGTATCGGAAATTTCATAGCTTTTACCGGTTTTGTTGAATAACCGGCGCCTAATTAACAATGAAAGAAGTAAAAATGAAAAATTAGCTGCTATACTAATATAGGTACAATCAGACTGATCATGTGAACATCCTATCAAAGTTACACCCACTTATGATTTATGAAAATATTTTTCTCTCTCAATTTGCTAAAACGGCCGAGCGCTTGCACCACCTTAACGTTGAAAGCAGTTCCCCCTTAAACTGTTCTCTCGCATCAAAGCGTTGATTACCTCTGCAGCAGAGTGACTCCCTCCCTCGACACGGATGTCAGCTTGTACTGGTCGCTCATGGCCTCGTGTAGGTATCCGGCCGGCAGCAGCATCTTGGCCAGCCCTTGCCACCAGGGCACGGTGCGGTGTTTCCCGGACGCAAACAGCGGGTGAGAGAGCAGGTGGGCGGACAGCTCACCGCTGCCGCTTCCTAGAGGCAACAGAACACATCGGCATAGAACAGATATCAAACACTTTATGTAATAATACTAGGAAAACGCTCAGTGTAACGCGTTGATGAGCGAGCCTTCTTACTGCATCCCATTTGATATGCGTTTGCAAGATTCAGCTGCTCTACAGGCCTTAGAACTGTAGCATCAAGAAGGCAGGGATGAAAATTTAGTATTAATTTTTCAAATATTTCAAGATTATAGAATAAATTGTCCTTAAAATGACAATAACTTTTGAAAATAACGACAGATTAGACTGAAAATTGGCAAAATTACTATGTAACCTAAAATGTTGGTCCTTATGACCATGGAAAGTTTTAAGTGGGCCGGCCAAACGTTCTAGTTTAAATGTCAAAAATCACATTATTGATGGTTTTAAATTTGAACCAATGGGAGGATCTGGCTGAAACTTTGTAAAATTGGGGACAATGTTGGTCGTAATGACTTGTAAAAATTTCAAATTGATCGGACCAACCAATCAAAAATATGAACCAATCAGCGGATTTCCAAAAAATTTGGGTCTTCAACGCCCAGAAAAGGTCCTTACAAGTGTACAAAATTTCAGCTCAATCGAAAAAAAACTGTTACCATGTATAGCCTCAGTAACAAAAAAAACCAAAAAAACAGAGGTCCATGAAGAAAGGAGTTGCTTGCTTTGCTTGCTCAATAAGGTTCTAAAAGTAAGAGGATAAGAAGTGGGTTGGGTGTTGAGAGATTGGGGTTCAAACTGGGCAGAGAGAGACGTAGGTGGTTCGGCGACATGAAGAGGATGGGAACAGAGAGAGTGCCACGACGGGCGTTTGAGATGCAGTGGGAGCTCGGAGAGTAGGATAACTGAGAGAGGTGGATTGGACTTATCAAAGAGGCTGTGTTGGAGAGATGGAGTAGAAGAGAGAGTGGGAGGACACAACATTGTGGAACAATTGGAAGTGGAAGATGAGGAGGAGACGCCAGGCAGTTTCTGTGAGTCATGCGGCCCTGGTGTTTGGTGGGAAGTTCCACCCCCTGACCCATTGTTATGGAACCGGGGGTAATTATTATCATTAATACATGCTCTGAAGGAGGGATGCCCAAGTAGATTTTCCGAAAATATTTTTTGTTGAAATGTACGACTTTTATTAATTTTTTAACATTTCAACTATATTTTTATGTAAAAGTTTCATCAAATGTCTTTTAACTTGCAACTCTCGAATTATATTGAGTTTTCAATATGATGTCTTCGGAAGATTAAGAAATTTTAATACAGGAGGTATAGGAAAATTATTTAGAATTTGGCGCCAACTTTTAAAAACGTACGGCTAGGTGTATATATAAAAATCTTAATAAATACCTCTATGTCTAATACGCATAATATTAGTTTTTGGAAAAAATCTATCCGTGGAAAATAGTTTAAATCTAATATTTACTAGGAAAATTACCGTGTTTTTTCGACTTACCATGTTAAAGATAGGGCTAACTCAAATTTATAAAGTGATATATCTTGGAAATTAGTTCGGCTACCCTACTTTTTCTTGCATTTATATGGTGCACAAGGGAATTATCTATTAAATAAGCATATTAATTCAGATATCTATCGGAGACCTCTACTTGGGCATTCCCCCTTAAAATTACTAAGATTACTATAGGTAATTACTTATAATTAACAAAAATAATTATCGAATAACGAAATGATAAATCGAAGGAATATTTCAGACACTTTTAATTTTTAAATAATAGACTAATATGATGAGCAGTAGGTATACCAAGTTTTTCCTACATTTTTTATATTTCAAAGTAAACGTAGTTTTTGTTCCCACAGAAACCAAAATAAGATATGAGCTACAAATACGTTCAAAATATATGAAATTCAAACCTAAGAAATATTTTAAAATCTTCAAATAGTTTACATCAACTGAGTGATAAGTCAATACAAAAACAATATTGCATCAAAATAAAATTATCTTCCACGACACAATAAGTTAAACAATTGTTTTCGAGCCGTTCCACACAAGTCAACATACCGCGGAGGAATTTGATTGGCTTGATGATCCCCGTGCGTCCGTTGAACACCTGGACAGCTTTGAGAAGTGTAACCACGTCATCGGTGAAGTCGTTCTTGCCGTCGACCAGGAGGTCGTCTTCGATCGGCGGCGGAGGGACGCGCTTCCGGTTCACAAGGTCGTCTTCAATCTTCACCGCAGCTTGCAGCTCCAGCAACCTGGGCAATGGGCATGATTGATGGTACAGATTCTATTTTAGCTGCAATACTTTATGAAGTTCTGTTTGCTTTCACTAATTCAATAGAAGAATAAACAAAAATCCGGGCCTGTGCGGCCCGGACCAGCTATTGTTATAAGGTCTAGCCCTAGACCCAAATCGGACCTGGGGTGCAAACCGTGCAATCACATAAAATGATAACTTTCTTGTCACGGTGACAAGCTTCTCATCTCAATGTTATTCACGGCCTCCTAGGGTAAGATGAGAATGAGAAGATGAGATAAGAAGCTTGTCACCGTGACAAGAAAGTTATCATTTTATGTAATCACACCCCTGATGTTACATTACTTACCTCCTAATATTACGTACCTACTAAAATATCAATAGCACTCAGGATTTACAATAGTAAGTAAATGATAAGTCAAGTACTGAAAATTAACAGGGGGCTGAAATCTGAAGTTACGCCCCTGCTGATAGGTAACTATATTTTAAATAGTCATTGGGGAAAAATGAAAGTCATCAGCTTTGTTGTCATCGAAAATAATGTTTCAAAATATCCAACAAAAATTGATTTTTGAATTGCAAAGTTGTCTAATAATTTTCAAATTGGGTCGAATTAATTGCAAAATCAAGAGTTACGCGTGAGCTATCGAAGGGTGAGTGTGCGTGAGCATGCAGCAATGGGAAAACTGAGTGCGGGATTGAGTGTTAAAAATAAAACTGATTTCGTGACGTGACCACCTCTAGTACCCAGCATCCAAACTATATTCCACACAGCACTCACCTCCTATCACAATTATCACAGCAGTCCTTGTTCGGCTCCACTTCGTCCGCGACTTCCTCATCCTCGAAGTACGCGAGAATCACCCGACGTCGGCACTTCTTCGACGCCACGTACGCCTCCATCTTGGCCAGCAACTCGTAGAGCCGCTCGTGAGTGGACGTGTCCTCGGCTTGTCTGATCAGGTACAAGTTGGTGCTGTGATCGCCGCCGTTGTAGTAGCAGTGGCAGTGGGCGCGAAGGCCATCGCGACCGGCGCGCCCAACCTCTTGGTAGTACGACTCGAGGTTCTTCGGGCAGGCGTAGTGGATCACGAGACGCACGTCTGAGATGAAAGATGGGTTGAAACTTTTGTCGACGGGAATTAAGTTGGGACTAGACATTGGATATACGATATGTGAGGAAATGATCCAAGGCCTATTCAACACTAAAAGTTGTAGTCACGACGCCAATCGGAAAAAAATTTCTTAAGGTATCAGACAAATTCATGCATGTGCGTTTGGGGATGGCCGAGTTCAGTTCAAGTAATAGCTACATTGCTAAATAACAGAAATTGAAGGGTTACTAATTGTCTACAATCAAAGATGGACAGGTAGAGAAGCTGTCGTATTTGAAAGGAGCTGTGAGTGGAAAGTTTGGGGTTCAAGATGGGTCGAGAGATTACGTTGGTTTGGACACACGAAAAGAATGGATCTAAAGAGAATCCCGCATTCTATAGCGCACTGTATGGTTTTCAAGGTCGAATTTTCGAGTTTCTTGTAAATGTTCACCATGTAAAATTGATCCACTGTAGCTACAATGGAATCAGCTAAATTAACATAAAAAATTCATAGATTTCAGTTTCCGGTTTCTACTTGGGAATAGGCACCCAGAACAAGTACATAGAGACATAACGGGAAAAACAGAGGAAATATAAAGAAGCCAACACCCTTACTGATCGTGGTAGAACTTAATACTGCCGATGATAAAAGTCTTGATATTACTTTACAGGCAAACAGTATCAATATCAGTCACAATTAGAATCTCACCTGGCTTGTCGATGCCCATGCCGAATGCGATGGTCGCGACGATGCACTGGATCTTGTCCTTGCTGAAGTCCTCGTGGCGTTGCTTACGTATGTCGAGGTCCACTTTGGCGTGGTAGAAGTCGCAGCTGACGCCCGCTACTGCGAGGGAAACATTCTTTGTTACTCCGTTCGCAAGTGCATCGTACCTGCACTTGGATATTGAATACCATTATGAACGGGCCCGGGTAATATTGAAATATTCAAGGCGAGGGAGATATTTTAGGACCATTGAGATCGAAAATATTCGAGCGAGACCACAAGGGATTTTCGTAAATTTTGGAAAAAAATGTGTAACACAAACACAAATGCACAAAAAATAGCATTTGGTAAATCTGGTCTACTTTTTAGATCAAGGTACCTACTGTCTCGCATGGCCTGAGGTAGGCTGGCCCATGCTTAAGTGGTATCAACTTCGCTTGACATTGACTTTAATTATGGCAGTGTGCAATATGGATATGCAAAGAAGGTTGGAGAGCACTGTAATTCTGTGAATAAAACTAGGAAAACGCTCTGTGTAACGCGTTGATGAGCGACGTACTGCATGCGATTTGGTATGCGTTTGTAAGTCTCTGCTTTACAGGCCTTGTAACGGAAGCATCAAGATAACACTGATAAAATAATTAATATTCCTGGCAAAAATTTGCAAATATTTCAAGATTTTAGAATAAAATGTCGTTAAAATGACAATAACTTTTGAAGATAACGACAGATTAGTCTGAAAATGGGCAAAAATACAACGTTGGTCCCAATGACCATGCAAAGTCTTAAGTGGACCGGCCAAACGGTTCTAGTTTAAAATTAAAAAAGCACAGGAAATATGGTTTAAAATTTCAACCCTCTTAGTGCCAGCATTATTTCATGTATGTATGCGAAGAATGCCAGGCCATATTTTCATTAATTGTAGACTCGGAGTAAAAAATTCATATCTTGGCTTGTACATCACCAAAACACTTGATTTTTTTTTTTACATTCTGTTTAAAGGTTTATGATGACTTGGACAAAAAATTGAATCAAGATAATTTTTTTTGTACTTGTTTTAATTTGTTTATTTTGATTTTAAAATATTTTTCATGTTTATCATGTTACAGATTATATAAAGATTTTTTCCCAACAATGTGAATAGATTATTTGGATTCAGCGATAAATTCTCAACATTCATGATTTATTTCATATTTTTATGACGAAAACTACAGAAGTTACAAAATAATTTTCGTCCTAACTGGACGAAAAGTTTAGAAAAGTGGTACTATCCTAACCTCACTTCCTTTGTCACAAGATTGACCACTATCCAGCTCATCCTCCCCAGAGCTGGGCAGGTTCTCTTCATCGAAGCCACTTAATTATTCATCACTATTACCTTCATCTACTTATTTATCAAAAAACGCTCTTAGATCATCGTCATACAGAACTTGTTTGCCTCTTTTACGTGAAGCAAGTGAAGAAGACGCCATTTTTAAACTGAAGGAATAGAGGTTTTACCATGTTTGACATTTTGCGTCAAAATAAATTGAAATCTGTACCCTACCACCATCTAGCATTTTTCCATGAACTACCACAATGTTACAAGCCCAGTCGAAAAAGCAGTTCAACATTCCAAAGACATTAAGAGGCGCAAATAATTTATTTGAATAGGGCCGATAGATCGGCCCTTGGCAAGTTTCGCACAAACTCTCAGAGCCGATTTATCGGCTCTTGGCACTAAGAGGGTTAACCAAAGGGAGGATTTGGCTGAGATTTGTAAGATTGGGGAAAATGTTGGTGGTAATGACTTAACAAAGTTTCAAACTGATCGGACCAACCAATCAAAAGACAATTTTTTTTTAAATTCATACCAATTAGTGAATTTCAAAAAAATTAGGGTCTTCAATTCCCAGAAATGGTTTGTACATGCGTGCAACATTTCAGCTCGATTAAAGAAAAACTGTGACCTGTATATCGTCAGTAAAATAAAAAAAGAAAAAAAGAACAAAAAGAAAAACAGATGTCAGTGTTAAAAGAGCCAAAAAAGAGCCAAAAGGAGTCGCTTGCTTCGCTTGCTCAACTAACATCGCAAATCTCAATGGCTCGGTCCATATGTTCGAGAACTGAAAATTTGAGAAGGAAATTTGAACACTCAATGTAGACTAATCATTTCCTGTTAAGAATTTTCGATAGTTGTAGGTACAGTACAGCCCTAATATTAGTTAAATGTTAACAGCAATATTACAAATGCTCCTTGAATATGATCCTTTTCAACCAATGAACATCTTGGACGGCGTCTTGGGTCACTTACTTCGCAGCCTCTCGGATATTCTCTCCGTCATGTCTCTGGTCGCGCAGTAAACGATGGTCGGCCCTTCGAACGCCCACTTGCCCGTTTTGGCGTCGTACACCATGTGCTTCTGGAAGTCTTCGAACAAGTCTCGGCTCTTTGTCTTCAAGTCGCAGGCCAGGTAGAGGTTTGGGCGATCCAACCCCGTGCAGGTCACCACCGGGAATCTGAGGATCATAATCTCCTGTTAGAAGCATTTTCAAAATACTCCAATGATTTGAAAATGTCATTAAGACTATTCAAGTGGTACCACGTGACTAAACATATAAAACACGAAATTGGCTAAACTATTGCACATAAGAGGAAGATAATGTATTTTCCTCATTCCATAAGTGATTCTACAACCCACTTGGCACTTTTCGACTCCAATATTTTGGTCCCGGAAATTTTTGGACGAAATATTGCTGTTGCATTCAAACAACTCCAGCGATCGCAATTATTACTCTAGAGACTTGCAAGTGGGCTCATTGTCTTTGTTATGAATAGGCGAAGAAAACGACAAAGAGTTTTGTTTCAAAAACCTTATTTGTACCCTGACCACAGGCAATACAAAATGAGGGGTTCATCGAAGAAAAATCCGGGACGTTTCGATTTAATTTTAGAAATATTGAAATACAAATTTTAAAAAAGGGCTTTGTCGTTCTTTTCGTATATGTATTAAGATTATTCATGCCAAATTTCAGCTCTCTATGTTGAACGGTTATTGATTTAGGCTATTCGTATGAATCGTATTTTACCCGTTTGGATCGTCCCGGATAATTTTTTGACTTTGCAAAATGAAGTGATTTCGCTGAATATCGGTCTCTACTAACATCTTCTTACTATATTTGACCTAAAATTAAAATCTCATACCCTCCCTAGAATCCCCTTAAGGAGTAAGGACCCAAGATATATTACTAGGAAAACACTCAGTTTAACGCGTTGATGAGCGAGCATAGAAACGTGCAAAATTATGCAAAATTTGAACTTAAACGGAACATTTTCCTTTTTGACCAATCAGAAGAAACTTTAAAAAATTGGAGGATTTGGCTGAAACTTTGTAGGATTTGAAACATTGTGGATAGCAATGACTTTACAAAATGTCAAATTGATCGGATCAACCAATCGGAATATAAATAATAATAATCATCTTCTGGTTTCGACAATGTTGTCAGGTCAGACAGTGGGAGCTCCCACTGGGTCTAGGGCCTCGGATCTCTTCCAAACCGGCTGGCCAGGCCTGACGTTTCATCCTCCTCCTCATTTTCTTCATCCTCGTCACCTTCCTCCAACTTCTCCACCAGCTCTCTCCAGATCCTCCTGTCCTTCCACCCCTTATCTGTTTCCACTTCAGATAAGTGGAGAATATATTTTTTTTTTAAATTTTGAACCAATCAGCGGATTTCAAAAAAATTAGTGTCTGCAACGCCCAGAGACGGTCGCTACATGTGTAAAATATCAGCTTGATCGAAGAAAAGCTGTGACCTGTATATAGGTGGTAACTGAAAAAAACACACACAAAAAACAGAGGTCCCTGCCAAATGAGGCAAAAGGAGTCGCTTGCTTTGCTAGTAATAATAATAATAATAATGTAATTTATTGAGCACATAAAATAGGTACACAATTGGTCTGTATTCAACAATCGAGTCGTTGATCTTCCATACATCCATCTCTTCTCTTCAGCTGCTTCACCTCTTCACCGTTTACCTATTTCTTCTTAAGTTATTCATAAAAGTTATTAATGATTTGTTCATTAATATTGTTTATAACCTCCTCGTGCATGACGGCAACATATTATGTAACTCAATATGTGCACATCACTGATCAATGCATGTACCTAATGGGTTGTGGTCGGAACTCACCGGAGGTTCAGATTTGTGCAGATGTCGTCTCGGACGTGGGGCGTGGCGGTGGCAGTCGTCGCGAGGAACGGAATGTCGGGCAGGAGTTCGCGCAGCCGAGCAAGTTGCCTGCCGTATCCCATATTAATTAGAATTATAAATAAGAGGAAAAAAAAATAAATCATTAGGTAAAATAAAAATGCATTAGGTAGTACTTTTCCCTGTCATGAAAGCGACTATTAATGACTTTTTGACTATAATAAAAAATGGGCAAATTGTGGATTAATCAAACTAGTCAACGTGTGTTTTTGGAACCATCGTCCCATTACTAACAGACATTGGAATCTTCCAGCAAAATAATTATTTTGATTATTCTGATATGTCTCCAAACAACAATTCTACATCTAAAGTCCATATTTCACTATACAATTGAAATTGGACAATTTCAATCATAAGCCAATTGGATTTCAGAGTTTCATTCAAAACAATATTTCATTGGCTAGAATTTCTTATTGTCCAACAAGAATTGTATAGTGGAATAAGGACTTAAGCAAAATGGGATACCTTAGACTTATTAAATGAATGAACGAAAAAAATATTGTTCTTTTGTCGTCATGTTAACATGGGATAGATTATAGCGGAAAATAGTGGCCAGGGGAAGAGTGTATTTAGGTGTACAGGATTCTTTTGCATCACCACGGATGCCGCTCTCACCGGTACTGCCTCCTGAAGTCGAAGCCCCACTGACTGACACAGTGGGCCTCGTCGATGGCGACCAACTTGACCCGACACTTCTGCCCCATCTCCGCGATCAGCCGCTGGCCTTCGTCCCCGATGCAGAACTCGGGCGTCGCGTACACGATGCGGTAGAAGTTGGCCATGATCCGCCGCCTGGTGGCGCTCTTGTTCATCTGCGCCGAGCCGAGGAAACAGGAGGAGATGCCCTTCACCTGGAGGAGAAAAGGAATGGCGTCATTGTCCAGCGATATTGTTTATTTCATGAACAATGGTCAACAAAATACACTACGTACGATTGATTGAACAGTCAGCGCTACCAAAAAGTACTAAAGGATCTAATTGGCACAAATGTTTTGACAGAAATGGCGGTGGCAGTGTATGATTTATTTTTCATTAATAATGTGAGATGGACGAAGGAAATAATGTCAAATCTGAAGTGAAAACATCTTGTTCTATCAACTCAGCTTTGCAGCGCTGAGCGGCAAACTTTCTCAACTTTAGCTGTGACAATTAACTCATAAGTAGGAAGGTACCTCCCATGTTTTCACATAGGTAAATCAATCTACTTGGCCTATTGCAAACAACTTCATACCTTTAGCAAACACTTTCTCCAACTCATCGCCTAGCAAAATGCTCGGAAAGCCGTAAATTTAGTGAATAAATGATTGGTACCAACATCCATTAAACTCCATTGAAAAATCACCAGAAAAAAACTTAGAGCATATAAAAACGCTAATTTCAGCCACTGGGTTTGCATCCTGAACTGTTTTTGGCGACCTCACCGGTCATCCTCGGCGAATATAGGCAACTCTCTCTACATTTCTTTTTCCTTTAATAAAAAACAAGTTTGTAGTAAAAAGACTCACTTCCAGGCCCTGCACCTGGTCCTGCATGAGCGATATCAGCGGCGAGATGACGAGGACGGTTCCGTTGGCGAAGACCGCGGGGAACTGATAGCAGAGACTCTTGCCGTAGCCGGTGGACATGATGAGACAGTTGTCCGCGTGGTCCTAGGAGAAGAGTAATGGACGATAGGAAAACACAGTGTTGGGACACGAACAAGACATCCTAGGTCTGTTGAACATGTGTAAACTTATTTAGGTGTAACAAAAATATAATCTGTAAAATTTAGCCGAATAAAATACCTACCATTTTATGCCTACCATTTTACCATTTTATTCGGCTAAATTTTATGTTTGAGGTGTCACCTGTTGTGAGTGTGACCCATGGGAAAATGAGTGAGGGGACACTTCCACCCTTGACGGACCCCAAATTAAGCACTGCTTATAGATGACAATCCCAAATAACTTTAAAAAAGCTTGACATTTTTTTCTGGAAATGTGTAATATAGGGAAGGTAGCTTAGCTGGTTTTATAAATTGGTCTCAATACCATTGCAAAATTTCAACATGATCAGATGAATAAGTCACATGTATTTTCACTATTAAGGGCCGGTCTTTCAATGCCTTGCTAACTTTTATACAGTCAATTAGGACTATTGCCATGGCAACAACCAATAGCATTCCTAGAATGAGCACTAACTAACTGTTAAGAGCTAATTGAGACTTTAGCAGAGTATTGAAAGACCGGGCCTAAGGGTCAGTTTTTCAATGCCTTGCTAACTGAGTGTTAAACAGTTGATTACTACTAGGTTGCCATGGCAACAACCAATGTCAATCCTGGAATGACCGTTTTAACCTTAACTACTGGTTTAGCAGAGCATTGAAATACCTGCCCTTAGTTTTTATTTCTACTAATCAGACGATTCAGTTAAGAAATCATATGATTTAAGGTGCTGCAAGCGCAAGCGATTTTGCTGCATTTTGTAGACACTTTTTTGAATACGATTGGAGACAAAATGGGTTGACGAAATGATTTGAAATTTTAATTGCGATTAGATAAAAGACAAACTTAGGGTTATACTTTGGTACATTTTAAATTTTTTGTTTCATTAATTAGTAATAATTAATTTAAGTGGATTTTGGTTAAAAACTAGCTATTTTTTTTGTCTCGCTGGGTGCCGTATAAAATTTAATTTAAAAAATGTGCCAAGTGATAACCCTAAGTTTGTCTTTCATCTAATCATAATTAAAATTTGAGATCAATTGGTTAACGGGTTTGGTCTCCAATCGTATTGGAAATTTCATCGTTTTGCGCGGTTTTGTTGAATAACCGGCACCTAATTAACAAGGCACCAAGTAAAAATGAAATATTGCTACTAATTGAGCGAGCGTCACCACGGTACTCTTATGGCACTTTCTCTGTGTGTTTTTTTTGTGGTCACACCCCAGGTCAAAACGCTCAAGCAATCAATCTGAAATTTTGTACACATACTAACGACAACGTACTGTATGCGGTCCCTGGGATCGTTTTTGAACGGGATCCCGTGATTGGTTCAAATTTAAAAAAAAATATCTTTTGATTGGTTTGTTTGATCAATTTGAAACTTTATCAAGTCATTACGTACCACTAACATTTTACCCAATCATACAAAGTTTGAGCCAAATCATCCCATTGGTTAAAATTTAAACCCATCTTTACTGTGATTTTTGAAATTTAAACTAGAACCGTTTGACCGATCAACTTAAAACTTTGCATGGTCATTGGGACCAACATTATCTGTGTTTTTGACAATTTTCAGAAAAATCTGTGTTTAAATCCAAAAGTTATTGACATTTTACGGACATTTTGCTTGTTGCTATGGATCATGGCAACATCGATGCCTCAGTTCCAATGTTCCAAGGTAGTTAGAACAGAAACTTTCAAAAGCATAATTATGACACTAATAATCAACAGATCGGTCTGATATTGTGTAAACACACTTGAGTGGTCCCAGGTATATTTTTGAACGAGATCCTGTGATTTTTGAAAATTAACAAGGAACCATTTAATCATAAAGGTTCAGCTTAAAACTTTACTGCTTATTGGGACCAATATTTTTGGAATTTTTGAAGATTTTCATACCAGTCTGTGACGAAATAAAAGAATTATTGGCTTTTAATAGACAGAATTTCGGTTCGATGTGTTGCGCATATCCGTGCTCGCTCATCAACGCGTTACACAGAGCGTTTTCCTAGTATACAATCAGACTGATCATGTGAACATCCTAGTTACACGCACTTATGAAACAATTTTTCTCTCTCAATTTTCTAAAACGGCCGAGCGCTTGTATCCCCTTAATGTCTTGCCATCATTATTAATTCAAGCTCAAGTGAGATACTTGTGGACAATAATGTATGATTCAAATCATTATTATATTCTAATATAAATATTGTGGACTTATATTTATTTAACAGTGAGTTCTTGTTAATGTTTATAACCGAAATATAATTTAATTTTAGAGGATTTTATATTTATTTTGAATGAAAAGAAAAAAGTTGTGATTTGGAAAAAGCTAGCCAACATTACAATTCAAAATTAACCATAAAACTTATTTCACATACAATTACATTATTTTGACCTTAGAGTAATTTATTGATGTTTAGATGACATGCTTGTGGTCACATAAATGTGAAACAATTTGATTTAGTCGCGAATTACCGTTTTATAAGCATATTTTGTGTATTATTGCCAATATACAAACTGCAGAGAGTTGGTTGCAACATTGCTCTTTCGTTGCCAGGGACAGTTGTTTATCAGTAAAAGTATAGAAAGATAATGGCTTCTGTCAAAAGTGTGGAATTCCAGTTGACAGAGGCATTTTATTAAAAAGAAAGATGATGCGAGATGAATGTCCAAATGTGAAGTGACCAAAAGTTCAACATAGTCTGAAAAATGTCGCGAAAACAGTGCCCGAGGAATACCTTGATTTTTATTTGTTAGCAAATGACATTGTACTGAGTGTAATCCAACCACTAACCCTCAAAAACCAAATAACGAGAACATTGTGGATTAAACTTGCTTAAACAGAAGATTATTGCTTCTATGAATCGAATAAAGATTACTGCATTCTATAAATGAAGACATACTGTTAATTATTATTAAAAGAATCGTGAAAGTATGTTGTTCAAATCCATGTTTGAAAACGGCTCGCTTCTAATCACCTTGATATCTCATCTTTGCAAAGATCTCTGTTGCCAGATGTAAGGCTTGTAATTAAAAAATACAGGATTCCATTGGCTTTAAACGAAGATATCTCGGTAATTAGTATGGTGACACATATTTTTAAAACGGTGATTCGATTGAGAAATATGTCGACCTCAAATTAATTTAATAAAAAAAGACTTGTATGGTGTAACTTTTTTAAAATCATGATTTGAGTGTGTTAGTAATCATGATTAGGGTGAGTTGGGGAAATTGTGGCTTGGGGTAATTGGGGCGAGGGCTGTTTATTTCTGGGGGTGGGTTATTTGATTTTAATAATAATATGGATTTCCTTTACTAAGATAGTATACCTACATATTTTAAGACTAATAATTTTAGTATATAGTTATATTTGTGTGAATGACAGGGTCTCCAAAAACGCATAGAGAAAAAAAGCTGAAGTCAAAACTGCAGATGTTTCATATAATCACTTTATCTTTCAAAATATTGATATTTAAATATTATTGATATTTAAAATAATATTTTGAATATTTTCAAAATATATGCTATATTTTTTCCCCTGAAGAGAAAGGATTAAAGAACAATATAAATTTTTTTCAAGATGCAAGGCCCCTATTTTTAAAAACGGCAGAGGGCGCCACAATTACCCCGAAAATTTTGAAATGGGGCAATTGTGGCACAGAAGTTGGGGTAATTGTGGCAGTGATTTAAATGATTAATTCCATGAAATGTTAGATGAGAACACTATTATGTTGGTAGACATGCTTCATAATGATTAGTACCAGCTATTGATTAAAACAAAAAAAATGTTTTCCTGATTTTCCTACAGTTTTAGATGTTCTTTAATATAATGTCTACTATTTCTGGAGAAACTGAAAATGCATGATTTTAAAGTGCACTGGGCTTTTTTGGTGGAAAAAACTCAGTCTAAAAATTCCAAAAAAATTGAGGTTCATTGGTGCTGTTAGATGAAGCCACAATTCCCCCGGATAATTTTTTTTGCAAAGCATATAGAAGATATAGAGCGGAGCCACAATTACCCCTTTTGGTGGGGTAATTGTGGCTCCGAAGGATTTTTAAAAAAAAAATAACAATAATTAACACCTGCAATTAAAAATAAAATAATATCACATCAATAGGCAGCCAATGAGTCACTGAATCACCCTATTTTTTTAGAATTGTGATGTGATGATTAGTATTCCCACAATTAAATACCAAAGTCAAAATATGCATTTCGGTGCCACAATTACCCTAACTCACCCTACCATGTTATCTTATGAGAAATGTCATCATATAAAAGATGTCATATCTCAAAAAAGAGTACCGCAAGGTGGTTTTTTGACTTCACATATGCATTTGTCTATGTTCAGTGAATACCTTGACAAAATTTCAAGGATTTTTTGAACTTTTAGAATAATGATGGAAAGACTTTAAGGGTAATAATAAACAGTGATTCATATTTTAACAATATTTTGAAATGATCTTTTAAGATCAATTACCATTCATTCATTTATTCATTTTATTTTTATCATTGTTGTACCTATTTTTTTTTGTTGGGGCTTAACGTCGCACTGTTCTGCAGCGAGGCTAATGGCGACGGATGAATGATTATGATGATGAATGGGAGATGATGGTGAAGAGTAGGTTAGGATGGAAGGTGGGAAGGAGGCAGTTGTGGCATATTAGTAGGGTACCTTCCCATCATTTGCCTGTCGACTGAGGGAAAACCACGAAAAAACCCCAGTCAGGAAGGACGGCCGCGGGAATCGAACCCGGGCCTCCAGAATACAAGCTCAGAGCGTTAACCACTCACCCAACCTGTTCCGTAAATCGTTGTAAATCGTTGTACCTATTACAAAGCCTAAAACATTTAGGATATGTTTAGTGAGATAGGTGGCACATTCCCTTCATAACGATTACGCGAGTGAAAAATCGACTTTTTGGCCCTCTACTATTAATATTATTAATTGAGGGTAGGTAACCAACCTGAACTACAAATTGCTGTGCATTTCCATAGTATTAAAACACATTTTTACCTCCATTATGGATTTAATGACTTTCCATTGCATGTCGCGGAATCTTGCGTGGCCAAATAGATCTTTCAACACTCTCAGATGTTCTTGGTTTGGTTCCGGTGAGGGTTCAACCTATGGGACAAAATAAATAATTACCTAGTTGATGGTAGGCTAGGCTCCATTATTTACAGGAAGAGTTAAATCAATCATTAAAATAGGCACTTGCGATTAGGTAGAAGAAAGATATTTACGTAGATGAATGTTACACAGTGTAACACTGTGGAATATGCCACTGTGATATGGAACCCTCCCTAATAACTAACATGTAGATTGTAGGCAATGTTCATTCAATCGAATTTGTGCAACGCAGATACATTAAGATTATGTGCAAAAGTTAACGTTGAGTACCATAGAGATGAGTATAAAGTATTATGTAATAGGTTTAGTTTGACAACTCTTCACTCGAGGAGGCAAATTTGTGACATCATCTTTTTATACAAAATTATTAACCATTATTTTACCGATATTGACCTGCTCCGCGACATTAATTTTAAGGTTCCTTCGAGAACGAGGATCATAGAAACTTTTAAGCCGTCACGGTGCAGAATAGATGTTTTTAAATATCTACTCTCGTTTCAATAGGATTCAATCCACGTACAATGCGTTACCAAATAATGTATATTTATAATAGGTACCTACTACTGATTTTAACACTTTCAAATCTGATACTGTTGCTTTAAATGTTCTACATCATAGAACAGTGGTAGGCTCAACCTTTTTGACTTGCGGGCCAATAATACGAATTTGCTTTTGTTGGCGGGCCGCATTTTTTCTTTTTAAAGGACAATAATGCTCACGTGATCATGTAGGTTCATTCCAGGCGCGTAGGAACTACTTTTAACAGGGGGAGGGGGGGGGGGGGGGGGCAAGCCCCTCAGGTTTAGCCCCGCAGGGCGTTTTTTAGAATTTAACAATTTAAAAGTGATTCTGGGGCTCTAAAATGCACAAACTAAAGCAAGCTACCCTGCAATTGTTGCCCCGCAGGGCGTTCTTTTTAAGAATTTAAGCAAATATAAGTGATTTTGGGCTGCTAAACTTAATTTTGTTTGGTGAATAGACGGCCAGTCTGCTTGGGTGACCCCACCAATGGACTGCCACCTTGACGCGGTGGTGGGGCTTAAGGGACCGGCTCGCATAGCGAGTTAGTCCCAACCAAGTGCAGTCCAGGGTCGGCCTAGTCCCATGCCCTTCCTTGAATTTGCGGTCCCCTCGGGCCGGCCTTCCCCCTCGAGATGGTGATCCCCCTGAAATCGAGTCCCACCTGCCCGAAGCCTCCCCCTCCCCCCCCCCCCCCCCCCGGTCCGTCCCCATTCCGGCCTGGCCTTCCCACCAGTCCTGGACTCCCCCGGATCGGGCTAGTTAGGTCGACCCCCTCCCCATGCCCTCCACTTATTTTCAACAAAGTTAAAATATCAAAATTAATGTGCGCAATATAACCTCGTCGTTGACGCGCCGTTAAACCCTAATAATCTAATCTAATCTGCTTGGGTGAGGGAGAGATACCCCCCCCCCCCTTTTTACGTGCCTGGTTCATTCAGTGTCTCTTGTTTATTATGAAACGAATCGAAAAATATTTCACACGCCAAACCATTTACACATTTTAAAATTTTCGGAATTGGTAGGTAAATGGCTTCATGCGTGCATCCTAACATGACAACTCTCAAAATGTGTCTCAAATGAGATGCGATTTCTTTTTAATATTATTTTTTCAGTGGACACATTTTGTGAATAAATAGGTATTTGAAACATCAACCTGGGGGGCCACAAAAATTAGTCCCGCGGGCCGCAGATTGAATAGAGTGATTTCACCTGCCGTCACGATCTTGGCGTGGGTCATGCCCCTCAATGTTAATAAATAATTGGAATATGAGCATTCTGAACTGGTTTATGCGTAAGGATCAGTATTGCCTATTCACACATATAATTTGCTTAAATATCTTTCTTGTACAACTTTATCTAATCTACCACCATCATCACCTAATAGCAAATACATTAATAATGGTGTTTCACCAATACAAACGACTCCCGCTCTCACGCGGCGACACATTTTCGCAGCGATCCTAGCGGCGTGGTGTGTAGACGCTATGCGCGGGAATGAAGAATGAATAGCATTTTTGTGTAATTCGTTATTGGTCAACAGGATTTTTTTTACGCACAATGAAAGATTAGTAAACATCGAATAAGTTGTACCAATCTTACCTTGTGTCTTACCTAAAAAAAAATTATCCGTAATGATTGCTTGCGTTTTAAACGTGTAAATAAACGGAGGAAGTCAGGTCAAAACCCATGCATTTCAAGCGGTCGGCGCGCTCACTACACACCCGGCGCTTGGAGCGCTAAATTTCATGTCCCGTTGCTCACAATGCTATAACCGCTCAGTCGTCTTTGTATTTATTTATTTGTAGTGAACAATTTAAGCATTGTATTACAAAGTCAGTCTTATAGGTAATATTATATGAATGCTACAGCTTCAGTAAATTAACAATCTTTAACCAGGATACTTAGAACATTCATTAAAAATACATTAAAAGTCACTAAAAGTTCATGAAGTCATCAACAGTATAAAATGAGTTTGATAAAAGAAAGTCATTCAAAGCATTCTTGAATATGCTTCTGGAAGCGATGCTGCGCATCTCTTGAGGCAGCTTGTTGTAGAGTCTTCGACCCGACTGCAGGACACCGCTGGATGTTAATTTGAGCCGGCAGTACTCATGCCTCAAGTTCTCTGCTCCCCGAGTATTATGCTCATGATGACTATTGTCCCTAAATAAAATAATATTGTCTCTGGTATAGAGGCATACTGACAAAATATAAAGACAAGGTAGAGGTAAGATCGAGAGTTCCCTAAATTTGTCCCTGCATGATGCATTGTATGGAAGGTTAAGCATACAACGGATAACTTTCTTCTGAGACCTGAAGGCTGTTAGGCTGTATGCAGTGGAACCCCAGAAAATGACACCGTACTGTAGGATGGACTGGGCATAAGCGAAGTATGCAGTGCGCAAGGTGGAGATGAGGCACTGACGAGCGAGGGTTCTCATGACATAGCGGACTTTGGCCAACTGCTTCACAAGGCTATCAATATGCGGTCTCCAGGAAAGGGTGTGGTCAATTCTTAGACCTAGGAATTTAACACTGGCATTTGTGGTGGTATTGGACAGGGTCAAAGGATGTCCGCTATGAGGTGCGAAGGCAACAAACTCAGTCTTGTCTTGGTTCAGCAGAAGCTTATTAGGGTTGAACCAGGCCCCAAAGTCCATAAGCGTTGTGTCAAGCTCAACAATAAGTTCCTCGTTAGTCTTAGCTTCCACCAAGGCATTAGTCTGTATTAGTAACCGAAGGTTACTATTAATAATGTATACAAAAACAAAAACTTGTATATAGACTGCCAAGCACCTTTCCCCCTAAAAAGATTGAGATCTAAAAGAAGGTCGCAGCAATAATATATTGTTGAAACATTTTCGCACTTAAAATTCGTGAAATCATTTCGCCCAGTTACTGCCGCCAAGCACAACATTATAAACCAAACATTGTACCCAAATTTGAGATTGAAAAAATCGCTATGTGAACCATCATAGTATAAACTTTAAAACAATTATACTCATTTAAAACTAAAAATAGAAAGTATTCAAATTTTAAAAACGTAAACAAAATCAATTTAAAAACATTTTTTTTTTTACATAACTTAAAATACAAATTAAAAAAAATTATTTAAAATTAAATAAAACAAAATAAAAGTAAAAAAAATAAAAATAAAGCTTGGCGCATTGTGTCAAGGAGGGGGCAACATAAAAAGAAAATGTCGACCAAGGAGACGACGAAAGAAAGAGGAAGAAGAAGGTGATGAAGGAAAGAAGGAAGAAGTCAACATGACGGTGCAAATTCAATGCGCCAAGCTTTATTTTTATTTTTTTTACTTTTATTTTGTTTTATTTAATTTTAAATAATTTTTTTTAATTTGTATTTTAAGTTATGTAAAAAAAAATGTTTTTAAATTGATTTTGTTTACGTTTTTAAAATTTGAATACTTTCTATTTTTAGTTTTAAATGAGTATAATTGTTTTAAAGTTTATACTATGATGGTTCACATAGAGATTTTTTCAATCTCAAATTTGGGTACAATGTTTGGTTTATAATGTTGTGCTTGGCGGCAGTAGCTTTCATTGATCATTGAGTGTTACCTATCATTACATTGTTAACGCCAACAACGTCACTTCTTGTCTAAAAATTTCTGTTTTTCTTCCAATAGTTCCCACGTTAGTATAACGAAAGGGTCAATTTCTTTTGGTTGAATATGAGTTATCTCAACTTTTAAATTGCTAAAAGTTCACAACTTGTGAATAACGTAAATTGTAGGTGTATTGTTCCGGTGTAGACCGGAATTTGTGCGTCATCTCGTACTACGCATATTAGTTGCCAGTTGGTAAACTGAAAGGTACACGAAAGGTAGATGATTGTAAATGCGTTTCCTTAATTTTAAATTCTTCTAAGTTCACTTTTTTGTGTAATTTAAACTCTATTGGTAAAGCGTTAAGGCTTACAGATGTTTACAGCACATTTTAAATAAAATCCGGATGTGTTTTGGAAGGCAATATAACTTAAAAGGAACTTATTTCATAAGTTAACTTTCCAGTTTCTGGAAACTTTCCAGGTAGGTAACTAACCAGTTCTTTATTTGAACTGGAACTAGTTCCTTTTTTTGAGGAACTAATCCAACACTGCTGTTTAGTGATAGTTCCATAACATGGATTATGCCGCAAATTTTTCCGCCAACAGTTTAAAAACGTACCAAAGATCACGAGTGGGGTTATGCAGAATATGCATATATAATTTTCTATTATTACCTACGGGTGATTTTTTAAATTAGGGGATGTTGGAAGGGATCAAGTATCATACGGTATGGGTTATTTCATATAGAATGAGTACACCAAATTTGGTTGAGATCGGTCAAAGGGTGTAGGAGAAAATAAGAACGTTCATACCAAGAAGCCTTTTCCTTTGTTCATGCGCAGAGAGACACTACTGAAAGTTAAAGGAATTACGGCAAAGGATGTGGCCATTTGATATTGCCTTGTTGTGAAAATTGATTTTGAAGATGTCAACCTAGAGTTCCTTTAAGATTAACTAGCTGAGCCACCTGGTGTTTATAGTGCTGGTTGGGAAGGAGTAGGACGTATCCCCATAAAAAACACTCCGTGTAAAAATACCAGCCAAGTCTCTTCAACTTAAAAAAAATAATGAAATCTAAAAATTCTGCACTGAAAAGTAGTGATATCAAAAAATTAGCCAAGTCAAAACTTTATTTGAAAATCAAAAAATACTTGGCGCATCGTGTACATAAATAGCTTGGAAGTATAAGCCAATTATAAATTATACATGAAATATACATATACATAGTATACCTATAATGCCCTAAAAAAACGATGCGCCAAGTATTTTTTGATTTTCAAATAAAGTTTTGACTTGGCTAATTTTTTGATATCACTACTTTTCAGTGCAGAATTTTTAGATTTCATTATTTTTTTTAAGTTGAAGAGACTTGGCTGGTATTTTTACACGGAGTGTTTTTTATGGGGATATCACTACTTTTTTTAGTTTATTCTTACAACTTACGTGTGACACATATCACATGAACAATTACTAAATCCTTTAAAAAAAATTACCCTTTACAATTTGGTTATTCTCATGAAAAAAACAAAGGTTTCATTCCAATCGGTCAACCCAGTTCCGAGATATGGCAACACGTCGGTTTTCAAAATGGCCGCTGAACTTTCTGCACTGCCACATAGAATTTATAACTATAAATGATGTGTATCATTTTTAGCTTTCTGAATATGTATTTATTGTATAGGAGGGGATTATAATGATTTATAAATTTGAATGACGTCATTTCCGGCCTCATAAATAGGAAAATTCTAGTTTGACTGTTCCTATTCCATAGAGATGTCCTTCCGAATCGTTTGGCACTAGTTTCATACCGATCTGTCAACCAGTTTTCGAGATATTACGTCGTTTCTTCCGATTTCAAAATGGCTGCTGAAATCACTGACCTCTTGAATTATAATTTAAACATGATTTCATTTTATTATAAGCAGTCTCAAATAGTATATTTATTGCATCAAAATGTAAATTTGTGCGATTTTTAAAATGTGTGACGTCATTTCCGGTTTCAGTATGGGAAACTGCAAATATTATTGATGATAATACATAAAGTTGACCGTCTAAATTGTTTAGCGTTGGTTTCGTTTAAATCTATTAAGACGTTATTAAGATATGATGTCATTTCTGGTTTCAAAATGGCGGCTTCCGGTTGGTTTTATATCAAGTCAAATAATATCACAAAAGAACATACGTTACATAAATATCAAAATAATTGGATCAAATTTGTTGCCGAAATGCCAATCGATGAATTAAATTTCATGACGTCATTTCCGGTTTCGTTAACATAAATTTTAGTCTGTTGCTATTGATTATCCATATAGATGACCGTCCGAATCGTTTGGCGCTATTTTCGTTCCAATCGGTCTAGCCGTTGTTGAGATATGACGTCACTTCCGGTTTCAAAATGGCGGCACAAAAAATTCATGGGGTGAAGGTTAAATCAGACGCCAAAAGTGCACACGTGGTAAAAATGTGAGATCAATCGGTTCAGCCGTTTTGGCTGTGGCCATGTTACCGGATTTGAATTCCAGGAGACTACTACTACTGAGATTATTATTATGAAAACCGCCCTAAAACACTGTGTTCACGGCCCTCTAGCGTGCAAAGGGCGTAACCTATTGTTCCCAAATTTGGTATATGTTGTAGGGTGGGCCATAGCTCGAAATTAAGATATATCGCAACAATGTGAGATTTCCCAATTTTAAGATCCAGTAGGCCGAAAATGCCACTTTGATGCTTACAGTAAAAGTGGGTTTGCTCCAGCCTTTATTTGAGAGTGTGCGCGCCGTACGACTTGGCTGGCGTGGAGCGACCGCTCCACTAGATATCATTAACAGTCACAAAACACACCAACACACGAACAAACCAACAAAGAACGGTCAACCTGATTGTACCTGACTGATTGCCAAGATACCCGAGAAGCTAAAGCACTATTTTTGCCGGAGAACAGACGCATAATCCTTGATCACACGCTTATAAATTCCCTAAGGTGTCTACCGCTTACATCGGTATGTACGAGGGACAATCAATTAAAAATCAATGTACCTACCCATATTTTGCTTAAATCTCACTAAATGATAATTAACATAAAAAATCTCAAATGATTAAAAAAATATATATATATATATATATATATATGATAACAATGAGAAAAAATGGTAACACGGAGCGTATTTTATCTCCTCGGTCCCATTCAGTGCGTACCTATACATTTAAAAAAAAACTGTTGCTCGTCAAGACTCAAGTGAAAAAAACATTGTTTAAAATATGACTTTATCCAACACGTCATGTAATATACAAGCTAATGTTCAAATTCTTTTAAAAAGTACCAAATATAGTTATGAATGTAATTTATGAATAAGATTTTTTTATTTCATTTTGAATGAAATGGCTTTAAATAAAAGTCCTTTACGATTACTAATTTTACCCTGGGGACGTCTTCGAACGAGTCGTGTGCTTACTCATTGTCTTGAAGTATACAATTTTACAATAAATAGTGTGAAAATAAGTTATTTGAAAATACAATTGTGCTAGAAGACAGCCTCCTACTGCAGCAGAATCTATTATGTTATATTCCAAAACAAGTGTCATCTACGTACATTTGTATTCGTTTAAAAGTGTCAAGACAACATAGGAAACCAAACCTCTGATACGCTCACAACACAACCCCCACCCCTAATCCACCAGCCACTGAATAGATCTGAATGTGAATTTTTTATTCTCCAAGCAATGACGATTCACGATATTAAATGACCTTTTATTGTTGTTGTTTATTGATTATGGTGTGTGTGTGGGAGGGGGGGGGGGGAGGGGGTGTATGTGTTTATTACGCATAGATCATACAATCAATTAGTCTACCGGTCTTTATTCCTGATAGTGATGGCATATTGTTGATGCATCTAATTGATTTATTGTTTGTTTTGATATTTTAGACAGTATGAATTATTTCGTGCATTAGGTATTCTTTTAAAAATGCCATTGCATAATTGACCATGTTTGTAAACACCTTTCGCACAAGGCATTCGATTGGCGTCAGAATACCATTGTTCATTGTGCGTAGTTAATCTATTATTCTTTATTCTACACAAAACGAAGTTTCCATACTCTCGAAACTGAAATAAACTTAGATATTATAATATTCATACGTGAAGTAGTAGAAATAAAGATGTCATTATGGAACGGAATCGATGTCTGTTATTCGTTTGTATTATTGTCCCAATACTTGAATATCCATAAATACTATCCAAACTAGTTTTCTCAAATGGTTGATACCACGTCATATTCTGTCGTCATATTGAGGTACCTATTTTTGAGGTTTGAATCTTTCAATGTGACAAAATTATGAAGTGCATAATGAATTCTTCTATGAACAGCACAATTAGTCGACAAATATCTATCGAGACGCAGTCTGCTGCCGATTTCTATAACAAGCAAATGGGCGAAGATTTCAACATGCAGTAAGTTAGTAGATGAAGGGGAAGAGCGGAACGCTTAATATTGATAAATTTTCCACTTCCGGTTTGAAATTTTTGTTTTTTCTTGAAGTGGAGTGTCTAGCAATACATTGTCTTTAATGTTGCCAAATTTCAAAACTGTCGATGGACCCGTTTGACTTTTGAAAAAAATTAAAATTTAAAATTGGATAAATTCACTTCCGGTCAAAATATTTCAGATTTTCTTTCAGAAGTACGCGTGAGAAGGGGGACTCTATGTGTCTACCAAATTTCAACTCTCTAGACCAAACCGTTAGAAAAGGGCAAGCAAAACGACGTGCCTAGCTAGCTAGCTAGCCAGCCAGCCAGCCAACATGAAAGTCAATCCTTGCATGTTTGAGGCCCAAAATTCACCCCAAAGGGATGAACGCAGCACTTTGATATTTGGTTAGGTGTTGTCAGGTGGCTAAATATACCCGATAACCATGATTTTCAACTTTCATTTCTCACTGCATGTATGCCTGTCGACACCTCGTTTCGACCACTTAAGCCGTTGCGGTATGTCTCTGGTAGTAGCTCGCACGTTGTAGCCTCCAACAATAGATCCAAAACCTCCTGGAACATTATCAAAACTCTTTCCACGCCAACTCAACATCCCACTAACCTCATGCTTCTCATCAATGGCAAAGAGACTACTGAGCCGCTCACCCTGGCCAATCACCTGAACGACTTCTTCATCACTTCAGGTGACGTCGCCCCTCCTTTGTCCACAGCCATTCTGTCCCATCTACCGCCGGTGACCAGCTCCACTTGTCGCCCACCTCTCTCCCTCCGTCCCACTACGCCGTACGAACTGATTCATCTGGCCAAATCCATGCGCGCTAAGTTCTCCAGTGGTCCCGATGGTGTTCCTGGTTCTGTGCTAGCAAGATGCATGGCTCATGTTGCTGAGCCTCTCTCCCTCATTATCAACCGCTCATTCTCCTCTGGCATCTTCCCCGATCAACTCAAAATGTCTCACATCATCCCTATCCATAAAAAGGGAAAGAAATCTGACATTAACAACTATCGACCCATATCTCTCCTCTCTTCTTTCTCCAAAATCATTGAAAAAGTCATCCTAGACCGTCTGACCTCCTATCTTTCAGACCACTCCATCCTTGCCGACTGCCAACATGGCTTCCAAAAACGTAAATCTACAGGTACGGCAATATACCAATTCCTCACCACACTCCATGCTGCACTCGACAAGGGGGACAACTCAATAGGCCTCTTCTATGACTTGTCGAAGGCATTCGACACCATCGACCACTGCCTCCTCCTTCACAAGCTGGAGCTCTGTGGCATAACGGGTCTGGCCAATCGACTGATATCCTCTTTCCTAACCAACCGCTCGCAGACAGTGATCATCCCTTCCAACAAACCGCGCTCTCCATCTCTCATCACCTCCTCCTCTAAACTAATTCGCTGCGGTGTCCCTCAAGGTTCCGTTCTTGCTCCAACACTCTTCCTCGTCTATGTGAACGACCTCCCTGACCTCATCACCTACGGCAACCTCTTTCAGTTCGCTGATGATACGAACCACCTCCTTACAGATCCTAAATATAAATCATTCCTTTCCCTCATCGAGACAGCCAATGAGCAGGCAGCAATCATGTCATCTTACTGCTCGAACAATAAGCTCGCTCTCCAACCCTCCAAAACAACCTTCATCAACTTCCACACCCAATCTCACAAGCCGTCTATCTCTCCCCTAATCCGCATCAATGACCACATTATTCCGAGCACCCCATCCATCAAATTCCTGGGCATCCATCTAACTGCTACCCTCAATTGGTCTACGCACATCCAACACACGGTCTCCAAAATCCAGAGTAGCTGCTTCCTACTACGCCGACTCAAGCCCATAGTTAACGCCCATTCCCTCAAACTGGTCTACCACGCTCATTTCCATTCCCATCTCTCCTATGGACTCCTCTTCTGGGGCACCTCTCCCGGTGCCAACCGCATTTTCATCCTGCAGAAACAGGCAGTCCGCATTATTGCCGGCATCTCTCGCCGCAAGTCTGCCAAACCCGAGTTCATTAAGTTACACATCCTGACTCTCACCTGCACTCTCATCCGTATTGCCAGCTCCTTTGCTCGTGAGCACCCAACCCTCTTCCCCCTAAACTCGTCAGTTCATCAATATGGCACTCGAGGGGGAAACTCCATACGTATCCCCACTCACTCTCACTCCTCATTCACTAGCAGCCCCCACTATATATGCACAATTATCTATAATAAGCTACCACAGCACATCACCACCTCTCCCACCTGGGCCAGCTTCCAATCCAGTCTCAATGCTTACCTCCTCCTAAACCCATTCTACAGCCTGCAGGAATTTCTAGACTCATAACTGTACCAGCACTTCAGTGTCAATCATCTTAACCTCAAGCACTCTCGTTCCATTGTTCTTCCTATTCAACTATCGGCCACGTACTACCCGGCATTGTCTTAGCCGAGGCGATTTATTCATTTATTTATATTTATTCTACATGTAATCATTTTTATTATTATTTTTCTTAGGTATAAATATTACTATTATTAGTTTTATTATTTACTGTACATATAACTGTCATTGTAAACATTGTGACTTGTAAATATTTCTGACTTTGTCATAACTTGTACATACATTCTTGACGATACCCATACATGTATTATGTACTTGTCCACGGGATGATAATAAAATACAATACAATACAATACATTAGAGCGGTGCTTGGCAGCGTCGAGCTAACGCCCGACTAGATATAGTTATGAATGTAATTTATGAATAAGATTTTTCTAAATTTATTTTGAATGAAATAGCTTTAAAGAAAAGTCCTTTACGAATACTAATTTTACCCTGGGGAAGTCTTCTTCGAACGGGTTGTGTGCTTACTCATTATCTTGAAGTATACAATTTTACAATAAATAGTGTGAAAATAAGTTATTTGAAAATACAACTGTGCTAGAAGACAGCCTCCTACTGCAGCAGAATCTATTATGTTACATTCTAAAACAAGTGTCATCTACGTACATTTGTATTTCTTTTGTGTCAAGACAACATAGGAAACCAAACCTCTGATAATCACAACACAACCCCCACCCCTTATCCACCAGCCACTGAATGTTTATCTCTAGATCTGAATGTGCTTTGTGTATTTTCCAAGCAATGGATTCACGATATTAATTGACCTTTTATTATTTGTTTATTGATTATGGTGTGTGTGTGAGGGGGGGGGGGTGTTTATGTGTTTATTACGCATAGATCATACAATCAATTAGTCTACCGGTCCTTATTCCTGATGATGATGGCATATTGTTGATACATCTAATTGATTTATTGTTTGCGTTTCGATATTTTAGACAGAATGAATTATTTCGTGCATTTAGGTAGGTATTCTTTTAAAAATGCCATTACATATTGTTGACCATGTTTGTATGCTCACAGACGGAAGATTCCGCGTGAGGCAATCGATTGGCGTCAGAATACAATACTATTGTTCATTGTGCGTAGTTAACCTATTATTCTTTATTCTACACAAAACGAAGTTTCCATACTCTCGAAACCGAAATAAATTTAGACATTATAATATTCATAGGTACGTGAAGTAGTAGAACTAAAGATTTCATTATGAAACGGAATCGATGTCTGTTATTCGTTTGTTGTCTCAATACTTGGATATCCATAATAACTATCCAAACGAGTTTTCTCAAATGGTTGATACTACGTCATATTCTGTCGTCATATTGAGGTATATTTGAGGTTTGAATCTTTCAATGTGACAAAATTATGAAGTTCACCTAGAATTCTACGAGCGGCTAGAGACAGAAGGTGCTCCAGGCGGCGTAGGGCGCGCGCATAAGTTTTACTGGGCAGCCTAAGGAATAAAACTCTCTATGGGTATAGACAAAGTCGAACTGGCGAAAATTAAAACTGTGCAACTTAAAAAAATAACTCTATGGTTAGGCAGAATTAAAACTTGTAAAAATTGCAAATAAAAAAGTACGACCCCGGCCGGTATCGAACCGGCGACCCCTAACACCGTAAGCCAATGCACTGTCTATTGCGCCAACAGGACGGCGATACTGGTATGCCGTTCGTAACCACTAAACTAGCAAATGGGCGAAGATTTCAACAAGACGCAATGTCGCTCATCATACCTGCAGCATTACCTACGAACCTGATACTATCTGTGATCGCGATGGCAATCGGCGTGCCGCGATGGCGATGTTTCGGGTTATTGATGATCTACACAGCATCCCTCGACCTCTCATTTGAATATATATACTGGAAGGTATCATCGCTTACACAAATTAAAAAAGGATGATGTGAAAAAAAAGTTTTTCTAGGATCGGGAATCGAACCCGTTATGCAGGAACACAAGCCAGCTGCCTCCGATAATTCAGCTATTCAGGCCGACAGGATATGTGGAGTTGACAGCGAAGCTGCTGTGTTGGTAGATGAAGGGGAAGAGCGGAACGCTTAATATTGATAATTTTTCCACTTCCGGTTTGAAAATTTTGTTTTTTCTTGAAGTGGAGTGTCTAGCAATACATTGTCTTTAATGTTGCCAAATTTCAAAACTGTCGATGGACCCGTTTGACTTTTGAAAAAAATTAAAATTTAAAATTGGATAAATTCACTTCCGGTCAAAATATTTCAGATTTTCTTTCAGAAGTACGCGTGAGAAGGGGGACTCTATGTGTCTACCAAATTTCAACTCTCTAGACCAAACCGTTAGAAAAGGGCAAGCAAAACGACGTGCCTAGCTAGCTAGCTAGCCAGCCAGCCAGCCAACATGAAAGTCAATCCTTGCATGTTTGAGGCCCAAAATTCACCCCAAAGGGATGAACGCAGCACTTTGATATTTGGTTAGGTGTTGTCAGGTGGCTAAATATACCCGATAACCATGATTTTCAACTTTCATTTCTCACTGCATGTATGCCTGTCGACACCTCGTTTCGACCACTTAAGCCGTTGCGGTATAAGTCTCTGGTAGTAGCTCGCACGTTGTATGAGAGCGGTGCTTGGCAGCGTCGAGCTAGCGCCCGACTAGATTTGCTAATAGGTACTTAGGTAGGTATACCTAGGTAGGTAGGTACCTAGGTAGGTAGGTCTACAAGTTGTCTGTCTATGACCCAGCTTGTTGTTAGTTCTAGGCACGGTGGTTCTAGGTATGTTCTAAACCAAGGAAGGTCAGTAAAATAGACTGGAATAGCATTTTAATGTTTACAAGAGTAAAATAACATTGCTTACATCGGCTGCATCGAGTTCATGAGCATCGGGCATTGGAGTCACTGTTGCGCTGTTCTCCCAATCACCCAGATCATCCCACTCATAACACCAATCTTCTGAACAGAGGTTGACGAGAGACTCTTCAACCATATTTCTCAGAATCTAATATTTAGAGGTGAGTTATTACAAATAAGTATTAACAGGCCATGACAGTTGTTTGTTGAAGTTGAACTTTGTCAAAACGTTGATGCTCTCTCTCTCTCTCTCTCTCTCTCCCCACCCCAAAGAGAGTTCCCTCTAGTCTCTCTCTCCTCTCTCAAGGCCGGACGGACGGAAGGACACTCTGCCGATAAAATAGTTCTGTATTTAGGCGGGAACATTATTTAAATAGATTGGTCATTTTGCGCACGCACATTAATTTTTACTTTTAACTTTGCTGTCTCTCTTGGAACTGGGAGAAAGATTATTATTAACTTTGTTGATAATAAGTGGAGGACAAGGGGAGGGGTCGCCCTAACAGGCCCGATCCAGAGGAGTCTGAAACTGGTTGTACCAGGGTTGGGAAGCTGCCAAGCGGTAGCACCGGCTTAGGCCTATGTGGGTGTTTATTTATTTTAGTAAAACTTGTACCTGTTGTTAGGGATGGGAATTTTCCGGAAAAATATTTTATTATTATTTTTATTATATTTATTATTTTTTAAAACATGGAAATATTTCCAATTTTAGGAAAAATAACCCAAAACATTGGATTACCTACGTTATTCGAAAATTTTCCGCAGTGGTCTAGATGAATTGAAGGGCCATGTGAAATATCCGGCAGGACCAGGGCTTGAACCCAGGACCTCTCAGTTGAAAGGCAAGGGCTCTACCACCAAGTGTATCAGAATGTAACTGTCTTGGTAGGTTGGGTGGTGAAGTCCTCACCCGGCAAATGAGAGGAGGTTCGAGTTCCAGTCCGAGTATTTTATTTTTCACATCTAGCATCCTTCAATACATGTGGAGAGAATTATTTCAGTAAAGTTGCCAATTGCATTACAACGGACTATGAAGAATAATAGCACGTAGTTATGCAAATTATTACGCTCTCAAAAAGCTATTCATTGTAATCCACACGTGAAAGATGGCTATCTTCATTGATCAGATTGTACACGCTTAGTTGTCAAAACAGAGTGTGTTTCATTATCAAAATTAAATTTTAATTACAACTACAGAGTAAGAAATTTCAATTTTTCCACTTTTATGGAAAAATATGGGTAAGTCTGGGAAATTTCCATATTTTTCTTTCCGTCGGAAATTTTTCCATGGAAAAATTTCCATGGAACATCCCTACCTGTTGTACCTATACAACATTGTATGTAATTTAATATAATATAAATAATTAAAAAAAATTAATTTAAAAATTTAATTGAATGGGACAGACCCTGGGCACTTATTCTATAACTGTAAAATTCCGAATTCGGCCCGAATACGATTAACGGCCATATGGATTAACATTGCACCGAATCATATTCGGACCGAATCTGAAATTTTAAAGTTATAATAACCCCCCAGGGGAGTGGAGGGGGAAACTTCGGGCCAGAGAGACCCGATTTCAGGGGGATCACCATCTCGAGCGGGGAGGCCGGCCCGAGGGGCCCGCGAATTTGGGTTGGGCATGGCACCAGGTCGACCCTGAACTGCACTTAGTTGGGACCAACACTTAATAATGTGAGTTGGCCCCACCGCGCCAAGGTCTATCGAAGGCATTATTTAAAACACTATTTCAGAATAATTTGTAAAATTGATAAATTTTTTAGTTTTAAATTGAATACCTAGTTATCTAATTCTAAACAACACATTATAGATATCTTAACATATCATGCAACATTGTGTGAAAAAATCTTTGTCAAAGACTGTGTCACAGAAGTTGTTCAATAAATGTGGCTGTGTAAATCGGGCTTAATGTTTGTATGTTTTATGTATGTTTTCTTGATCCACTTTGTGATGCACAGTGGCAGAACATATAATATGATAATAAATAATAATCTTCTTCTGGTTCCGACAATGTTGTCAGGTCAGACAGTGGGAGCTCCCACTGGGTCTAGGGCCTCGGATCTCTTCCAAACCGGCTGGCCAGGCCTGACGTTTCATCCTCCTCCTCCTCTTCTTCATCCTCGTCACCTTCCTCCAACTTCTCCACCAGCGCCCTCCAGATCCTCCTGTCCTCCCACCACTTATCTGCTTCCACTTTCTGCCACCTTTGCTGCCTGTCCTCCACGTCTTCTCTGATAAGACCACTCCACTTCTCTCTTGGTCTCCCCACTCTTCTTCTTCCCACCACTGTTTCTTCAAACTCCTGTCTTGGTATTCTCTTGAGATCCATTCTTTTCATGTGTCCAAACCAACGCAATCTCTCTCTACCCATCTTGTAGCTCAAACTTTCCACTCCCAGCTCCTTCCTAATACAACGGCTTCTCAACCTGTCCATCTTTGTTACTCCCTTCACACTTCTTAGGAATTTCATCTCCGCTGCCTCCAGCTGGCTGCGTTCCTTATTTCCAATCCCCCATGTAACTGCTCCGTATGTTAGTATTGGTAAGAAATACATTTTATACATGAGCAGTTTACACTGGCGAGGGAAATCTTCGTTCCACAGCAGCTTGCGAACAGCTTGGTAGAAGGACTCGGCTTTTTGAATTCTCGCCTTCACCTCTGCATCCACCTTCGCCTCCTTAGTTAGTATACTTCCCAAGTATTTGAATGCATCCACCTCTCTCAGCTCCTTCCCACGTAACCTAATTCTTATCCTCTTTCTCAATGTTTTCCTTCTCTCCAATTTCAATATTTCGCTCATATCTTGGCTAATCTTCAGTCCCACTTCCTCCGTTACTTCACTCCAACGATTTATCTTCTCTTGTAGTTCTTCTCCACTTTCACCCCAAATGAGCACATCATCAGCATAGACTAAAGTGCTCGAATCTCTGCCCTCCTTTTCTTCAACCATTTTCAGCAGATCATCCATCACTATTACAAAGAGAGATGGGGACAAAACGCTACCTTGACGTAGACCTTCCTGTACCCCAAACCACTCTGATCTCCCTATGTCTGTCTGTACACTGCTGACACTTCTCTCATATGTACATTTAATCCTTTCAATAAGACCATTGCTCACTTCCTTCTTCCTCAAACTCTCCCACACCACCTTTCGTGGGAGCCTATCGTACGCTTTTTCTAAATCCAAAAACGCCATGTACATCACTTGCCCACTCTCCCATCTCCGTTCCATTAACTGCCTTACCGCAAATAAAGCATCCGTGGTTGCTTGTCCCCTCCTAAAGCCATATTGTTCTTCTCTTAACCCTTCCTCCACAAAACCTTTTAAACGGGTCTCGACCATCTTCTCGTATAACTTTGCACACTGACACAACAGTGGCACTCCCCTGTAGTTACTACAAGCCTTACGGTCCCCCTTCTTGAACAGTGGCACTATTATACCTTTTCTCCAGTCGTCGGGAATCTTCATTTCCTTCCAAACTGCTAGTATTACACGGTGCAGCCACTTTTTTCCTGTTTCTCCTGCCGCTTTTACCATTTCCATTGTCACCTCGTCTATTCCTGGAGCTCGCCCATTCTTCATCTCTCCCAGTGCTTTCCCAACTTCCATTTCGCTTACATCTGCTTCCTCTCTCTCCTCTCCTGTGCCTCCTTCTCCCTCTGCTCTTCTCTCTTGTTCTTTCCCTTGTTCTGTGGCACCTGATTGCACATTGAGAAGGGTCTCAAAGTACTCTTTCCACATTTTGATTACATCATCTGGATTTACTACGAGTTCGCCGTTGCTATTTTTCATCGTTCGGACTTCTTCTCGAACTCCTCTTTTTCTTTTCACCAGTCCGTATATCATTTTCTTGTTTCCTTCGAAATCCTTCTCAAGCTTACTTGCAAGTTCGTCCATTGCTTTCTTCTTCTCCTCCCGAACAATCTTGGCCACATTTATTTTACACTGTCGATACTCTTCTGCATTCTCTGAGGATCTATTTAATTCGTTTGAATATCTCAAAATGATAATAGTAATAGTAATAGTAGGTGATATATGTGCGGTGATAATGATAGGTTGAGAGGGTGGGCACATGATAAACCCATAGAGAAGTTAACTAGGAAAACGCTCAGTGTAACGCGTTGATGAGCGAGCTTGGGTACGTGCAAATTCTCGAATCGGAAATGCGTACACAACGCACAGAAAACATATACATCCATATTGAATTGATTATGATATCAACTAAAAAGTGTATGCTTTTCATCGAAACTTTAAAATAGCATCTAAGCACCTGGTTCATAAAGCAAATCAGAATCAATTTTCAATTGGCACTGGAAAACATTCATTTCGATACTTCATTACTGACAGATATTAAAAATGTCAATAACTTCATACGTTCTTAACTGATTGGGATGAAATTTTGTAAAATAAGAGACAATATTGGTCTTAATGATCATGCAAAATATGATTTGATCAGAATTATCGAAGACCGTTTTCATTTTTCAGCCTATCAGGAGATATTTATTTAAATTTTAACCAATGAATGGATTTCAAAAAAAATTATGGTATGCAAGCAGAGAAGGTTGGTTTTACATGTGTACAACATTTCAGCTCGATCAAAGAAAAACACTGACCTGTATAGCCAAAATATGAGTTTGATCAGATTTATCGAAGACCAGTTTCATTTTTCAACCTACCATCAGGAGATGTTTATTTAAATTTTAACCAATCAATTTTTTTCAAAAAAATTAGGGGTCAGCAAACAGAAAAGGTTGTCTCCACATGTGCGCAAAATTTCAGCTCGATCGAAGAAAAACTCTGACCTGTATAGCGTCAGTAAACGGAAAAAAAACAAAAAAAACTAAAAACAAAAAAACAGAGGTCCGTGCCAAAAGAGCCAAAAGGAGACGCTCGCTTCGCTCGCTCAACAATAATTATAATAGATGCATCTGGACATTAAAAATCTAGTATAGAATGATGATATGAATGATATGAGTGATGTGTGATGAATACAAACAATAATAATATGGATGCACCTTGCCCCTTCTCAAGAAAATTCATCTTAGTTTATGACATTATTAATCATGATAGTACCTAACTCGAGATTAAATATCTAGTACTATGAAGAATAGTGATTAATGAGATGTGATGATGGTGTGATGCGTACAGTATAGTAATCAGTACAGTATGATGTATGCATCTTCCCAAGTTAATAGGTGAAGAGGTAGTAATATTAGGATGAAGATGCCATGTTTCATAAGTGAATACAGAGGTGAAAGATGACAGCAGGACAGTAATGGACGTAGAAGATTGAGAAAGACACGATTCAGGGAGACACATCGATTAACTTGTTAAAGTCCACGATGGTCACCACATCCTCCAAGTCCTTTGGAAGTTGATTCCACCATCGCACTGATCTGCCGAGGAGGGAGTATCTGCCCATGTCTGATAGTCAACCCCCAAATTTCCCTCACAAAACGAGTTCGTTCTTACAAAACCCATAAGAAATAATTGAAGATTCTTTAAAAATTCAAAATCATAACTTTTAAACAAATTCACCTAATAAAGAAGACATAAAGCTACCTGGGTGACAAAATATGAAATAGATTTCATTGATTTCTTGAAGGGAATCATCTCTACAAAATAATCACCATGATTCAAAAGAGTTACACAAAATAAACAAAACAAAACAATATAAACTACAAGGAAGCTCTGGCCACACAATTCCAGGGTGATAATACATTCTTTTGTCTTGTACTTGGACTTAAAAAAACCAATCGATAAACGAGAATGTTGTTCTCTAGAATTACACATGCTTTAAAATTGCATCCAGAATGTGGAATACTTTTAATGTTTGAAGTTTTGCAACGATACTCATACGTTGGTTTCCAAACTTTACTCTTTCTTTATATAAAGCATGAGTTAAAGTTCTCGCTGTGTGCGTCTTTAGCCTTCTATCATGTGTTCCTCGCATTTGATTACATCTCCTCAATCATCTTCTCCATCGTCACTGAGAAGTGGCTTTCAAAGTATGTCACCATCATTGTAGCCATCTTGATCTCACTTGTCGGTCAAGTTCTGGTCACCCTAGCCGCATCTTCGGCTGGTCCAGATGGTATCACATCGATGTTTCCAAGCATTGTCCTCGTGTCCATGCTTGGATTCACAATATACTCTATAGGAGTCGGCGGAATTCGAGAGGCTGTGAGCTCTATTGGTCGCGATCAGTTCTTTCTACCGCAAGAAGAGATCCATGTACGTGCCTTCTACCAAGCTTTCTACTACGCAATGGCATTCGGTACGGTGTTGGGAATCATTGCTGCACCTCTTCTAAGGATGCATGTGGAATGTTTCGGACAACTCTACTGCTTCCCGCTCGGGTTTGGCGGAGCGACGCTGGCAATGTTGCTTGCTTTCTGCGCATTACTTTGCGGATATGCCTCATTGAACAAGGGCCTACAGAATGAGAGTCCCATTACGGAGACTTTGGCTTGCGTTAGTACGGCATTGGGCAACAGAGGTTCGCGATGCGGCCCCACATGGCTGGACAATGCAGGTGTGTTGTTTACAGACAGTTTCATCTGTAACGTGCGTGCGACGTTACATGTCCTCGTGCTGTTTATCCCGCTTCCCTTATTCTGGGCCTTGTTCGAGCAACAACGTTCGCTGTGGGTCTACCAAGCTACCCGCATGATCTGGCCACTTAGTCGTCGACTTGACTTGTACGTTGAACCTGACCACATGCCACTCATGACGCACTTGGTCATCTTCGTCGCCGTGCCCGTCTGCGAGTTCTGTCTCTACTCTCTGTACGAGCGTATCGTTTGCTGCAGAGGTCCTCTGCGACGGATGAATATCGGCGCACTCCTAGCTGCGCTTGCCTTCGTAGTAGCGGTTGTCATCGAACGCAAGGTCGAACCGACGACAGAGCAACTCCCACAGAAAGGGGAATCACATCTAATTCTTCAAAATCTGTGGACGACATGCCCTATGAGTGTGCATATTGACTACATCAATGCGTCGTACCACCGGGAAGTAGTAATTCATCCGGTGGACCAAGTAATCATGAGGAACTTGCCAGTGTCAGGAGCGCAGGAATATCTCTTAACCGAAAGGTTCATGTTCCAGGAATATCCACTAGTTTGCACCCCTGGACAGAAAACTGCCCGTATGACAATATACGAGAAAACTGTGGTAGCAGTATACATCACATTCCTTACAAGTAAATTTGTTGGTGTTGATAATAGTAATCCGAGATATGGACCAAATGACGATTTACAATTTAACATTGATAAGTGTGACATTCAACTTCCGTTAAACACATTAGTCTATTCGTCAAGAATATCCCAAGATCCTTTTTCAGATTATGAAAACCAAGTTGGCGTTGATCATGTCTATCTTATCCAGGAAGATTCCGACAAAAATATTTCTCTCTATTTGGACAGCAACCATCACGGAATAAAGAACTTTCACATGCATGCCGGTAAATACAGTTTAAAAGAAAATTCTGAAGACAAAAGTCCATTTGGTTTCACCTTAAAACGGGGAGGAGTTTACACAACAATTTTCGTCAATAAAGGGTGGGGTATATTAAAGAACCTGACGGTTCTCACCCCTCCCAACTCTGTACACATGGAGTGGCAAATACCTCAGTACATCTTCATCGGTGTGGCGTATTACCTCTTCCCGGTCACTCTACTGCAGTTCTCCTGCCAGCAAGTGCCGACGTGCATGAGACCCGTGCTGATGGCCGCCTGGTACCTGACCGTTGCTCTTGGCAACCTCCTGGCAGCTGCTTTGGCGATGATGATGGTCGGACAGAGAGTGCTTTGGTTCTACGTCCTCTATACTTCGCTGATGGTGGCAACAGTGGGGATCATGGCTATGATATTCTTTAACTACAGGGCAGTAGAGCCAGAAGAACAGGATGAGAAGACAAATGAGGAGAATGGCCCCAATTTTTGATTACATGTTAATCATAGGTACTGAGTGGAATAAAGTATAATGCATTGTTTAAATTATGTTGTAATGTTCATTGTATTTGTATTTGTATTAATAGAAAAATAGCAAAAATACTAAATAATAAATTTACTACCTAGTACCTTCTACTACAAGAAATGAACTGAAAATAACTCTAAAATGCAATAAATTTTAAATGCTGTAATCCTATGAAGGGAGGTCTAGAATTTCACAAAATGGTAGGGTTGTTGGAGGGTTGGATTTTTTTTGTTTTGTTAGTCGCATATATTGTAAGCACTGATTGACCAATCAAACTGAAATTTTGAACATACACTAATATCATTCTAGAATAGACTGGTATTGTTTTTGAGCAATATTCAAATCAAAAAGTTGATTATTTTATTTATTACCCTTGCCGCGGGACACCCTGCTGAGTGACCCAAGTCGCATCCTGTTCACCCCACCCCTCCACTAATGACCACCCAGCCCCCAACCATTAAAGGCCTTGGCCAGGTTGCTTCAGCTTCTACATAATAATGTGACAAGAATGATTTTATCCAATATTCCAAAAAATAAAATAGATCCGACAATCACAACGCTCACAATGTGACAATTAAACTCTTGCCGCAACCCGCCACACATTGAACGCAAGCCCGCAACGCATGGAGCAGTGACGTCAGTGCGAGGGACCGCCCTGCAAGCCAACCCGCGGCCGGCCGCGTGCTCTTACGCTGAAGCAACCTACTAACTCTATGCTGACACATGACAAGTCAAATCTCAAATAAGTCAAATTTCCCTGATTTTACCGTGGTTCACCAAGAAATTTTTCCCGATAATTATTCCAAACTCGTCCACTTGGCGGTGGTTTCTTAGATACCCACAATCTGATTTCCAGACAGATTTCGGCGATGCATTCAGTAATTCGCACATTCGCACACGGAAGTAATTCGCACTTTAATCTATTTGCAATGTCATAATCAGTCTCTGTAAAGTGGTTTGAACAAACTAGTGATGATTAAGTAGGAGTAAAGTTGTCTCTGTTTATGTTATGAAGCCACTGTTTATATCTGCCTGCTGATGACTGACTGGGAAATCGATGAAAAGAGAGTTTATTTCCACCCGCGCCTACACATTTTCGAGTATTGTTACATTTATATACACAGCATTCTTCAACCATTGTTACGGTATTTCACACGCAGTAAAAAATTTAAACTAAAACGTACATTATTCCCTTCTATTTATTCACTGTTATAGTCACTAATGTAAACGCTTTTATAATCACTATTTCAATTGTCTATAATAATGAAATACCCACTAGTTATTTAATAAATAAATGCTTGCTACTCTCCTGCCTTCCTATCATAAAATAATATCACCTGAAATACACCCGTATTCATGAAACCACACAAATCAACTGAAGACAGTCAATGCGCTGCATCCTGCTGTCTTGACGCCGAGCGATCCCTCGCACTGACGTCAGTGCCCCATCCGTGACCGGAAACTAAGAAGGGGTGAAATTCTGCTCATGGGCCGAAAACAACACTTTTTTTGACGCCTCAGCTCTTCCGACACCAACTACCATCCATTGAAACACATACCTTAGGAAGTCGTACTGGGGCTTTAAGAAAAAGGTTGTTTTTCATTCATTCAATTGAGAGAGGGGTCAATAATTTGCAAACTTTTAAAGTAGGTAATACGATTTTGATATTATTGACATCACAAATGGATGTCAAATAAAAAATTTATGGGAATCAATTTTTGATTCTTGAATTTCGGTAAATCTTTGCCAGAGTAAATATATATTTGTTAAAAATATTACAATTTATTTCAAGATGCATTATTAATTAGTATTAGAGGTATATATATATACCGCATATCGGTGCTCGCTTATCAACGCGTTACAATGAGCGGTTTCCTAGTTTACCTAAATAAAATAATTTGGAATTTCAAACTTGCCATACTGTAAAGTAAAGTGTCATTTCCCATGTAATTTGGTTACACAGTTTATTTCTTCAGACTGTTTAATAATACAAAATTACAAATTGAGCAAGAATAATGTGGTTAAATTTATAGGTATTCAGAAGTGCAAGAAGTTATTTGAAGTGCAAACTTCAAAACTAGGTAAGTATATTATCAGACAGAAATTAAACTGAGAACTTGTTCTTGATTATTAAATTTTACGGCGTTTTCCACTGGCCGCACTTAGGTAGTCGCACTAGTTTTGTATGGTGACGTCATTTCAGTGCAGTCCTATAGTGTGGTCAGTGGAAAATGCCATGAGAAAATATTAAGAGGGCTGAGTAGTGAGAATAATGTTGAATTCTTACAGAATTTATCAGTTTTACAATCTACAAATTGCTATTAATAATAGTAATGCTTTAAGCTTTCTACTTGAATATTGTTCAGTCTTAATTAACGTCTCATAAGAGATGTAGGGCCTTTTTAAGTTGACGAAACTATCCAGGGACAGAAGACATTACAAAATGTAAAACGTTTTGGCAACATACCTGTCAAAATATAATTTGTTTCGTTGTAGGTACCTTTGTAATATTGTCTAGAATATCATCAAACTTGATTTATGAGTTTAAACTTTAAATATATTGATTGTACTGATACATTTAAAAGATTAAACACGTGTGAGCTATTTCTTTGATCTTTCTGAATAGACCACATTTTAAATTATCTAGGTAGCTCTGCTTTTCAAAAAATTTCATATGCAGTACCGTGATCCTCATATCTATTAGTGTTTTTCAACAATGGATCATAACATGAATAGATATGAGGATCACGGTACTGCATATGACATTTTTTGAAAAGCAGAGCTAACTAGATAATTTAAAATGTGGTCTATTTCACTAACGTTTCAATGAAAAATTGTTATTTTCTAAGAACCCTGGAGTTACCATACTTATACTTTTGTTTTTCATAAGGCAACGCCCATCTTCATTGGTCAATTGAATGTTTGTACATATCCAACTAACTTAAATTTCCTTGCCTGAAATGATTTAATGGTATCATTTTCCTTCCACATATATTCAGAGGCAGACTGGGCAGAGAAGGCACGGGATGCAAAAATGCAAAAGGCCCGCTGCCGTAACAAGTGAAACACTTATAGGTAGTGAAATTCCGTTAAAGAAGAATAACAGAAAATTAATGAAAAAAATGAGCTCACAAAATATGAAAAAGGCCAATGTGAAAAGGGCATGTAAACAAAAAGACCTGCAATGCAATTGACATCCCTTGCCAGTATGCCACTGTATATTTTCTTTTCTCATTCAAATCATAACATAAGTTTTTGCACTAGCTACTGACTATACTTCATCCAGGATTGAAAACATGTACTGTCCTACTCTTACAAGAGACCAGTCCACTCAATTAATTAATCTTTATTTGCATTCCCTACCATGTATTGTCCATCCCATGTTTGATATGTGTGCCAAACTGAGATTTTACACGTATTCAGTTTAACAATATTGTCTGGCTTAGTGCGAGAGGAGACCAATGCATATCGGCATCCTGGAATGAGTATAATCACAAAAAAACAGGTCTACTATTTCTCTTCGCTTTTAACGGAACAAAACAAGTACAATATCAGAATCAACTCCAACGTATTGAGATTATAGCCGACTTACCCGCAGATATGATTTCTCATCACAATCAGATCATCAATGTCTCTTGAAGAGACTGTTGGCCATCATGTTTCGCTTCATCACTTTCCCAGCTTCGGGGTTTGTGAGCCACGTGGGCATCTTCCTCTTTTTCACCCCTCCTTGACTACCCTGACTGTCTTGACTACCTCGACTCTCTTGGCTACACGACACTTCACTTGCATCTTGCATGGAAGTGGCAGCGTTGCTGACGGACTCCAAAGCACGAAGAGCTCGGGCATCAATGTTGAAGTCCTCGTCATCGCCCCAGTCAGAAGGTTTGGCAGCTGATTTGGAGGGAGAAAACTTCTCGATGTCGATGCTTTGTAATAGTTCGTCGTCACCCCAATCTACTTCACTATTTGATGGCCAATTCGAATTTTTGTCTGTCTGCGGTACGTTGATGGAACCTCCAAGTCGCTCAGCTGTTCCGTTATCGGCCCGATTTAGTGCAGCTTCGGCAGGTTTGGCAGGGGAAAGTGCTTCGTCGAAACTCATATTTCCTGTTGGTTGAGATTCGTTCAAAACAGTTTCCTGCGAATTCCCTTCTAAATCTTGCATTCGAGACATACTGCAGGCACCCGATTCAATTGCCGGCAATTGGTGATACAAATTGTTGAGATCCCTCGTTACGGTCAGTACCATTTCTTGTGAATCTTCCGTCTTTACTTCTTGACTGAGAGAAAACCTCTTTTCCGGCGACGGTGTTAGGAATTCTCGGATTCCTCTTTGCTTGCTTTTCTTCGGCGGAGGAGAATCCGGTTCTCTTTGCTTCGATGAACTCGGCTGGCCTTTCGATCGTTTCCAACCGGCTAATGGAATGCTGCTACCAGCTGCTTCTTCGACAATCTCTTGTGACTTTGCCAACATCGGCTGAAAACAATAAATCACGAGTCACAACAGTTCAAGGCAGGTCATAACAGATTTGTTGGTGGTTGTCTTTTCAAGTATGATGTTAAGAGATACATCATATCTCTAGTATCATATCTACTATCTCTCGTATGTAGAGATATTGTTGAAAACAGTCCATGCACCTTGAAATCCTGAAATGCAGTGCTGCCAGAATGATCCACAAACACAGAGACATCTAGCGGTGAGGTTTATTATGAGACATGGGACTTTGTTTTTTTTCGCAGGTTCTCACAGCCGGATTTTATTTATTTATTTATTTAATCTTTATTGTCAACAGGGCCGAAGCCCCACAAGTGCAATATAATAAAAACATGAGAACATAACAACAGACATTATCACAAACAATGAAAACGAATTACAACTAGGTAGATCGGTTCTATATAAAAACATTGGACAGAACCTCGTCAACAGAGTCTTTAAAATCAGTAAAAGAATCATTAAAAATATCTATATCACAGATCAAGTCACTAGATAACACATCATTAAAAACAGACTGGATACGCAATATGGGAGAAAATTTGTAAACATTAACACGACATTTTGAAAGATAAAAAGGTTGCCTATTCCTTGTGTTTTTTCGTGGAGCATGTTCTAGGCAGAATCCAGAATCATGTAAGTTATAGAATAAAGCTGCAGGACTTTGGTGAGGATTCCCATTAATTTGGCAAAATGTAATGTACCTACACTCAAACCAATAAAAATTGGTACTCGAAAAGAAAAGGATTGGCTGCTGGTAAGGTTCCTTGACAACGAATCCTTGTTATTAAGCGAGCGGAGCGAGCGTCTCCACTTGAAACTTATGGCTCAAATCTCTTTTTTTTTTTGTGTGTGTTTATTTGTGCATTTGGCGTCTCCTGCCAAACGAAGTAATGGATCAGGCCAATTTTTTCACACAACTTAAATTACTATTCTCGTTATGGTCAAAATGATTTTCAGCAAGTTCGCTCCATTGGTTGCATCGGAAACTTGATGTGTAGTTATATAGTTAGCTTGGCAATGGGGATGAAGGAAACTCTGTGTATATAACTGCAATAGTTTGACCGATCATCACCAAATTTTGCAAGGTCATGTGTACCAGCATTATAAGTGATTTTTTACAAATCTGTAATGAGCTACAAGAGTAATAGAGATTTTACTGACATTTGTATACTTAATTTAAAACGGCCTATAGCCACACCACCATTTGACCTATCAAATGGTCTTCGATTAATCTGATCAATCAAACTCATATTTTGCATGGTCGTTCAGACCAACATTGTCTCTTATTTTACAAATTTTCAGTCCTACCAGTCAAGAACATAGATGCACTTATTGACAGTTTTAATAACTGTCAGAAATGACATTTCAAAACAGAAATTCCACTGCATTCTGGGTTGCTCTATGTAGCAAAGCAAAGTTTATAGATAGCTTTTCTCAATATCAATGTAAGACAGATTCTTTTCTTAGTGGATCATATTGCAATACATAATGTAGTCAAAATGTAATGTAGGTATTTCATATACATAGGTATAGGTATACCTTATCTAAAATAATTTATTTTACGATATGGATTGTGTTTCACAGTTATGAAAACAACGTTTTGACTAGATAGCATCATATTTTACACATTTCCAGCCCAATCGGTCAAGAATTTACAGACTTATTGCTGTTTTAAGTGTTTGAATATCTGTCCAAAGAGATTGATGGAAAAATATCAGTACAATAATCTGTTATTTAATTGATCCAGAGTGTGTATGAAAAGTTGCAAGGAAAATTGGTAATAAATAAACCTTTGATTGAATGGATCGTGCTATGATTGGCGATGTCGTGCGTGTCGGTGCTCGCTCATCAACGCGTTACACCGAGCGTTTTCCTAGTTATAAATGAAATAAGAGCTCACCTACTAGAGGTAGATGATGCGTTAACACAGCCTTCATGGGATCATGCCATCAAACCTTAATCAGCCAATCCCTTTCTTTTCGAGTAGGTACCGATTTTTATTGGTTTGAGTGTATCTATTGATTAGGAAGCAGGAGTGAAAAACCATCATGTTCACAGTTCGAACCTGATATATAGATGATGAAATTACTAGAGATGCGAGTTGGAAAATTTTCCGCATAAAATTTTCTTTACTTATTTTTCCGGATAATTATCCGTATTGTTATTTTAGTATTCTTTAAAATAAATTTTGTGCAAATTATTTTCAACGATTTGAAGGACTTTACTTGAATATTTACCTCAGCAGAAAAGTTACAAAATGCACATTTCAAATATCCCTCCAACACTGAACAAAGGCAAGGCTGGTAATTCCCCAATGATAATAACGTTGAACAATAAAATAATGAATTGAAGGGCTGCACTGCAATTCGACACTAAAAGTACCTAGAGAATGCGCTGATATCAGTAAGATGGCCGCTTACGCGAGTACAATCCCAGCGCGTGCGTACTTTTACATACAAGTCACTTAGAGATGTCAATCATAACGAGTTCCGTAAAAAGTTATAAATAAATACATCGCGAAATAACAGAAATTGATGCTTACCTCAGTGTCAACAATCAAATACAATTTGCATATTTCATTATTGCACACATTCATTCAAATTCTTGTGAAAACGAGTTGTCTATTCACCAAAAGCAGCATTTGACAGATTGCAATTGTTTGAACGACGCGTCAAGAAAAATGTGTGTTCAAAAGGCCATGAGAAAAACAATTTGCATCTGTCAAATGGTGATTTTTGGTGAATAGACATCTCGTTTTCACAAGAATTTGAATGAATGTGTGCTGTAATGAAATATGCCGATTGTATTTGATTGTTGACACTAAGGTATTCATCAATTTCTGTTATTTCCCGATGTAATAGACCAATTCAGAAAATATCTGGGTGGCTCTGGTTTCTAGATAAATTAACATGCAGTTTGGTTTTCCATATATCTATTAGTGTTTTACAACAATGGGTTACAATATGAATACACACTTGGAAAATCATACTGCATGTGAAATTCATTAGAATCCAGAGCCATCCAGATAATTTCTGAATTGGTCTATTATAACTTTTACTGAACTCGTTACGATTGACATCTAAGTGACTTGCCTGAACGCGTCCTGTGCGCATGAGCACAAGTACTCGTGGTATAGGAATCCTGCTCGTGACGTCACAGTGGTAGAAAAATGGAGGCTGCTATGGTAGGGGAAATGTGTCAAAGCTCTAAATAATAGCAATAAATCATATTTATCAGATGAATATTTAACTTGAACATGTGTAAAGATAAATATTGCGTATTATTATAAGCTTGTACTTACTTAAATATCTTTCTTTCACAAGTAATCACTCAAAATATGAAATTTGGATTGCCGCTGTCAGATTTGTTTTTCCCTATACTTTTGTATAGGTTACTATGGCAACCTTTTCTCACGCAGGATGCCTATAGATGTAAACTTTTTCCGCTAGGTGGCGTTTTGCAACTTATAGTGTCGAATACTGATCTTATTATTGAAAGGTATGACAACATCAAATACGTATTGGAAAGTGACGATATGGTTTGAATATCGGAAAATTTTCCGATTTATAATTTTCTGGAAAATTAACATCTCTAGTAAATATATAGGGGATGTAGGAACATGGATTTGCGATGAGAAGCTAAAGAGGACTAAATCACCACGACATAATGAACGGAGAAGTCCTTACCGTGGTTGTGTCTAGCTTGGGTTTGACCTCGGCTTGGGATAAGGGCGCGGTGGCCTGCTCGCTTTCATTGGGGAAGAGAAGATCTGTCTGCCCCTCAGCTTCCGCCTGAGCCTGCAGCAAGGTAAGAATCCCGCCGTCGCGAGGGAGCGAGTGGCGCAGGCAGAAGAAGTCAATCTTGTCGAGCAGCGCTTGTCCGAACTTAGAGACCTTCACGTCCGTGAAGCCGTCAACTGCAAACATTACGTATTGATTACATGGATACAGTATATACAGTAGTTCTAGGATACAGTATCAACTTCGCCACTTGTTCATCAGAAACTAACGAGCACCACTTTCAATACACTCTCTTCAATCCCTTCTGCCAATTGAAGGGAGGATATTTTGTTATGATGAGACACATTCAGTTGCCTACAAGGAAAAGTAGTATATTTAATTGACAGGTTGATTTGAGTGGCAAAAAATTAATAACTATAAAAACAAATAAGTAGAGATGGACCGATACCATATTTTTCCGATACCGATGCCGATACCAACAACCGATACCAATACTTTTCCGATACCGATACTATTTTATTGTTGACTGTTATTATTAATTTTAAAATGTTTAATTTATTAGTAAATCATCACCTGTAGGTTGTTTAGTGATAAAGTGGTCCCATACTTCACTTGTTTTGCGTTTTGACATAGCTAGTATTTATTTAATCAAACAAACATTAAACAAGTAAAATACAAACCAACTTTCAGTGAGAACTAGGTACCTACTACCGTATTTACTTGAATATAGGCCGCCCCTGATTATAAACAACACCCCAGTTTTTGGAAGTCTGTTTTTGAAAAACAATTTGAATGCGAAAATAAGCCTTGGGGATGGGAAAAAGAACAGTCATTTGTCAGAATCTGACTAAACTTCTATCTATTTTACACTTGAGTTTAGTGACAGGTCCTTTGAGTACTTGACATTGAATGGCCTACTAAGCTGTTATCTTAAGTTGGGGGAAACATGAATAGTGTGTCTTTTCTTGAAACATTATCATCCATCAACACATATTTTATTTTTCTTTAAATCGTTTTTTCACACGATCTTCTTTACGTTTCTGTCAGTCAATCAAAGTTGTTGTCAAGCAGATGCCGCAATATTTCCATTTCTCTCAGCAAACTTTTAACATGCCTTTCGAATGGATCATTATTCACGGAACATTCACTTTTACATCACACTTCATTGCAGTAATATACTAAAGTAATTCATTGTAAAACTAAAAACACACGAAGTTCACATTTCCTTTGTTTACAAAACCACCCAAACATGGCTGGGGGTGCGTCAAATGCCAAGACGCAAGCCGTCATCTTTTGCCCTTGAATATTCCCTGTCTCTGATTAGTCTAGCAGAACCTCAACCAAGGCCAAGGGGGTTGGGCTTCAACCAAGGCCGTCAGTGATGACGGCCAATCAGAATACACACAACATTAGGCGGGAAATTTTTGAAAGTATCGGTAAGGGGGGAAAATAGTAGTATCGCGAGAACCGGTATCGGTATCGGTTCATCTCTACAAATAAGAAAAAAAGTTAAATAGTCAGTAATTTTGTCTTCATTGTTGGTAATTCTTTGGAAATTTGCCGGGTATTGAGAGCATCCGTAGACGAAACTACGATTTCCCTTTGAAGGGCACAAGAAGGGAACGAAGAGAGCAACTGAAAAGAATTGCAGAAAACACACGTGGACAAAAAATTATAAAATTGATCTGAGAGTGTTCAGTGTAGTCAGTAAAGTGTGACAAAGAAAAGGGAAATATTTACAGACAAACAGTTAAAGATTACACACAAAAATGCCAAGGAAATGAGAAATAGACAAGCTCGTATTCTGACCGATGATCATCGTCAATGTCCGGGACTGTTTCTCGTGATTCACCGACCTAGTTTGAGTAGAGCGAGCGTGGAGGGCCGCATGGTCGCCAGCTCCAGTAGTGCCTTGTCGTTGCACACCATGTACTGCATGCAATGCGCGTCGCACGCCAGCTGGTCGCGCAGCTGGTGCAGCTCCCGATACAGATCCGCCTGCAGCTGTTGCTCGGCGGGAGAGTCGGAGGATATCCCGCTCGCCTTCAGTGTGTCCACGGACTTGATGGGAACGGAACTGTGCAGAGACAGACATACGGTCAACTGAGTATCCAAAGATAGGGCCATAACCGTAAATACTCAATTAGCACGATTTAGAGCTACCTACAGTCAAATGGGTTAAATTTTTCTAGGATTTAGCGTCTTTTATCTGATCTCAAATTTCACCAGGAGGCCAATTCTTGAGTTTTCGTGTTTTGAAACCATGTGTGGTTTCATTGTTTAAAACGTAAAAAAGTTGACAACTATTGCTTAGCCTTCAACTTTTTTACGTTTTAAACAATGAAACCACACATGGTTTCAAAACATGAAAACTCAAGAATTGGCCTCCAGACATAACATCATTTACATAACATTGGATAGAACAATATGGTAAATTGCAATTAAAGTCTCTCTAACATAACTTCACGGATATTTCGATGAAACTTCATAATAGGGAAGTCTCGTGAAGATTTGAATTCAGAATAATATTTATTTAATGAAAGTTGAGATGTTGCTGAACACAGATGTGGTAGTATTTTTTTTGTTGGACGAATAGTTCTCAATGTAATTAATTTACAAAGTTTGATAGATCTCCTCTCATTTAAAAACAGGAAAATTGGCAATGGCATCACAGTTTGCTATATTGCCATGGCAACAAGGGAATCCCCATGTCAATACAATGTTAATGACTTGGAAATGACATCACAGTTCTGATTCTTGTTACAGGCCGTTTTTCCCGCCAAAAATCCTATGATATTTGAACTCGATTTTTATGAATGAAAATTTAAGATTTCATAGGTAATAATAAGTGTATTTGTCATTATTATTTGTGTTTATTTATAGAAATTTACTAGAATAAAATTTCATGAGACTTCCCTATTATAGAGATAACATTAAGCTGATTCCAAATATAACATCAAAAAGGCTGTCCACATTAACTTCCGAGATATACCTATCATTTATAAAATTGAGGTTTTAGCTACAATGTTAAATGGTAGTATAACGGTATTTTCTGTCTGGTACCTATGTAAATTTTCGTGTTAAACTAGAGGTCTGAAGGGTGTGCCTCTAATGACAATATTTTGAAAAAAATGTTTTGTAATATAAAAGTCTACGCTTTGCGAATAAAACATAATTGATACCTTACCAAGTTAGTAGTTACCACATAAAATTACGAGATAAGTTTGATTTTCTTATGTTATTTCTTCTCTAAACCAATGAGAGTGGCGATCTTCAATCAGCGAGCCAATCTGATTGCACTTGGGCGTGGCTTAGCTGTTAGTCACATGACTATTTGTTAGATAGACTTGAAGAATCAAATTGGATTAATGTTATTATTGGAAGATGTGAGAAGTAAAAAATTACCCAATGTTAGAGTATCTCGTGTAAATGACAGCACAGTTACCGTATTTACTCGCATACAGTCCACATCCGCGTATAGTCCCACCCCTGTTTTTGAAACTGGTTTTTCGAAAAATGCTACGCATTTACTGCGTGTATACTAGTCCGCATCCTTTGTTGTGAGATTTCAATATTTGAAATATACCTGCGGTCTACAGTTCGTTTTTCCTATGTTTGAACTCTCTACCGACCGAGACACCGTCAGTTGTTCTGCTAGGCCGAGAAAGACGTCATTGCGCGCTCACCTTGCAATGTTGTCTTTCTCGGCCTTACAGAACAACTGACGGTGTCTCGGTCTGTAGAGAGTTCAAACATAGGAACAACGAACTGTATATGCGAGTAAATACGGTAAATAGCAGTGGTGTTCAACATCACATTGCAGCTGCTAGGCTAATGGCAACGGATGAACGATGATGATAGGGAGATGATGACGAAGAAGAGGTTAGGATCGATGGTGGGAAAGAGGCAGAAGTGGCCAATTAGTAGGGAACCTACCCAACATCCCCCTCTTGACCGAGGGAAACAACGTACCTCAGGACTCCTGTGGGAATGGAACTCACTTTTCTTTACGGCGAGTCTCCTCCTCGCGCCGCATGGCCTCCTTGACCTGCCTGGCCGACACCATCTCCTCCACCCTCTTCTTCCGAGCCTTGCGCTGGAGCATCTCGTACACGTCGGAGCTCGGGGCCAGCATCACGCGGGTGCCAGGGTCCCTGTCGATGCTGGAACAACGTAGTGACATGTTACACCACGTCGGAATAGGGGAAATACGTAGTTCACTTTCAGAATTTACAACTCTCTGAAGGAAATCGATAAAGCATCTGATATCAAATATTCCATGCAAATTAAGCTCCATCCAAAAGTCCACGGAAGTGATGGATCACTGTGAAAGATGGCAAAACGGCTACAAATGTATAAATTATACATAAATAGCTAATTACTAAGGATGTGTGGGACACGCAATTCCTGGGTCCAGGGACGGGATTTTTTGTGACGCTCACGTCCCAAAAAGTATTTTTGTCCCGAAATCAGCGGGGATGTGACTGGAATCGGGACAAATGAATAATCCCGTTTTAAACACTATCCCGCCGTATTTTAAATTTCTTTAGAAGGCGGTAAAATGTTCTAATTGGCTGCTGCGCGTGATTGGCTGACCGCTTCTAGGCTACAAGGACAGAAGAGAAGAACACTGACTGTTACGCCTTCCGCCATCTAAGAACAGTATAGTCGATAGTTTAGTTTAGCATTTCTTCACTGTTTTAATTATAGGCAGTGCCAATTTCTTCGAGATTAATTTTGTTAGGTACTACTAGTAAATGTAAGTATACAAACATTTTTGCTAATAACCTTTGGCGTTTTTACTCCTGTCAATTTGTGGTTAAATGTCTTCACATACCAAATTTACATTGCATCCAATTCAGAAGTCGATTTTGCACAATCCCGTCCCGAAATCCGAGATTTTAATGCGTCCCGACCCGATCCCGGATTCATATTTTAAATTGATCCCGTCCGGAATCCCAAGTTCTTTTACAAATCCCGTCCCGAATGAAAAAAATTTGTCCCGCACAGCACTACTAATAACCAATGGGTCCTTAAATAAATATTGACAGAATTTTGGACAATAGTGAGGTTACCTAAAAATGCTTGAAAATAGTGTAAACTAGGGGCTGTGTGACATACCTCTTCATGAGATCGATCCCCTTCTGTCCAATGACCGTGAGCTTGAGGTATCTGCTGCCGCTTGTGGCCGGGCCGCCTGCGTTGAAGGTCTCCTGCAGGTGTCCCTCGGCGAACATCATGCGCGCGATGAGGCGCCACCAGGTCATGTCGCGGTGCTTTCCCGAGCCGAACAGCGCGTGGTTCTGGAGCCAGGGGAGCACGTCGTTGCCACGGCTCCCTGGACACAGTCGCGTTAACATTACCCACACTTTCGGGGGATATTCCCCACCCACAATGAGGATTTTGAGGATTCTTCTATAACAATCAACAGATATTTTCAATGACGTCTTATAATTGAGCGAGCGTAGCGAGCGTCACCACGGTACTCTTATGGCACTTTCTCTGTGTGTTTTTTTTTTTTTTTTTGTGGTCACAGCCCAGGTCAAACCGCTCAAGCAATCGATCTGAAATTTTGTACACATACTAACGTACTCTATGCGGTCCCTGGGATCGTTTTTGAATGGGCTCCCGTGATTGGTTCAAATTTAAAAAAAAAATCTTTCGATTGGTTGCTTCGATCAATTTGAAATTTAGCAAAAACATAGCAACCAACATTGTACCCAATCATAAAAAGTTTCAGCCAAATCCTCCTATTGGTTCAAATTTAAAACCATTTTTCATGTGATTTTTGACATTTAAACTAGAACAGATTGACCGATCTACTTACAACTTCGCGTGGTCATTGGTACCAACATTTTAGGTATTTTTGCCAATTTTCAGTCTAATCAGTCGTTATTTTCAAAAGTTTTGTCATTTTAAGGTCATTTTATTCCATAATCTTGAAAAATGTATACTAAATTGTCATCCCTGCCTTCTTTAAGCTTCTGTTCCAAGACAAGGCCTGTAGAGCAGCCAAGCTATCCACAATGTACAGTAAAATGAAAGCATTTTTGAGCTAGCGCATAAAATCGGATGCAGTACGAAGGCCAAATCCTCTAATTGGTTTAAGTTTAAATAATGTCTTCTGATTGGTCGACAATAAAAATGTTCACATTAAGTTCAAATTTTGCGTGGTGATCAAGACCAACTTAATATTAAATTTTACATAATATTGTAAGCCCAATCAGTCAAGTATTAATTGTAATTTTACGAGTTTAGAATGGGATGTTACAAGAGATTTCTGGAGAAGGTATGTAGGTAAGACTTCACGACACAATGGATCTGTTATTCATCCAGAGTATTATGGAGATTGAAAAATTGCACAGAAAATCGTCTTGTGCCGTGTCGTGCATCGTTACTATGGGGATGTTGCATGTTCTGTGCTCGCTCATCAACGCGTTACACTGAGCGTTTTCCTAGTATAATTTGTGTATAAGATGAGGTCACATAATATGTGGGCACATTTTATGGGGTTGAAAACATCATTTGGGTCTTTAAAAAAACTTCCAAAATTAGAACAAACAAATAGGTGTATGGATGATTTTGGGGAATATTCTCAATATTTGGATCAGGGACCCAAACCTTTATTAATAAAGGTTTGGTTCCGGTTCCACAATTTTATTTTTTAAAGGTTCCAGTTCCTGCAATTTTAAATCAAATTATATTATAAAACTTTCAGTATTACATATTAGGTACCTGATGTCAAATTGAATGCAATTATTGGATTTGGATTTTGTCCTATGAATGCAAGCACTGGTGTAGGCAGTTTCGGTATAAAATTCACAGTCCGATGGTGCGCAGTCTAATCAGAGGAAGGGGACTGCAATTTTCTCCATAAGTCGACGTAAACATTAATTTTTCCTTAGCTATCATATTCAAATTGTCAAAAATGCAGTTCTCATCGCAGTAGTCAGATTCTAAAATTGAAAACTCGAGCAGCGTTTGCAAATGAAGAATTATTATCAAGAAATAAAAATGTCTACAGAAAATACATAGGATATTTTATCAAAATATAAATTTTTTACAACTTTGTGAATAATAATCTTTGATTGAGCGAGCGAAGCGAGCGCTCCTTTTGGCTCTTTTAGCACGGACCTCTGTTTTGTTTTTTTTGTGTTTTTTTTTTCTGTTACTGACGATTTACAAGTCACAGTTTTTCTTCGATCAAGCTGAAAATTTGCACACATGTACTGACCATTTCCGGGCGTTGCAGACCCTAATTTTTTTGAAATCCCCTGATTGGTTCAAATTTAAAAAAAATTATCTTTCGATTGGTTGGTTTGATCAATTTGAAATTTAGCAAAGTCTTGCAACCAACATTGTACCCAATCATAATAAATTTCAGCCAAATCCTCCCATTGGTTCAAATTTGTAACCATTTTTCCTGTGATTTTTGAAATTTAAACAAGAACCAATTGACCAACCAACTAAAAACTTTGCATGGTCATTGGTACCAACACTTAAGGTATTTTTGCCAATTTCCAGTCAAATCTGTCGTTATTTTCAAAAGTTTTTGTAATTTTCGGGACATTTTGCGGTTTGGCTGTCAAATTCACGGCGACTTCGAATCTTCAGTTCAAGGCAAGGTAGTTAGAGCAGAAAGTTTCAAACGAAATGAAACTAATAATGACCGTTCAACAGATTGATCTGATATTGTGTACACACTAATATCATATCATATGAGTGGTCCCAGGTATATTTTTTTTTAAAGAGATCATGTGATTTTTGAATATTAACAAGGAACAGTTCAATCATTAAGGTTGATACTAACATTTTAGGAGTATTTAGAGATTTTTATTCAAGTCTGACGAAATTCAAGAATTATTGGCTTTTAATGATATTTTCGATAGACAGAATTTCGGTTCGAGGTGTTCTGCGTATCCGTGCTCGCTCATCAACGCGTTACCCAGAGCATTTTCCTAGTAATATCAATATAATATTAATATCCAAGTTTAAAAAATTAAATTGCGCATGTTTTTTTAATGAAAGAAGAAACCTTATAGAACCTTTAACCTTTTAACTGCCAGGTTATTTTGCCCTAGCCGTGCCCTCACTGCCAAGTTAATTCACAAAATTTCAGTCACAAACTAAAACTACCATACCTCCTGTATATACACACATAATTACAAGTCAAATTTCTATCACGGTATGGCACATAATATAAAGTTCACATATTTAATCATATAAAATCCTTGTTTAAGGTGGCTGGGTCGATCGACCATTTTTTCAGATAGTGATCAATTTTGCTGTACTCACTCATTGGTATCCCCTAAACAACACTTCAAAAAATAAAATACTTCCCGTGTCTAGTTTTCGAGATAGGCGAATAAGAAATAGGTATTTTCCCCATGTTATCTTATGGCAGGTTTTAAAAATTTGCTACAAATGAAGATTTTATTTAATTGGCCCGATAGATTTTCAAAAAACCTATATAAGAAAGAATCTTTGATCTATTTACTTTCATTAAAAAAATATAAACCAATATCATCGTGTGCTAAATAAAAAGTTGTAGGCGATTCAATTCAAATTGCGAATCAAGTCAAAATACTTTTGGCAACACGGGAGTGCTCAAGGTAGTTAGAAGGCACTAAATGCCTACTAAAGATACCTTGACTTTTCATGAAAGTAAACTCTATGTGTAAGCTCAGCAAGCTCAGCCATCATGATTCCGCACAAATACAAATTTCGAAAGTACGATGTTGCCATATTGTACCGTATTGTTAAAATTATTGAAAAATCTTCAATATCCGATTCAAAACTAACTTCTTTGGGGCAGTTATACTGCTCTAAATAATAAGATAACGTATAAATACCATTTAAATGTTGTCTATTTCAACTACCCAGTATATAATGAAAGTAAATTATGTGCTAAAAGAATTTATAAACGTGTATTATTTACACTAAATAAATTAGTGAAAGCTCTCCAAAACTTCAGAAAACCGATCGATCCAGCCACCTTAATAACATATAACTGTCTTAAACTATATATTTCTTGAGCACAGAAAATATAGTCTGGCACGGCCATTTTAAAGGTAGATTAACCTTGAGTGGATTTCACAGCTGAAATAAAAGCCAATTAAACTACTTTACCGATCGAAAACTAAATTCTCACTAATTGTAAATACCGTATTAACTCGTGTATAAGACGCAATTATATGTCAATATTTTGATTCTGAAAACAGCCCTGCGTCTTATACACGCATACCAAGCTTTTTTCCCAGTAAATCCAAGGTGGATGTTTGTAAATAGAGCTGTGGTAGACTGCCACATGTTGTCTATCTCTGCCTTTCCCTCTCACTCTGTCTGGACTACTCATACTGAGTCTAGACACAACACTATTAACATATTACATTTTTGCAACAAAATGTTTTCCCTTGCATTTAGATCAGGAGACAAAATATATGTTTACGTCTGAAAAACATTGCTCTGACAGACATAAAATAGTCTAAACACTGTTGCATGCCTCTTGTTGCATGCCTCTTAGAGCAAGCAACAGCTGCTGGGAAGAGAGTCCCCTCCCCCCTTTCTCAGAAGCAGGAAATTACTGTTTGTTTACAACAAGTTGGCAGTGCTTTTCATTCAAATAGCTCAGTTAGCTGGAAAACCAACATTTAGATGGATATCATGCATACAAACACACAATGTTTTTCATCATTTTACTGCGTCTTATACACGCATGTTAAGTGTTTTCTTAAAATAGACTTCTCAAAACAAGGGTGCGTCTTATACACGAGTGCGTCTTATACACGAGTTAATACGGTACAGTAAACCCTCGTTATTACGAACTTCAATAATTCGAATTTAGGGGTAAATTCGAACTAGGTGCATGGTCCCAGTGGACAGGATAGGTTTTTACATGTTAAATCATTTTTATAAATCGAATTTTAGGTTAATTCGAAATTCGAACTGAACTTTGGTCCCAGCCCATGTTATTCCTTGCATACAGTTGTTTTAATTCGAACTTTGCAGAAGGATTGATAAAATAATCGCGAACAAACTACGAAAAAACAACACTCAAAACAAAACACAACCTTCAATGGCGGCAAAATGAGATAATCTGGCTTGCGAGGTTGGCCAAACTGCTGTTACAGGTTTGCCAACCCCACTTTTTTGCAATGGCGGGAATATCCACAGGCGGGAATATTCAAACTTCATGAAAATGCACACAATTTTTTTTGCATTAATTATATATTTCGAACTTTTTTAATTCGAACTGGGATTTTTTGGGTCCTTTTGAATTCGAATTAACGAGGGCTTACTGTAGTAGAGAAGAGGTGGCAGCACTCATCAGTTCTTATTTAAATCTGATAGGGCGCGCCAAAGATAGGACGATTATTTTGTCCGCCGTAAGCGCCACGATCGTTTTGAGGGCAAGTGTTTCATCTATACTGAAATTCTTTGGTTTCAGTATCTTTGGAATTTCACAACAGCTGATTTTGTTGACAGCTTGACAGCTGACAATTCAGACCTGTGTAGTTAAAAATAGTCGTTCAAAAGTAATTCCACACCTAGTAAATAATCATTTAAAGTTCCATTGTTACCCTAAAGTCATTGGAAATCATCAGTGTAAGTAGAAAACTATTATTTACAAGGAATGTGTGGCTATTAGACTGAAGCCGCCATTTTTAAAATGAAAGTCACTGCCGCCGATAGTTGACTGACAAACAGCCCGCTAATCTTACGAACTTGCTTTTGCCCTCAAAATGCATGTGCTGCCATCTGCTGGTTGTTTCGCTTTGCACATGCCCTATTGTTTGAATATAACGGCGGGAAAAAATGTGGCAAATACGAACATTGTCAGGACGAGTATACTCGACCATGGCAGTGAAAAGGTTAAGAACCTAATAGATTATAAAGGTTCGGGTTCCGGTTCTTTGGGAAAAAAGTATAACAGTTCCGGAATTTGGATAGGAAAATATAGGAAATTTCCGGTTCCGGAATTTGGATGGTAATCTTCCTGGGCCCTGATCACAGCTGGACACAACATGGGACGGGAGTCTACTGACTATGCCACGAGATTTGCACAGTCTCCTTTGGCTCCATTGCTTGGGATAATTAGGTATGTGCATGAGGGCTGTGCATGACTCGAAAATTCTCGTAGAGATCAAGAGTGAGCACAATCTTGATTTCGATCGAGAGTTCAAATTTCCGTCCCTGTATAGTCAAGGAAACTAGATGGTTCATACTCTATCTCTCTCTGCTCCATATAAAAACATGTTTATGTTATGGGTCAGAGAGAGGCAGAGTATGAACAATCTAGTTTCCCTGACTGTACACTAGGAAAACGCTCTGAGTAACGCGTTGATGAGCGAGCACAGAACATGCAACATTCCCAGTCACGATAAACGACACGGCACCAGACGATTTTCTCTTCAACTTTCCATTCTCCATATAAACACTCTGGATGAATATCAGATCCATTGTGTCTTGACTTTCCTACATACTTTTTCCAGCTTTTGACAACCCATAAAATGACTCGTAAAATTACAATTAATACTTGACTGATTGGGCTTAACATGTGTAAAATTTTAGATTATGTTGGTCTTGATCACCATGCAAAATTTGAACTTACTCGGAACATTTTGATTGTCGACCAATCAGAAGATATTATTTATACTTAAACCAATTGGAATATTTGGCCTTCGTACTGCATCCGATTTGATATGCGCTAGTTTTACTGTAAATTGTGGACGCTTGGCTGCTCTACAGGCATTGGAGCAAAGCTTAAAGAAGGCTGGGATGAAAATGTAGTAAATATTTCAAGATTATGGAATAAAATGTCCCTAAAATGACAAAAACTTTTGAAAATAACTACAGATTAGACTGAAAATGGGCAAAAATACCTTAAATGTTGGCACCAATGACCATGCGAAATTTTAAGTTGGTCGGTCAATCGGTTCTAGTTTAAATTACAAAAATCACCGGAAAAATGGTTTCAAATTTGAACCAATGGGAGGATTTGGCTGAAATTTATTATGATTGGGTACAATGTTGGTAGCAATGACTTTGCTAAATTTCAAAATGATTGGACCAACCAATCGAAAGATACATTTTTTAAAATTTGAACCAATCAGGGGATTTCAAAAAAATTAGGGTCTGCAAATCTCATACCTAATTAGTATGGACATGTGTGCAAAATTTCAGCTCGATCGAATAAACGGTGTGATCTGTATACGAGCAGACGACAGACAAACAAAAAAAAAAAAAATACAGGTCAGTGCCAAAAGAGCCAAAAGGAGACGCTCGCTTCGCTCGCTCAACAATCGCCAAATGATGATTTAGAGGCTCGTTTGTCTCTTGGAAGTCAAAAACGCTCAACCTTTGGTGTGTATTGAAATTAGAGGTCAGTTAGGGTACCCGGGTACAAACCGGGTAAGCCATTACCCGGGTACAAACCGGGTACGCCATTACCCGGGTACTAATGGCGGGTACCCGGGTAGAGAGAGATATTAAAAAAAAAATAATTTGGTTTACTAAATTATTATTTTTACATTAGCTGCCACTTAATCACCAGCTGCATTGTTTATAGTTATGTAAACTGAAATTAATATTTATTCATATTTCCCAAATCTCAATAATCCCAACCAATACTTGGTTTGTAAATGCATTGTTTGTAATTTCATCAGAATGCTGGTGAAGGATTGATGATGGAGGGGATGCAGGCAAGATATACCTTGTTTTCAACCTTCCATTGTATGGACTTGTGTATCTCTCCCCAAGGACACGGATAATGCGGCAAGCTCAGTGCAAAAAAATTCAATGCATTTTAAATTTTTTTTTTTTAGTTATTTATTACCCGGGTAATTAAAGCGGGTACCCGGGTACTAAACATTACCCGAATCTGACCTCTAATTGAAATACCTTTCTATTGTGTCATAGAGCTGACCGCTTTTACAAAAATATTTTCAACCAAGAACGGTTGAAATTCCAATGAAATGTGATTGAAAACTATTCAAAGTAATTCAAACTTGACTGTCTAACATCATCACATCAACTTACCGAGCAGGAACTTGATTGGTTTGACGACACCCGTGCGACCGTTGTGCAACTTGAAGGCCTTGAGAAGTGCAACCACGTCGTCCGTGAAGTCGTACTTTCCATCGACTAAGAGGCTTTCCTCCCTCGGAACATTCTTCTGCAGCCTGAATATCATGAGAACAACATTCAGTGACACGAACTTGTTAAAGAGTGGCCTAAATGTGACCAAAATGATGTTCTCACCATTTTCTCATAAAAAATGATGAGTAAAGTAAAGTAAAGGAAAAACGTCTTTATTTGATACGGCGAGATTAAGCACTGACGGCTTTTCCAATCTTAAGCCTTCACTTCAGTGATATCGAAGGCCAGTCCTAATGCAATCATTCTCTCCCACATCCTCTGCTAGTTAATCTACGGCTGTTGCGTTTGCTCTCTTCCATCTCTCTCAGTTCTCCTACAATCTGCTTATTGTCACTGCTCTCCATTCTTCATCTCTTTCCTCCATATCCCACCTCACTTGGTCATTTTGCTCTCAGTCTGCCTCTTATGCTTTCCTGCTATTTAATGAATTAAAAATAATAAAATAAAAAAAATACATAAATAAGTAGCACCCCTCTGCACTGTAATATTTATTCCCAAAATAAATATCACCTAGAGAAGAAAATGGAGTGGCGGCCATCCCACGGTATCTGACTGAGCCAGCGCAGTTGGTTTCAGTACCTGACGAGAGCATTAGTCATTTTCATTGAGGTCAGTAGGGAAGTCTCGTGTAAATTAGATTTCAGATACTAAATAGTTATTTTATGAAAGTTGGGACCTGAACACAGATAATATGGTATTTATTTTGATTGTGGGATGAACAGTTCTCGAGGAATTCATTTACAAAGTTTGATAAATTCTTCTAATTTTAAAACAGAAAAAATTGACATTGACATAATAATCGTTCAATTGCCACCTCATAACGGTATGTCACAATGGTAGCACATTGTTGTGAAGTTGAAAATGACATTACAACCAGTTACATGCCGTTTTTCGCGCAAAAATGTCCCAAGACATTTCAAACTGATTTTATGAATGAAAATTTTACATTTCCCGAGTGATACGCGCGCTTATCATTATAATTTATGTTGATATTTACAAACTTACTGCAATAAAATTTCATGAGACTTCCCTAATAAAGTGTTTGAAACCTGACCGGTGTCGCGAGGCACTCACTTTCTGTCGCAATTGTCGCAGCAGTCCTTGTTGACGACGGTCTCGTCGGTGTCACCGTTGTCGTGGAAATGAGCGAGGATGAAGCGGCGGCGGCACTGGAGCGAGTCCACGTACTTCTCCGCCAGAGTCAGCTGGTCCGTGCGGAACGAGAACAGTAGCTGCACCTGCACACGCGAGCCAACCGGCGTAAGAGAGTGATGCAAGGATCGATATTGGGGGCAGTGCTCTTTTCACCTTACATTCATGAAACTGCATTCACCCATTTTGTTTGATAAGTTTTTTGAGCGAGCGACTTCTTTTGGCTTCATTTGGCACGGACTTCTTTTTTTTTGTGTGTGTCCAGGACGCTCTACAGGTCACACCATTTCTCCGATCGAGCTGAAATTTTGCACACATGTAAAGACCAAAACTGGGGTTTTCTGGCCCTAATTTTTTTGAAATACGTCGATTGGTTAAAAATTAAAAAAAAAAAAATTCGATTGGTTGATCCGATCATTTTGAAATTTTGCAGGATTGTTAATTTACTAATATTGTCTCAAATCTTACAAAGTTTCAGCCAAATCTTCCTATTGTTTAATATTTAAAAAAATATTCCGATTGGTCGAAAATCAAAATGAACCGATGAAGTTCAAATTTTGCATGGGGTTAAAGACGAACATTATCTCATAATTTACAAAATTCTCAGCCCAATTCAAATTCAAATTCAATTAGTAATTAATTAGTAACCAATTAGTAAAGTACCTATACACAGAATAATTACTATTTAAGTTACAAAACCACGCCACATGGATCTGTAATTTGTCCTGAGTCTATAGACTAGGGATGTGCGAATCCAGGTATTTTCATTCGAGTCCGAATCTCGAATCGAATCTTGAAAGGTTCGCGAATCCGAATCCAAATCTGAATCTTATTTTATTTAATCAAATTTCTCTGAAAGGAAAATCGAAATATGAAAGTATGGTTAGGTAGGTCATTCAGGTGAAATGGTTGACTTCCATACATCACAATGCTGTCAATTTCAATTATATCAGTCACAAAAAATGTGGAGATTATATTTATGGTGGAAGATTAGTTTGAATCAATTTAAAAACAAAACTAAGATGATTAGGTATTTATCATGTTACTGACGAATGTTTACGAATTGATGATCACGAAAATGGCGGCAATTGATGGGTTGGGCTAGTTATTTTCAGCTTTAATGGTTGGTAGCTCTGTATTACCTCTTAGTGTATTCCGCTATGGAATGTTGGTAGTATTGAAGAACTTTGAAATTCAAATTTCGTGGCAAAATCAAGGATTGACATCGAGGTTTGATAGGATTTGAATGGGTTTGATATTTCAGAATCTGGATTCGTCTGACGAATCGAAATATTATGGAATCGCACACCCCTACTATAGACAATTGGAAAACAGTTGATTGAGGTGATCAAGTTTGGTTGGAGTTGTTGCACGTATCGGTGCTTGCTCATCAACGCGTTACACAGAGCGTTTTCCTAGTTATTCAAATATTAGAATTTGGCAAATGATGTAGGCACTATACACAGATTTTTAGAGAGATTTTTCGATTTTCAATGCTTTACGAGAACAAAGTTTATGGTCATTCAAGGATGCCAATGGCAAGTAGGTACTAATCAATTGTTTAAAACTTAACAGAGAATTGAAAAACTGGCCCTTCAAAGTATATTTTACAAATAAATTAGGGTTGGGCGAACCGGTTCGTTTTCGAACCGAACCGAACCGGCTAGCTAGGTTCGAAAAACGAACCTCTAAGGTTCGTTTTTGAACCTATTTCGAACCTCCCGCCTTTTTTTCCCGCCTTCTTTCATTCAAATAATGCGACCAACCTCTTGTCACTGGTCCAACCTCTTGTCTTTACGGGTACAGTAAAATCGTAAAACCTTGGTAAATAGAGCCCCTGTAAGCCGAAATCCATCATAAATCAAAGAAAACTCAAATCCTGCCACACTATAGGGTGTTCCATGTTCAAATAAATGTTGAACCGAATTTTTCATGCCGTAATTCGAAGTGCTATTTGGTCACAAGTAGCAAAGTAGTAGTAGTAGTAGTCGAAGCCTGGACGGAACCCGTTGTCGTCACTGCGACAACGAGAAAGAAACCCTTCCCCATGTCCTAGGCTTCTGTCCCTATGGAGAGCTACTACGAAACACTCGGCATCATAACATCAGGACGCTACTAGCGAATAGCCTGAAGCAGAAAGGTCTTGAGGTATATGAAGAAGTCGCTGGTGTCTCTGCAAATGGAAGCAACAGAAGAATCGACATAATTGCCATCAACAGAACATCTCTTCAAGGCTACATCCTCGACCCCACTGTGAGATTTGAAACACACAAAGGGCAGCCCGAAGAAGTGCACGAGGAGAAGAAGACCATTTATGAGCCAACTATTGAATACTTTAAGGAGAAATATGCACTTAAAGACATTGAAGTGATTGGCTTGTGGGTCGGGGCTCGTGGCACCATTTCAGATTTCTTTGTTAAGTTTTGTAAACGTTTTAAGTTAAGTTTAAAGATAATTTATAACATAGTTTTATTGTCCCTAAAGGGTTCAATTCAAATATTTAGAAACCATTGTTATAGTAATTAGTTGTTAGTTAGATTTTCCTTTTCTGTTTAATCAAATCATTTTCATTTATGTTGAAACCTGCGGGATTTGGCTCAGAGGGTAGAACACAAAGAATCAGCAATATTATAATTTGTTTATTACAGAGAAAATAAATGTTCATTGATGTGAAAAGAGCAATCAAAAATTATGAAACAATATTACGTTCGATACGTCGGCAGTAGTGATGATGTCGTCTGGTTTGTTTACTTCCGCGTAAACAAGTGGATGGCGTTGACTCTTGCGTAGTGTGTCCCGTGAACTCCAGTCCACCAGCAGAATGAAATGACTGGATATGTCACCTCCTTCAGCTGCGATGCGATGATGTTGTCTAATAACCCCTTGGTTACCAGGACGTCCAGCAGTCCGTGCACAAGGAGTGACCTCCTCGAGCAGTTGGATCAAGTTGGCTCAGGCTGATGACGTTCGTGGCTGCAGACTCGTCGGTTTCTCCCGGAGTTGCAATTCACTAACTTTTATACTTTAACATTTACTGACTTTAATGTTGAAACTGTTCAGTTGATCACTTGTAACTTGAAATTGTCTTAATGCGATATTATTTGCCTCAGCATTAGGCTTGAAGTTTGAAAATACTGGGTTGACGTTTATACAAAAATGTTATTTTAATGTTTACCTTCGATCACATCGGCACTGTCTCGCTGAAATTATACTATGTTGCGTGCACAAGGCTTCACGGTTCGCGAGGCAGGTCTCACTGCTCTGAGAAAACTCCGACTGATGAAGTTTGGCTGGTAGCCTGACGTTTTATACCCTCTGACATCGTTTTCCCTCCAAAGAATCTGATTGGTTGGTTTCGTACACGTGATAGCTAATTTTAGACATTCTGTCATTTCTAAAGCCCGCGAAACGACTTTCTTTCTGCACGTAGGCCCATGCTTTTCTAGGAATCACTGAAAACTAGTCTGGCTGACTGGTTTTGTAGCGTTATCACAATGACTGGTTCACTTGTTATTACGTGGTGACATCACAATTTAGGTAAGGTCACATACTTTTTATATGGATTCACTCACTTTCTTGATATAATTGCACATTGTTAAACTTATTTGATTGCTCGTTATATTTTTGTCTATATTTTGATTGCTGTTGAATTTTAAAGATTGTAAGTTTACATAATGATTCTAATTAATTACTTTGTGTTCAGTTAACCTTGACTCTAAGAATGCCATGCTACAAGCTTGTTCATTCTTTAAACCTATTTCAAGCAAACATTATTATTTTTAAAGTTAATTTTCTAACCTAGATAGGCCAACTTGTTACAGAGCCCCCTGAATTCTTGTTGTTCACCTTTTGAATGAAGTCAAATTTGAAATACATTGAAATTTTGAATGAGAAAATGGTGATAAAACAAGGATTCACATAGAGACTGGACTATCTAGCAGGAATAATCTCTTCCTTTTGACAAACAAAAAGTTTCCTTGAACAGATGCAAGTTTATTTCCCCTTACAGCTGTCTAATCTAAACCTGAATGAATGAACTCACCCCTCCATCTACCAAAACAAAAACAAACCTCATCCTACTTCCCGGAAACGATGCTCGACTCAACCCTCTCTCTTATCACAATCCCGTTATTGGCCTAGTGACCTACTTTTGCTGGGTCATCATACTTCGACCATAACAATCAACATTGCGGTTGTTGTCACTGTGAGAATCAGCTGATCGACGTTGTTCCTTCCGTCCACGATCATATGGAAATGAAACTTTGGCATCTTCTTGAACATCTTGCGTTGGCCCTATTGAAATTACCTCAACTAGGTGTGTCCAGAAGAATTCTTCACGCTTATTTCTTGCAGTGGTCGATGTATAAGTTTCATTTTCTTTCTTGACTTCCGTTTCAGTTTCTTCGTTACTTTCTTCATCTTGAAAGTCTTTATCTTCAATTTGTAGAGATTCTTGCATCAACGGACATGTAATCTTCATCATTTCTTCGTATGCAATTTCTTCGAGCATTTCCATGTTTGCTACGTAATCGAAGGGTTGTATTTTCTCGTCATAACTGGTTTCGGTCAACTCGTCGTTCAATGTTATTAATAACTCGTCATTCACTCGTTCAGTAATACTTGCGGCTGGAATCGAACTAAGCTCCGCACAAAAGTTGTAATTCTCGCTCTTCTCAAATTCTTGGACAAAGCTAGACTCGGATTTAACTAATTGTTCTTGATCTGCTGCTTTTTCTTCAATAACTATGGTTTCAGTAACCATCTCAATAATCTCAATATTCTCAATATCTTCAAGATTCTCAATAATCTTCAAATCTTCAATAATCTCCAAATCTTCAATAATCTCCAAATCTTCAATAATCTCCAAATCTTCAATAATCTCCAAATCTTCAGTACGACCTTTGCGTCTGAAATCAACAAATTCTTCCTCCTCCAAATTCAATTCAACAACAACATTACAGTTCAGATCCTCCACACAACAAACAGTCTCCATTTCATCGCCGTCAAACTCAATATTGACCAAGGCTTGTCTAGTCACCTCAAATTCTTCATTTTCATCTCGTGAATTGTTCACGGTTTCCTCTGCAACTCCCTGTACCAAACATTCTGGAATGACTTCATCTTCGAACGATTCGTTTTCTTGACTCTCTTCTTTCTTTACAGCGTCTTCTTTAACACCTTCAATGACAACTTCACATGTCTTCAGCTGGTCTAAATCTTCTTGCTCTTTCGTGATGACGTCGTTGTTCTGCAACTCAACTTTCTCAACTTCAAATTGTTCACTGGTTTCTTCGAAATTATCTTGTGGAAGTATAATCTCGGCATCTTCTTCAATTTTCTCTCGTACTGAAATATCAGCGATTTCAACACGATTCTGACTCTGAATCTTCGTTTCTTCTTCTTCCTTCTTCTGTGTCTTGGGCAGACAAAAATCTTGAACATCTTCTTGCGGCGTTGTAACCTCATAAAAACTTTCTTCAACTTTGTCAGGCTGCTCACAGCTCTGCTCAGAATTCACATCTGATTGCAACCTATTGCAGACAACTTCTTCTTCTTCTTCTTCTCTCGTTGAAACATCTGTTTCGAATGCAGCGTCTTTCTCCAGTTCATCCTTCCATTTTCTTGAAACTTCACGGACGTATTCTATGAGATTTACGCGTTCCCAATGCCACAATTGCTTCAAATCTTCACTTTCCGAATCTGCATAATCATCATAATATTCTGCTCCGTACACGTGGTCATCATATTCGGAACTTTGCTTGGAATACGTTTCCTCTGCTTCATATTTGTATTCCCTATATCTTCTCCAATTTTCGTCTTCTTTGTCGTATCTCCTAAGTAATTCTGCCCTTGCCCTTTTACTAATCTGCGCATTTTCTTCTGTCCTGTCGTGACAAATACTCATCAACTCTTCCTCATCCAATGCAGCAAATTCTTTCATCGTCCATTTTTCTTCTCTTCTTCTTTCAAATTCTATATAGATTCTTCTTGACAATTCATCAATTCGTTCTGTTCTCATTAAATGGTATAAATCCCGATTACTAAACTCGCAGAATTCTAATTTGACACTTCTATTTTCTTCTTGTTCTTCATATTCCTTCTTATTTAGCTCGACCCAGGATTTCCAATATTCTTCATCTTTTTCATCCATCGTAAAAGTTATTTACGGCTTGTTCTTCAGTTTTCTGGATCTTTACATCTTCTTCAGACGACTTCCGTCAACAATCATCAACGACTGGGTTAGGTCATTTCTGTCGATGCCTAATCTGGTTCCCACGCTATCAATAACAACAAACTTGTTCCCATGACAATTAACTACACAGTTGATGTTTCTGCCCCCCTCTATCACCTGAATACTCGTGACCTCTGACTCACTAAGCTCTGCCCCCTCTACAGTATCATCTAAATTCACAGTTGACGATAAACTTGCATCTCGATCTGCCATCGTAACAGATGTAATGAACTAACATGCACAAATCTACAGTTGGCTTTATCTTTACGTTAACGGGTTGATTCTATGTAAAATTTCCAAATACATGAAAATTTTACGCAATGCCTGTGTCCACAAGTTTCAGAACAACTGAGTGACTTTTTCACAATCAAGAAAACAATTATTTCTTTCAAAACAATTGCTCCCAGGAATGTTATTCGAGCCCCACACGTTGAGCGCCACTGAAACCTGCGGGATTTGGCTCAGAGGGTAGAACACAAAGAATCAGCAATATTATAATTTGTTTATTACAGAGAAAATAAATGTTCATTGATGTGAAAAGAGCAATCAAAAATTATGAAACAATATTACGTTCGATACGTCGGCAGTAGTGATGATGTCGTCTGGTTTGTTTACTTCCGCGTAAACAAGTGGATGGCGTTGACTCTTGCGTAGTGTGTCCCGTGAACTCCAGTCCACCAGCAGAATGAAATGACTGGATATGTCACCTCCTTCAGCTGCGATGCGATGATGTTGTCTAATAACCCCTTGGTTACCAGGACGTCCAGCAGTCCGTGCACAAGGAGTGACCTCCTCGAGCAGTTGGATCAAGTTGGCTCAGGCTGATGACGTTCGTGGCTGCAGACTCGTCGGTTTCTCCCGGAGTTGCAATTCACTAACTTTTATACTTTAACATTTACTGACTTTAATGTTGAAACTGTTCAGTTGATCACTTGTAACTTGAAATTGTCTTAATGCGATATTATTTGCCTCAGCATTAGGCTTGAAGTTTGAAAATACTGGGTTGACGTTTATACAAAAATGTTATTTTAATGTTTACCTTCGATCACATCGGCACTGTCTCGCTGAAATTATACTATGTTGCGTGCACAAGGCTTCACGGTTCGCGAGGCAGGTCTCACTGCTCTGAGAAAACTCCGACTGATGAAGTTTGGCTGGTAGCCTGACGTTTTATACCCTCTGACATCGTTTTCCCTCCAAAGAATCTGATTGGTTGGTTTCGTACACGTGATAGCTAATTTTAGACATTCTGTCATTTCTAAAGCCCGCGAAACGACTTTCTTTCTGCACGTAGGCCCATGCTTTTCTAGGAATCACTGAAAACTAGTCTGGCTGACTGGTTTTGTAGCGTTATCACAATGACTGGTTCACTTGTTATTACGTGGTGACATCACAATTTAGGTAAGGTCACATACTTTTTATATGGATTCACTCACTTTCTTGATATAATTGCACATTGTTAAACTTATTTGATTGCTCGTTATATTTTTGTCTATATTTTGATTGCTGTTGAATTTTAAAGATTGTAAGTTTACATAATGATTCTAATTAATTACTTTGTGTTCAGTTAACCTTGACTCTAAGAATGCCATGCTACAAGCTTGTTCATTCTTTAAACCTATTTCAAGCAAACATTATTATTTTTAAAGTTAATTTTCTAACCTAGATAGGCCAACTTGTTACAATGTTTTATATCAAATTAATGTATTATTTTATTGATTGTTATTCTGTGTGTTTACAACCTTTATGTACAAAGGCAGACTTTATTTTATTGTGAATAAAGATTTATATAGTCGAAGTAATTTCCTTGTTGAGTAAAATTTTCGAAGTATAAAAACGAAATAATATGATTGTTGCGATCTAAACTGCGCTATACTTTTGGAACAGAGTGTACTTTTGGGTCCTGCATCTGCTAGCCAGCAGGTACCTGACCCTTGCGGAAGGGAGGATTGTTTTGTTTGTCTCTGTTGAAAGGTCTGCGAACTCGCAGTAATCCAGATGACAAATAACTTGACTTGACGGCATATTTTATTTTATTTTGATGATATTGTATGTTTATGGTATTTGAATAAATAATAGTGGTCATTTAGACAACCATTCGCGATCTAATGAAGTGAAGATTATCACGCAAAAGTTAAAATATAATGGTGTATATTTGAGCTTTCCAAACTTCATTTGTAACACAATGCAAAATCAAAAATAGTATGACGATGACGAGATAATTTTTGAAGAATATTGAACTTTTATTTTCGCGTAAAAATGCGAAGTATTTATGGAGTATACAATCACAGGATTGCCATCTCTTAACTGGGGCAAGTATTTTCGAAATGAAATTCCATTATGGCGTTGAAGAGAGGAAGAAAAGTGTTGAAATATATTTAAATTTGGAGCAGTATATTTCGCGTTTTTGTGCCAATTATATTATTAAGTCAATGTCTCTGTATAGATACAAATAAAAATAATATCTGAGTAACAAACACCCCATTAAACAGCTCTTTTCAAGTGTCTAATCACTTGACTTGCGAGAGGGAGGGAGGAGAATGGTGACTGGTGCTTATGCGTGCTTATCTTTACTACACATCTGGAAAACATCATTTTCTGAAAAAAAGGTTCGGTTCGTTTAAGGTTCGAAATTTCGAACCTTTGGTTCGAGGTTCGGTTCGAAAATCAAAGAGGTTCGCCCAACCCTAAAAGAAATGTAAGAAAATTACCTTAATATTGAGGACTGTAAGTTACAACAAGACAAAATGATCGAAATGATACAAAATATCACATTATTGCAAATTCTTCCAATAGAAGGTAAATTGTTGAAATCATGAAAAAGTGTAAAATCTGCCGAAAAATGTACATGTCAATTTGTGAAATAAGACAGTCCAACTCTTGTCACCAGGCCTGCGATGGAAGAGAGAGGACGCAGTACTCACGAAGGGTCCGACAGCGAAGGCGTACATCTCGCTGTTCGCCCTAGGCGTGATGAAGTACATGTTAAGCGCGTGGTCCTCGGGACCGTGGTAGCAGTGGCAGTGGGCGCGCAGACTGTCCCTGCCGGCGCGCCCGATCTCCTGGTAGTACGACTCGATCGTCTGCGGACACCCGTAGTGGATCACCAGGCGGATGTCTGCGGAGGAAACCAAGACCAATCAGTGTGCGGATAGCACTAAGACATAATTGACATGGTATTTTAAAGAAAAATATCACTAATATTGTAGTAGGTAACTAGACCATTTGTTCCAACAAATGATAAAATGGTATTGGAAAGAAATGGATTGTCTGAAAAAGATTTGATGGCATCATATGGTGAAGTCTTTGCTAATCCAGTAGGTGAGCTCTGATATCATTGAACAAGGATTGATAGTCAAGCAATCTGACCAGCAGCCAATCAGTTTATTTCAAATACTGTTTTATGTTTTCTTGCGTGTAGGTACAGTCACGGAAATATATTCGGTAACGCACCTTTCACCCCCCACCACATTCAAACAACTTTACCAGTGTTATGGGTCGAGGGGGAGGAGCCTAAACTAATGTTTATGCATGGAAAGGGAGAAGGAGCGTTAACCGAATATATTTCCGTGACTGTACCTGCAATGACTTAAAGTTAAGACAATTAATTATATTCACGAAATGGCCCCACGATCAAATTATTCAAGAACTTCCACACGATATGGCGATCTCATCTTATGTCACATGCTCAAAATCTAACTGGGTGTCAGATGCTTTCAGTAAACAAATAAGTAAGTAGTAGGTATAATCATTATCTTTCCTGAATTCATTCCCTTATTTTCTTTCATACCACTTCTGTATCTTTTTAATATCTTTCTTTCACAACCGTAAGTAAAATATGATGAAAACAATTAAAGAATTTCTTGTACCCAGTGGTTAATTTGTAATATAATAAGTGGGCGGACGCTCGGCGATGTCAGGGAAACATATTGCTTACGAAAACAAGGGGGGTTTAGGGGAAGGGCAACCCAATAACATGCGGGTCTGGGGCGCACAGCCCCGGGAAATTTTTGAATTTCAGGACCATTTTTGGTGCCTTTCTAAGCGATTTGTACACAATTTTAAGACAATTTTTACTTCTATTAAAAATAAGTGGGCGGACGGCATCCACTCTGAAAAAAGAGCGAGGGGACGCATCCGCCCCCAAATTAACCACTGCTTGTACCCCAACAAAATAAACAAGATTGAGGTATGTTACCATAGCAACCATAGGGTGATGATCTACCATATGTGAATTTCAACATGAAACTTGTGGCATTGTTTTAATGGGGCAGTTGTAGTCTCTTAAGTGAACCTCCCAGCATTTGATCGTCACCACGAACTCCGAACCCCAACTCACTCTGCCCATCTAGATGAGCTCACCTGGCTTGTCGATGCCCATGCCGAACGCGATGGTCGCGACGATGCACTGGATCTTGTCCTTGCTGAAGTCCTCGTGGCGTTGCTTGCGCAGACGCAGCGGCACTTGGGAGTGATAGAATGTGCAGTTCACTCCTTGTCCTGCAACCAATCAGCACAACTTAACTTACACATTGTTGGCTTGAATTCACAATAAAAACACACAGGCCCAGGAGTCCAGGACACTTTCGGTTACTTCATGTTTGATTGTTTCAAAAAAAATCACATTATAAAAAATAGTTAAAAATTACATCTAGGTAGGGATATCACTTTTACCGGGTCTGAAAAAATCGGTAAATTTACCGGTAAATTTACCGGTCAGCGGTAAATTTTGAAAAATGATGGCAAATACCAATTCATGACTATACCAAATACAAAAATGACCCTACTTTATTATTTGACCCGCCGCTATGCCATGCTGCCTGTGCTATTCTCCCATAAGAGGAATTGTCGACCACCAATTTGATCAAGTTACAATCTGTGTCTGCTAAACAAGCAAACCTGAAGAGAGATTCCGACATTGGAAGTAATGGTATATGGATGGAGTTATCATTCTGAATGATTGAGGACAACCAAAAATCAACGTAAAATATGCCTAACAGCTAATGTTGTCACACTGATGTTTACTTATAGTTTTTACTTAAAATTTGATATCTCCATCATACATTGGAGAGGATCAAAAAAACAAAATTTACCATATTTTTTACCGGTAAATTAATAATCGGTAAATTTACCTTCATTTACCGGTAAATTTTACCGGGTGCCATCCCTACATCTCGGTACACTCGACAATTCCTAAAACGGTATTTGAACGAAACAGATTGGCTGCTGGTCAGGTTCATTGACAATCATGAATCAATCCTTGTTATTATCAATGAAATCATTGTATTTGTATTTGTAATATCCTGCAAATGTGCTTAATTAGCATGGTGACAGTCTTTTCTTCTACTTCTTTCTTCACTTTTTCACTAACATCCATTTATATTCCAAAAGTTCTTCAGCTCTTTTCGCTTCCTCACTTAAACTGTTCCAGTCTTTAATTGTTCTTCTTATGAAGCTGTATTTTCCTAGGTCGGTCTTTGATCCTTCTACAGCTATTTCTAACCCTCTTCAAACACTTCACTGAACACCTCCCCCCACCCTTTCCCCCAGTTCCACCCATCCTGTCCACCCATTCCTTACCCTAAAGAAGTTCATCAGTCTATCATTTAGAGTTAGATGATGAGTAAGTATAGACTCAGGGCCAGTTGTTTATGGTTTCCACGATAAACGCGAAATGTTTAGAAACATGAATTTTCTTTCATATCTTTACGTTTCATACACTCCTGATTCCAAATATATGTATCTTTTTCTCGCGAATTTTCGCGAAATTTGTGTTTTGACGCGATATTGACGAATTCTCGCGATTTCACGCGATTTTGTCCCAAACCTACGTGTTTTGCAACATTTTCCGATTCCGAGTTTATATTTTACGAAAATTTCCTCGATCTGTGTCAAAAGTACCAAGAAATAGAAAGAATCACACTGTTTTCTTCGTAAGCCAGCTGTCAGTGCCAGCCAAAGAATGTATGGGGGTGCCAGCTGATTGGCTGCTGAGCATGGAATGACGCATCTACATGACCTTGAACAGGGGTGCGCATGCGCACGCACCGAGTATAGGGGGGTTGGTAGTATTGCGGCTCGCTCCCGCGTCATATTTCACACTTTTTCTTACAAATTTTTTATTTTTTTTTTATTTCACCACCAATCGCGAAAATCAACATAATTATCACCACCAATTCACCACTTTCAGAATGTTGAAAACGAATTTTGGCTTTTTTTATCACCACAAACAACTGGCTCTGTATAGACTTCATCAGATGATGCCATCACATTTTTTTCAGACAATCAATTTCTTTCAAATACCGTTTTATGAATTGTTGAGTGTACATACATAAAAAAAACTGATGAGAGTACCTAACTCTAGCATTTACTCCAATTGTTTGCTTTTTAATGTAAAGAGTACAAAAGAAAATCACTCTTTTAGGTTGTCAAACTGCAATGCAAAAACTTGGGTTGTGTGAACATTTCAAATGTCAGTTCTTTGTGGCACTGGAGGTACTAGATGTTAATTGTTGGACAATTATAAATGATAATGTTTTCCTGCCTTATTTGGTTTCTAACGTAGTACCTCTGTTGATCTGTCGACTAATCTGTCGATTGGTTGGTCCGATCAATTTGAAATATTGCAATGTCATTGCAACCAACATTGTCCCCAATCTTACAAAGTTTCAGCCAAACCCTCCCATTGGATAAAATTTAAACCCATCTTTCCTGTATCTCTCCTGGAGGCCAAGTCTTGAAAAAAGCGTTTTGAAACCGTCTGCGTTTTCATTGATCAAAACGTAAAAAAGTTGACGACTATACCTTAGCCTTCAACTTTTTTACGTTTTGATCAATAAAAACGCCAGACGGTTTCAAAACGCTTTTTTCAAGACTTGGCCTCCTGTAGGTACTTTTGCCAATTTGAAGACTAATCTGTCAATATTTTCAAAAATTATTGTCATTTTAAGGACATTTTCTTGGTATATTTGAAAAATGCATAATAAATTCATCCCTGCCTTCTTGATGCTGCAGTTCCAAGGCCTGTAGAGCAGCTGATACTTGCAAACGCATATCAAATCAGATGCAGTACAAGGCTCGCTCATCAATGCGTTACACTGAGCATTTTCCTAGTTTAAAAATTCTGATAATCTTCAGGAAAAAATATGCCTCGATACTTCTCCGACTCACATCTCTAATGTGAGGTACCACGGCTTACGTTTGAGAGTGTCGCAGATCTCCTCCGTGAGGTCTCGCTTTGGCACGTAGATGATGGTCGGACCTTCGAACCTCCACAGACCCGTGACCTCGTCGTGGACCATGTGCTTCTTGAGGTCGTCGAACACGTTCTTGGTCTTCTTGTCGCACGCCAGGTAGAGATTCGGCCGGTCGAACCCAGTCACCGTCACCTCCGGAAATCTGAGACACAGGGTCATCGTTAGTACGCAGGACAATTGCTTCAGGACAGTTAATGCAAGTGTTTTCATTAGGTAATTTTAAAAAAAGTTAAATTAGTCACCTAGGTACACTTGGCTAGAAGTACAAAAGGCACCTATTAGGTACACTTGGCCAAACAAAACTTGAACGTTCAATAAATCTGATAGGCTGATAAATGTAAGATCGCACCATCAGAAGTCAGTTTAAGCGATCTCATTGTCATTTGTCTCACTCTAGTAGGTGACCCCACATTTCAATGATAATAACAAGCTTTGATTGGTTATGGGACTTGACCAGCAGTCATTCAAATTTGATCAACGTTCAAGTTTTGTTTGGCCGAGTGTACCTAGGTACCTATTTGAACGAAACGGAATAGCTGTTGGTCAGGTTCCTTGACAAACAATCTTTGTTATTATCAATGAAATCGGAGCTCATCTATCATATGCACAGTGGTTAATTTGTAAAATAATAAGTGGGCGGACTCGGACGCTCGGCGATGTCAGGGGAAACATATTTGTTTACGAAAACAATGGGGGGTTTGGGGGGAGGGCCCCCCAACACATTGCGGGTCCGGGGCGCATAGCTCCGGGAAAATTTTGAATTTCAGGACCAAATTTGGTGCCCTTCTACATGATTTGTACACAATTTTAAGCCAATTTTTACTTCTATGAAAAATAAGTGGGCGGACGGCGTCCACCCTGAAAAAAAGAGTAAGGGGACGCGGCCGCCCTCGTCCGCCCCCAAATTAACCACTGCATATGCATAGACTTCATCAGAGGATGAAATAGAATCTTCAGCCAATCTGTTTCTTTCCAATAGGTACTAATTTTACATTGGCTAATAAGCGTACTACGGAACAGGTTGGGTGAGTGGTTAACGCTCTGAGCTTGTATCCCGGAGGCCCGGGTTCGATTCTCGCGGCCGTCCTTCCTGACTGGGGTTTTTTCGTGGTTTTCCCTCAGTCGACAGGCAAATGCTGGGAAGGTACCCTACTAATGGGCCACGGACGCCTCCTTCCCACCTTCCATCCTTACCTACTCTTCACCATCATCTCTTAATCATCATCATAAGCATTCATCCGTCACCATTAGCCTCGCTGCAGAACAGTGCGACGTTAAGCCCCAGACAAAAAAAAAGCGTACCTTTGTGTACCACTGCCTAGTGTCTGGTGTTTCCACTACGAAGAACAGAAAAGTATGTAGGTACATAAAAAGGTTTAATTTCGTAGGTTTTACGCTTTAAAGCTTGGAAGTGTGAAAAGTCTACTTAGAAACAAAAAAAAACTTTTAACATAGTTTTACTACCTACAGCTTCTCATAAGATAAAATCTTAAAAGTTAAAACGTATGTAATAGGTAGAGCCAGTTTTAAATGGTGATGCGCGAATTCGCGAATTGTTCTGATTGCACTATTTTCTTCTACTAAAATCCATTTCATTGTGTATAGATCCCAAATCTACCATTTTTACATCGCGAAAAAAAACGAAATCCAACCCTGATCGCGATATTCAACATTTTCCGCGAAATGACCACGAAATAAAGGTTTTCTATTAAAATTACTGCTTTTATTCCCCTAACAGGTCACACAACATCAAACGAAACCAGTTTCTTTCCATGTGCTACTCACTCAACCCCCTCCCCCTCGCCAGACACTTTGCTACCCACCCTCAAAGTGAACCAGACCAGTCTAACCAGTTGATGATGCCTCCAGGCTGCTTTGTTTTGCGCCCCCATCTGTTCAAGGTCAACCGGTTTCCCCCCCCCCCCCCCCCCCCCTTCCACCCTCAACCAGTCGCAACTATTCATCAATAGTCTACTTACACAGAAGGATATTTTGGAACAATTACTGCACTGAAAATTGTTGGATTGGGAAAGAAAATATCTTGTCAAACTATACATTTTGCGTCATGAAATTTTAAATATTATGTATCATCTATACTAGTACAGAGAAAATGTGGGTTGGGGAAAAGACAGTACAGAGCATTAAAGACGCCATTCTAGACAAGCCTATTTCAGTGCTAATAGTGCATGACCAATCCATTCCAATCCCTCCTCAAAAGTGGCATACATGTTTTTCATCTAATTATGGTTTCTGGGGGCTATTACAGTGTGTTTTATAACCAATTTAATATCACCACAAAATCGCGAAATCCCTCTTCCAGAAAAAACACAAAAAACGAAATAAATGATTTTAAAAACGAATTTTAAGAAATAAAATCACCATTTAAAACTGGCTCTAGTAATAGGTATCAACTAGTAAATAAAATAGTCTGTTCAGCGGGCTCGGAACTGTTCTGAACTGCTCTATGTAAGTTTATACAGCCCTATAACCTTCCTGTAGGCAGTTGAACACCTATTCCAAGCTGCTTCTAGAGCAGTTCCAAGCAGCCCGAAGAACAAACCCACTAAGGCTCGGCTGTACAATATCCCGATAGAGTTAGCGGTAGGATTTGATACCTTGGTATAACAGGCAATGAAAAAGAGTCATCTAGACTGCTGAAGTCCACTCTAGACTGAAGTGAACATTTATCTTACATATCGGGACATCGTAGGTAAAACCGGGCCCACGATCACACAAAACAAATGACAAAATAAACACTGGTCAGTGGTCTGTCAGCTCAGCCTAGTCACATTTAAAAGCACGCGCTTTGTGCGGTGTGTTTTGCCAAGGCTAGGGAGGATAGCAGGTCAATCACGTGTGTGCGAACTGACCTCAGCTTGAGATTGTCGCAGATGTCGGCGCGGATCTTGGGCGTGGCGGTTGCGGTCACTGCCAAGGTCGGCACACCGGGCAGGAGGTTGCGCAAGTTGCTGAGTTCACTGGAACACACGGAACAAGATGATTAAGAAACCATCTTCAGAAAACCATAAAAGGGATGCAGAAAACCTTTTAGTGCTGATTTAAAAAAATAAAAATCTTGTACAGAAACTATCAAGTTCAACTATCAAACAAAACAAATGGTTAATTTCACTCTTTGAACCATAAAGGTACCTACATCAAATGATTTTTTAATTTAATTGTGTTTGTTAATTGTAGGTAGGACCTACCTACTACTTGTGTTGCATTATAAATTAATTGCAGAATTGACAGTCAATCATAAATGGTATACATTGACAATAAATAAAACTAAAACAAAATCAAGATTCATGATGACTCTTATACTCAGACAGCCCTTATATTTAGCGATGTTTAAAGTCATACTGTTCTGCAACTAGGCTAATGGTGAAGGACAGATATTGATAGTGAGATTATGACGAATACGCGAGGATGCATGGTGCACCATCCCAACATTTGCCCTTGGCTGACAGAAACCACATGTGAACAACTCACAGGAAACGGGAATCTACCCTAGGACATCCGACGACCGTCACTCTCACCGGTAATGCTTCCGGAAGTCGTGTCCCCACTGACTGACGCAGTGGGCCTCGTCGATGGCCACGACCTTGACCTTGCACTTGTTAAACATCTCCGCGATCACGTGCTTGCCGTCGTCGCTGGCACAGAACTCCGGCGTCACGTAGACAATGCGGTACTCGTTGGCGTAAATCCTCTGCTTCGTTCCGTAGCCGTCCTCCTGGGCGGATCCCAGGTAGCAGGCTTGGATGCCCTTCACCTGCTCAACAACGAACACATTCAATCATGTAACATGCACATAGTTTCTGTTAAGTTACCTACTTACCTTAAAACGAGAAATGTAGGCACACAAAAAGGATCATGGCCTAGTAATGTGAATGTATACCACCACTTACTAGATCTTCCCCCCTCCCCTCCCTTCACTGCCGTAGCACTGGCTGATGAACCAATGCTATTTGAAAAACAACATTTAGTTCATAAATCCGCCAACAGATGTCTCACGGGGACTCACATAGACTACATTACCGACATTACAGCCTGCTCTTAGCTCTATTTTCATAAAGGGCGGTGAATTTTCAAAATTCAAAATGTCAATAGTTCGATTTCTAATAAAGAACAAGTTAAGTATTTTCAGTTACTGACGATAATAATCCATATTAGGGTGAGTTGGGGTAATTGTGGCACCGAAATGCATATTTTTACTTTGGTATTTAATTGTGGGCATACCAATCATCACATCACAATTCTAAAAAGATAGGGTGATTCAGCGACTCATTGGCTGCCTATTGATGTGTTTTTCATTTTGTTTTAATTGCAGGTGTTAATTATTTTTTATTTTTTAAAATAATTTCCTTCGGAGCCACAATTACCCTACCAAAAGGGGTAATTGTGGCTCCGCTCTGTATCTTCTATATGCTTTGCAAAAAAAATAATCCGGGGGAATTGTGGCTTCATCACACAGCACCAATGAACCTCAATTTTTTTGGAATTTTTAGACTGAGTTTTTCCCACCAAAAAAGCCCAGTGCATTTTAAAATCATGCATTTTCAGTTTCTCCAGAAATAGTAGACATTATATTAAAGAACATCCAAAACTGTAGGAAAATCAGGAAAACATTTTTTTTTTATTTAATCAATGGCAGGTACTAATCATTATGAAGCATATCTACCAACATAATAGTGTTCTCATCTAACATTTCATGGAATTAATCATTTAAATCACTGCCACAATTACCCCAACTTCTGTGCCACAATTGCCCCATTTAAAAATTTTCGGGGTAATTGTGGCGCCCTCTGCCGTTTTTAAAAATAGGGGCCTTGAATCTTGAAAAAAATTGATATTGTTCTTTTATCCTTTCTCTTCAGGGAAAAAATATAGCATATTATCAATCTCAATATTTTGAAAGATATAGTGATTATATGAAACATCTGCAGTTTTGACTTCAGCTTTTTTTCTATAGGCACCGAGTGTTCGCCACGAGTGAAAGAAAAAAGCAACATTTGTGGGAATGATCTTCAACTGTTTCATTTCTCATTGGCCGTGACCTAGCAACCGATCAGATGTCAACAAATGTACTCAAAATATTTCGGAATCAGAACTTAGTCGCGCAAATTAATATTGTGATCAGATTCAGTGAAATTGTGAACACTTTATTATCAATATTTTGTAGGCGAATAAACATTAGATAAACATGTGTAAATTTTAAGAATTGATAATGCGTAATATGTGCAGCAACATAACGTATAACTGCAGCGACTTGGACGCCTTGCCAAAAGGTAAGCTTCCTTCCCACAGATTAGGTGGCTCTGTCTGTACTTTTAGCAGTGCCATCTGTAGTCCAAACACGCTGCCTATATGCGTTTTTGAAGACCCTATAATTCACACTAAATATAACTAGATACTAAAATTATTGGTCTTAAAATATGTATACTATCTTAGTAAAGGAAATCCATATTTTTATTAAAATCAAATAACCCACCTCCAGAAATAAACAGCCCTCGCCACAATTACCCCAAGCCACAATTACCCCAACTCACCCTACCTATTATTATTATATATTTGTGATTAAAAACAATGCTGAAATGCAAAAGGAAATATGTAAGACATTGTATAGTGCCAGAATGTGATTATTTACATCCAGAAGAAGAAATTGTCAGGTCTTGGCATGAATTGCCCAGCGATAATGACCGAAGAAAACTTTGGGTTCATGGAATATTTGTGGACATTGAACGTAAGTTATAGCAAAGATAATTGTTATAGGCACCGAGAGTTCGCCACGAGTGAGAGAAATTAGCAACTTTTGTGGGAAGATCGTCAACTGTTTTATTTCTCATTGGCCGTGACCTAGCAACCGATCAGATGTCAACAAATGTACTCAAAATATTTCGGAATCAAACTAAGTCGCGCAAATTAATATTGTGATCAGATTCAGTGAAATTGTGAACACTTTATTATTAATATTTTGTAGGCGAATAAACATTAGATAAACATGTGTAAATTTTAAGAATTGATAATGCGTAATATGTGCAGCAACATAACATATAACTGCAGCGACTTGGACGCCTTGCCAAAAGGTAAGCTTCCTTCCCACAGATTAGGTGGCTCTGTCTGTACTTTTTACAGTGCCATCTGTTGTCTAAACACGCTGCCTATAGTGGCGAATAATATGAATAACCTCTCACTCACTCATTTGACATTTGTAAAAATTGATGTCCATGACACAGCTGTCTGTTCAATTCAAATAGTTCCTTTAGTTCCTTTCTCTACCACCTCGCCACTGGCAGCGCTCGGATACTCACATGTCGGTAAAGAAGAGAGAGAAGAATGCCATATTTAAATTTCATTAGATACCCCTGAGTTGCCAGGCAGTGAACAGGGAAGGGAGGGGAGGGGGAAAGATCTAGAAGGTGGTGGTACATACTCTTGAAAATTCCTCCTCTTGAACTTGATTGGTTGAGTTTTTATTTCTTTAGGTAAACTTTGACAACGTAGAAGCTGAGAATCGAACTGTATGTGAGGATGCACAGTGGGAAGAAGGTGGTCATAGTACCTTAATGTTCCAACTAGTGATGGCCCGTTGAAAATTTTCATTTGAAAATTTTCAGAAAAATGAAAATATTCAGAAAATTGTCAATGACTATTGTAAAAATTTAAATTTTTTGAAAAAGTTGAAATCAATTATATTTGATTTATTAAATGTATGTGCATACTTGGGATGCATACTGAACTCTATTATGATGCGTGTTGTTGTCTGAGCGGTAAATGTGCAAAATGATCATTAATACAGCATTCAAATTTCCTGCCTATGTAGAAATTACAGTCTGACTAAAATTACAATGAAGACAAACTGAGATTTGGGCTTATATTTGGCTTTTATTTTTATTTTGATTTTATGTTTTTTTCAGATATATTATTAACAATTGTGTACAATAAAGCAATAAACAAAGCAATTTAAAAAATTTTCAACGCATTGAAAATTTTCATGAAAATTTTCACGAAAATTATCAAAATTGTATTTTTTCAGAAAATTGCCATCACTAGTTTCAACCCAAGCAACAGAGCCTTCTTGCATAGTTTCTATTCCCTTTCCGAAGTAAGTTGGCACTCAGGTAGGCTCCAAGGTTCACAGGCAATGAGTATGCTGATCTTCCGGGTTCAGTTAGGTGTCTATAGTCAGCGTAGCCTTGAGAAACGCAAGCCTGAATGGAAAGTGTACAATGACGATTTAATTTGTTCAACAATAATATTGTGACAACACTTCTTTTGTAAATTAAATTTCGCTTCCATCCTATTGACTGGTAGTTTAAACCCTGTCACTTTGGCTAAGGGGGGAGCACTCAAGCAAGTATAATCCGTTATTGATACATTTGTAAGTCCTTTATCTTATTCGATTATTATATTTTTTACTTTGATTAAGAAATCTTCGTTGAACATAAATACAAATCACTTTTTGATTAATGAATTTAAGTGCAGAATTGAATTAAATTCCATTAAAATGCTGAGATGAAAACAATCAATGTGACAGTTGATCTTATTCAATTACTGTCCGATTTCCACAAATTAAAAAACGATTTCTATCTACCTATGTTCAACAAGGAATTGTTAAATCCAATAATAAATATGAAAATCGTGCTTTATAAATAAGTTGCAAAATAATAAGATTCGGATCATTTGCTTCTCTGCACACAAACTTCCGCTTTGGTAGCCCAGGTAATTTCCTGTCGATTCTACCTGGAACCTGTCTGGCCAGCTCCCTCCCTTCTGGACAGGAAATTACTGCAAACCTGGGCTAAGATTAGAGGTTTGTGTTCAATGGACCAAATGATCAGAATCTTATTATTTTGCAACTTATTTATAAAGCACGATTTTCATATTTATTATTGGATTCAACAATTCCATGTTGAACATTGATAGAAATCGTTTTTTAATTTGTGGAAATCGGACAGTAATTGAATAAGATCAACTGTGGCATTGATTATTTTCTTCTCAGCATTTTAATGGAATTTAATTCAATTCTGCACTTAAATTCATGAATCAAAAAATGATTTATATTTATGTTCAACAAAGATTTCCTAATCACAGTAAAAAATATAAAAATCGAATAAGACAAAGGACTTACAAATGTATCAATAACGGATTATACTTGCTTGAGTGCTCCCCCTTAGCCAAAGTGACAGGGTTTAAACCACCAATCAATAGGATGGAAGGGAAATTTACAAAAGAAGTGTTGTCACAATATTATTGTCAAACAAATTAAATCGCCATTGTACACTTTCCATTCAGGCTTGCATTTCTCAAGACTATAGGTACTGTGCCTATTTTTCCTGAGTCATGATTACTAATGGTCTCCCTCAGGTTAGTCAAGAGGCAAATTGTGGGTTGGTTTCTCATGCTGAAAAATTTTGGTAAAATCTTGCAAGAAAATATTATCAAGAAATCTAAGATATTAACAAGATTTTGCCAGACATTGCAATATCTTACAACGCTTATTTAGCAGAGTCCCTTCTAAGAGGCATAACTAGGTATCTCTTTTCTGCCGTTCATCTTACCTATTCTTCATCATCATCATTAATTCACATAAACTCAGTGAAGAACAGTGTAGTGTGGTGACTTCAATGTCTAGGTCTATGTCAGGAGATTCTCTTACCGCTAATCCCTGAACCTGGTCCTGCATGAGAGAGATCAGCGGTGAAACCACGAGCGAGACGCCTTCGAGATAAACCGCGGGGAACTGATAGCAGAGACTCTTGCCGTAGCCGGTGGACATGACGACACAGTTGTCTGCGTGGTCCTGTGAATTGATACAAGATCATTCTCTCATCAGGGATTGTCTTCTTTGAACGTTGCCTTGCTTTGCATTTACTACAGACGTAATGGATTAAGGTGATACTAGCGCTCGACCGTTTTAGAAAATTGAGAGAGCAAAATTGTTTCATAACAAATGTTCACATTATCAGTCTGATTGTATATTAATACAATTTTAATTTTTAATTATTGCATCGTTAATGAGGCGCCGGTTATTCAACAAAACCGCGCAAAACGATGAAATTTGCGATACGATTGGAGACTAGGGATGTACGAAGTCAAATACGTTTTATAATTGACCGGTCAATTACAAAAAAAAAACTATTATTTTAATACAATAAAAATATAAATAAAATATTCCATACATTAGTGAGAGACTGTATCTGCTTTACTCTGTTCTCAACTCTCACTTCTGTATTGATGTCAGATCATAGACTATCAAATTTTGAAGATATAATGTCATTAAACAGAGAGAGACAGAAGAAAATACTTACCGCCAAAATTTTCAAACTAGTATAAGGTTGGCCAATAAGACAAGCAAATCAAGGCCTATAAACCCAGTGGTGGAGACTAAGTTAGGTTGTCAGTCAACTCATCTGCTCAGTGCAACCTAATGTACAAGTGCAACTCAACTAATTGTTATTGCTAGTGCAGAGTGCTAATTAAATTAAAAAAAAAAAAAAAAAAAAAAAAAGTTATATAAAAAAATCAATAAAAATGTAATAAGTAAAAATGTTAATGCGTTTTCTTTCAATTTACTCTGATTAGAATTTTTTATTTGAATTCATTTTTCCTTAATAATCCTGTAACAAATTTATGAAAAATAACCAAGTAGTTAAGCACAACAAAATATATAAAGTGTGATTTTATATTTGACCGGTCAATTGACGTCAAATACGGTCAATTGACCGGTCAATTGACGTCAAATACGGTCAATTGACCAAAAACATATTTGACCGGTCAATTTCCATCACTATTGGAGACCAAACCTGTAAACCAATTGATGTCAAATTTTAATCATGATTAGATGAAAGACAACTTATACCCTGTTCTCACTACAGTTTCAACCGCAGTTGACCTCAACTGCAGTTGAAATAAAAATGGCGTTGATCTGTGTTGATCAACCAAAACTATCACTTGCGTTCACACAGAATCTCTTAGCTCAACTGCAGTTGAACCCTGTAATCTATGCAACCCGCCTGACTACCAGCTGTTTTTGAACAATCAACAACATGGCGCTCACCGAAAGTGAAATTATTTATTTATTTGCTTTGACGCAAATTATCAACGCCAATATAATCAACAAATTTCAAGTAAACACAGGAGTAAACTTATAATACCTACGGGAATGTCGGCAATGACGAAAATGTCAGGTATGAATAGGTTAGGTGTCAAATGTCCAAAGATTGTATAGTGGTGCGCGCATATTTCCTAGTAAACTGCTTTGGTCAACTGCAGTTCAGATCTCAACTGAGTTCTAGAAACACGATCGAGTTTTCGATCGCAGTTGAACTCGATTGCATTGCGTTCACACTGATGTTCAACTGCGATTGAGATTTTCAACTGTAGTTGAAACTTGTAGTGGGAACGGGGTATTAGGGTCACATGTTTGAAATTTAATTTTATAAGGCGCCCAGGAAGACAAGAAAACAGCTAATTTTTCACCAAAAATCCACTAATTATTACTAGAGCCAAGATTATATGGTTTTATTTTTGCTCTGATTTCGTTTTAAAAAACCTAAATTTCGTTTTTTGGTGGTTTTATGAATTGAGGATTTCGCGATTTGGCGGTACCATTAAAACACAGAAAACTGAACTGAAAATTTTATATTTATTTCATGTTTTTAGTCACTCATTCATTATTCATGAGGTGTTCTGGTCATACCAGTATTTTGTTGTCGCACACATAAAAACTTTCACTCTTAAACTCAATCGCCCTTGAGTGTACATTTATGCTCGTCTTCCCCATAATTAAATATTTTTCACAAGATACAATATGCAAGTGATTCGGCGTGAGCCGTGATGAGAACTGAGTGTTGGGGATGGGGTGGGGTCTTGCGCCAGCATGCAAGGCAAGCCCTTCATGCGCGCGCACAAACAGGGGGGTGGGGATTGCCAATGCACAAGGTTGGGAACAGCCGTCACTGCCAGCTGCTTGTGAGGGTAGTACAAGTACGCACGTAAGAAGTTGCAATCTCTTTTTTTTTAGCTAAGCAAGGAATGTTTGGGATCGGTACAATTCTTGGAAGCAACAAGTGCTTCACTGGCTACACATTTTATTTAAAAAATCAAATTTCGCGGAAATTTCGTGAAAAATCACAGAATTCGCGGTAATTTTGTGTTTCAAGGTGAATTTCGCGATAAAACCACAATTCGTTTTATTTAGCGATTGGATGATGACAGTTTTGGGGTTTAAATTCCATGAATCGTGGACAAATGAAAGAAAAATATGTATATTTAGCATTTCGTTTTATCGCGCTTCACCATATAATCTTGGCTCTAATTATTACTATAATTAACGAAACAAAAAATAAAAAATGTACCAAGGGATAACCCTAAGTTTGTCTTTTATCAAATCACGATTAAAATTTCAAATAATTTGGTCTACACATTTCGTCTTCAATCGTATCGCAAAAAGTGTCTACAAAAAGACGCAAAATCGCTCGCGCTTGCAGCACCTTAATGAGAATAATTACCATCATTAAAGACCGGATTATCTTCCATTGCTTGGCACGAAACGATGCGTGGCCGAACTTATCTCTCAGTACCTTCAGATGACTCGGATCTGGCGGGGGACAAGGCGTATCGATCATCTAGAAAATAGAGAGTAGGTAGACAATTAGAATTCAGAGATAAACAAAGGACGCAGAATTGTTGCAAACAAAATCCAACCGCAATCAAGATAAATCAAAGGTGCCCCATGCCTGATTGCCGCGGACACCTAGGTATAGGTAGGTAGGTAGTACGACACAGATGCAAAGAGTTCCATTTTATTAACATTTGTTTCCGTTTGCGTCGTACGTCTGTTTCCGACTTGTGAACATCACATTGAATTCGCCATATCTAAACGCTCTTTGCATCCGCGTCGTTGCGTTTCGGTCATCGCACCGATGACCGATGACCGCCCATCGTGCATTCAAGATGATAGAGCGAATATTTTTTATCATTATTCCACATAATTTTCAATCCTACCTACTTATTCTAGTTATAATCTCGATAACTCAATAAAATTGTTTATCTACCTCGCCTACTTCGATTTGGTTATAATCAGGTGGTGGATTCTGTTCAACATTTTCTTGTTGACGATGTTGAACCAGTTGAACAACGTCTTCTCTTGGTGTCTCTGGATAACAGAGTTTGTAAAGTTCCTCTGCTTCATCGTCTTCTATATTTGACATCTCTTCTTCCAAAGCGATATCGGCTTCTTCATTCATGGTAAATTATCAATTTTATTGCATAAAAACAGTTTCAAGTTCAACGAAATAAACGTCCAATGCACTAGCACTCTCACTCTGCCGCCATGACACTTTACAAATTTCGTTTCTACCCCGCCATCTGTTTTTGACATTTAAAGGTCACAGCCTTCTTGAACAACAAGAATCCAAGGTCCACTCGATCTCCGCCTAGCGGACAAGCGGCCAACCGCTTCATAAATGAAAGTTAGTTCTGTGAATTATTCTCAGTATTTTCGCTTATATTTGTGGATTAATCGCTAGTTTTGCATGTTTGTTGTGTTGAATGGTGATATTAGATATTTTGGGAGCCATTCAAACCATTTTTCCGCGTCAGAATCTGTTTAAAGTATTAGAAAATAGTTTTATATACTAGGTCTACGAAACCTACCAAGAGACGCTTGTAGCTCATTTGGACTTGAAGTAATGTGAGCAATGAGTGGAATATATAAAGTTTGGAGTGATGAAGTAAACCGGCTAGATGCCCCTTCAGCTGTAGACAATGTCATAAACATTTCTAGTCAACCCATAGGAGCTTCTATAAATGATTTTTCGTCTAGTGATGAATCGGACACGGAGCTAATGCAAGTTGAGTCTGCAACCAATGAGATGTCTTTGAACATAGTTCCCGATGGTTTCACGATGGTGACAGGAAATAAAAGGCGTCGTAATTGTAACGATCGTCCCAGCACACGATCATCTGGGTCAGATGCTTCAGGCCCATCATCCAAGAGAGTGATCAACCTTGTGCGTACGCAGAACTCATTTGAGCCGCTTGCAAGTGCAAATGATATGGACACGACCCCGATGACGGCGGAGACTTTGCCAGATAAGAAGTATAAAATCCCACCAATAGTGATTCAAAATATGAAATCTCATAAGGCATTAGTTGAGTTGCTCTCCGCTGTATGTCCAGAACAAGGGGCATTCATAATCAAACCTGGTCTCGAAGTTTCTCGAGTAATCATTAGAGATATTACCTCGTACAAACTAATTACCTCCGCCCTAGACTCGACTGAGGGAATAGAGTACTACACGTTTCCAACTGAGCGCACTAGATCACAGCGTTTTGTTCTGAGAGGTCTGCCACAATCTGCTGAAACAGAAGACATTCAAGAGGAGCTGAAGCAGCAAGGCTTCAATGTCCGCTCTGTGCGGCAGATGAAGATGCCTGGAGACAGTACACGTCTTTTGCCCCTTTTTGAATGTACGCTAGTAAGTACGAGTGGTCAGGCTCCAGTGGACCTCAGCCAAATCAAGAGACTCCTCTACTGCGTGGTCTCCACCGAGGCCCCACGGAGCAAGAAGATTAATGTCATACAATGTTTTAATTGTCAAAGAGTGGGTCATACGGCCAAATTTTGTCATCGCCAGCCACGATGTGTTCGATGTGGAGGTGTGCATCAGGTTAAGGAGTGTAAGGAGTCACCAGAAACAGCAAACTGCTGTAACTGCAATCAGCAGCATGCCGCTTGCTACCGAGGATGTGATGTCATCAAGGCAGCAACTCGTCATGCTACTCGAGCCCGACGTCCACAGCAGCAAGATGGCTCTTCTCCACAGCATGATAACCGAGGGAATACTCAGACGCAACCCACGCCCGTGCCACGAGTCTCATTGGCGCAACCACGGACTTTTGCTTCTGTTTTGAACACTCAGATAAATCCAGAGCAACCCTCGTCCTCAAACACCACTGCCTTAGAAGAAGCAGAGAGGCCACCCAATGCTCTTCCTGAACTCGTACAACCGGTAGTACCTCAACAATCAACTATTGATTGGATAGCCCTTATAAACGGCATTGCAATTTTTATAGTTAATATGAACATTCACCCCATCATTACGTCTCTGGCAAGTTTTGTGCCAACTCTTCTTTTGTCTGTACAAAATCGCAATGCCAGCGATTAATTCAATTAATCTAATCATTTGGAATGCTAATAGCATAAGTTCTCGTAAAGACGAATTACTTCTATTGATGGAATCACGAAATTTAATGGCTGCCCTTGTCTGTGAGACCCATCTTAACCCTAAGGACAAGCTTAAGCTTGCCAATCACTCAGTGTATAGAACTGATCGTCCAGGAGACAGGAGAGCAGGAGGGACTGCAATCATCATTGACAATCGAGTAAGTCACTACGAGATTGTTTTACCTGAAACGAAATCAATAGAGGCTACCGCTATCCTGCTTTTTACTAAACTGGGTCCACTACGGCTTATAGCCACGTATTGTCCTCCGCGAACTAAGCTTCTCACAGCAGATATAGAAGCATTAATGGACTCGAATTACCCGACTATTCTCGGTGGCGACCTTAATGCTAAGCATACAGCCTGGAACTCGCGAGTTGTCAACGCCAATGGCCGCACTCTCCTTTCACTCTCCCGTATAAGTGACTTTACTGTGACTGGACCGCAAGAAGCGACACATCTTCATATCCCTACAGGAAGAGCTGATGTTCTTGACATTGCGGTGGTGAAAAATCTGCGACATTCCATTGAATTAGAAACACTTTTAGAATTGTCTTCAGATCATAATCCTGTACTTTTGAGCGTAGGGGACTCATACGAGACCGTTGATCCCATCATTCGATTCAATTACAGAAAAGCAGACTGGGAAAAGTTCAGAGAGCATTTATCAAATAAGTTGGAGAGTGGACCACTTGATTCGCATCAGGATATAGATTTAGCAGTAAATAAATTAACGGAAAATATTATGGAAGCAAGAGCGATCAGTGTTCCCATTTGTAATACAAAAAGGTGCACAATATTTGATCTTCCACGTGGAATTAAACTGTCAATAGCCACTCGAAACCGTGCACGTAGGAGATGGCAGGCGCTCAGAACACCTGATTTACATGAAGAATATAAGCTCTTAGACAGATCTGTAAAGGAATTAATTCGTCGCCACAGGAGAGAGAGGTGGGAAGATGCTGTAGCCACACTAGAACCAGGGAGTCGTCCACTCTGGTCCATGGCAAAACGACTGACAAGAAGCAAACAACCAAATCCACCCATTCAAGGTAGTACACACCTTGCATGCAGCCCACATGATAAGGCAGAAGTTCTAGCAGATTCGCTTCAAAATCAGTTTTCCCCAAACCCGCCGACTAATTCATCAGCACATATCGAGGCTGAAGTAAGAACCCATCTTGCTATACACAAGGCGCAGGCTGAAGATGATGAAGTCGTTCTCTGCTCTATGGACGAAGTAATTATATATCTAAATGAACTTGCAAATGGCAAGGCACCTGGTATTGACGAGATCACAAACACGATTCTTAAAGAACTTCCTATACCTGCCGGTGAACGTATCCTTGAAATATTTAATGCCAGTCTCCGTCTTCAACACTTCCCCACCCAATGGAAAGTAGCCAAAGTCATTGTGTTCCCGAAAGCGGGAAAGAATCTTCGTGACCCTGCAAATTACCGGCCGATTAGTCTCCTCTCATCACTATCGAAGCTTTTTGAAAAGGTCCTTCATGCTCGAATTAGAGGCCACGCAAACGCTACAAAGCTGCTGATCAATGAGCAGTTTGGCTTTCGACAGAAGCATTCAACAACACATCAGCTTCTACGTGTGGTTGACAAGATAAACGATGGATTTAAAAAGCTGAAAGGAACTGGTATAGTTTTCCTGGACGTTGCTAAAGCATTTGATAGAGTTTGGCATGAAGGCCTACTACAAAAACTAATTAAATATCAATTCCCCAACTACTTAATCAATATCATCCACTCCTATTTAAATCAAAGATCCTTCACCGTACACATCAACGGTGCCTGTTCTTCAGCGAGGCCTATTCTGGCTGGAGTTCCTCAGGGATCTATCATTAGCCCCATCCTCTTCAACATCTTCACCAATGACATCCCAACTAACATTCCGGACACCGAAGTAGCTTTCTATGCTGACGATGCCGCAGTCATCTGCCAATCTATGGCATCTAATCAACTTGGCCCGCCTCTGCAAAAAGCATTAGACGTACTCAGCCACTGGTATACAGAGAACCGTATAGCCCTAAATTCATCTAAGACAGAGGCAACACTCTTCACCAAGCGACGGAAATTTCAACCCCCTACCATAAACATCTCTGGTACAGATGTCTCCTGGTCTCCCAGCAATGTTTACCTGGGTGTCACCCTGGATGCCAAGCTCTCCTGGAAGGCCCACGCTGAGAAGATTGCCAGCAAGGCCAACGGGAAGACGGCGGCGCTGTTCCCACTGCTCAAAAGCAAATCCATGCCGCTCACCAGCAAGCTGCTTCTTATCCAGAGCGTCATCGTGCCCACACTGACGTACGCCTCACCAGTGTGGTACGAGAGGACTTCAGCGGGAGCGAGAACAATGCTGCAGAGGGTGCAGAACAGGGCCCTCAAGATCGCCCTGCGCACTCCGATGTTCACCCGGACGAAGAGCATACACCAAGATATAGGATTTGCCTATCTCCACGAAGTCATGGAAAATCAGAGAGAGTCGTTCTACGCAGCACTCGGAGACCATGGAAATCCACTAATCAGCAGACTGGCTGATGTTACTTCCTAACTCTTGACTCCTATAGTCTAAATTTGTGTCAATGTTTTACAATTTTTATAATTTCCAAATGTCATGACAGAGTTATGTACAAACATTATGTGTACGGTATCTGAAAATTCAGGCACTACAAGTATGTAGTAGCCAACAAGAGCGAAGATCAAGCGGCCAACCGCTAAACAAGGTCGTCGCACCGGCACATTAGAAGCCATTGTGGAGCCCACACGTGTGGTTTTCAACTGGCAGCTGGAGCTACCCCTGATCCGGTGCGCAGAATGGCCTGAAACGTCTCAGTTACGCGCATTGTTGGCGGGATAATTCAAATATGATTAAATCGTTTGTTTATTCAATGTTAAATCATGGAGTTATGTTAAATGAAGGTAAAATTTTAGTTGAACAAATTTAATGCATTCTAAGAGTTAGAAAATAGCTTTTATGGAAAAAAAGTGGATAATAACTATATTTTATATTACTATTTTATATTTTAAAATATCAAATTATTAAATATGAAATCAAAAATTGGCCCCATTACGTTCCTTGGAGTAGCTGCTGTGCTGTCATTTTCTTTTGTATTATTATTAATTATAATAATACCATGTTAAACCATGTTTTTTTTCTCATACGATATGTTTTGATACATCTTCCTCTGTATATAATTTATTCTGTGAGTTGTTTTTGTTTTTACTTTTGTCAAGCTGTATCTGACTGATATCAACAAATACGGTTATTGAAGTAATCTATTACTAAAATGACACTGACACATTACTAAATTATGATTGAACGAAGGCATAATCCTACTGGTTTTGTAAAAATCCAATCAAGAATATTTATTGTAATGGACTTCGGACCTTCTACCTCTGAGGTACGGATTAATAATTATATGATATCAAACCATATTTTACAATGATTGGAAATGTTGATATTAAAATCTCCGGTCTATAATTTTAAAACTGATGTATCCAGAATTCTGATGTAATTCGAAAACCATAATATTTTCAAGATAATTGTGAAATAAACCTGAAATTATCTGATATTGTATGAAGTTGGAGATTAATAACTGATTAACGACAGGAAATATGTTGAAATGTATGTATCCACTGGCCACTGAAGAAGTAGGTGTAGTGAAGTCTCTGAACTTTAATTTTGAATCTTCGATATTATTTGATGTTATAATTTTAAATTCAAGAGAGTTTAAGTTTAAGTGTGCAAATGTTATCTGTTTATGCGTGGATGGTTTAAGCAAGTAACTACTGCGTCTTCAAGAAACATCACATTCTTTTTGGATGCCAACTGGAAAATACAAATGTTGTACTTTAGTGTGTACATAAAAATACAATCTATACAATAATCATTCTCAATCAATCATAAACCACACTCTTGCGTTTTTGAATGGTCTTTACATTCAGTGTTAAGATTAGGTCTCGAGTCCGGAGATTTATGCAAATTATAGTTAATTGTCATTACCATTTCCAATTATTGAAAATAGTTTGCAGATAATATATAATTATAATTTATTGTGCAGTTAGGTATATATTCATTAATTAGCAGCAGCATTGGTAAAGGGCTTTGTATACCTATCGACCAAATTAATATTTTAATAGAGTAATTCACCCACTTTTATTCGATAAAAGAAATTTTCTAGAAATTTTCTATTTTTTTAATTGTCATTACCATTTCCAATTATTGAAAATAGTTTGCAGATAATATATATTTATAATTTATTGTGCAGTTATGTATATATTCATTAATTAGCAGCAGCATTGGTAAAGGGCTTTGTATACCTATCTACCAAATTAATATTTTAATAGAGTAATTCACCCACTTTTATTCGATAAAAGAAATTTTCTAATAGGATGGATTAGATATCTCTCATTAAATCTTTGCTATAATTGAACACTGATGATGTACCATAAACAAACGATTTCATGATATTTGAAATATCCCGCCAACAATGCGCGTAACTGGCAAGTTTCAGATCATTCTGCGCACAGGATCAGGGGTAGCTCCAGCTGCCAGTGATTTTCATGGCCGTCATCATGTTACGAGTGTAGTGTTTTTATGAAAGTTACGAGTTATATTATAAAATGACTGGATGTGCAGCACCGAATTGCACTCGCCATTCTAGGCAGGGTTTTAGATTATTTAGATTCCCAACATCTCCTAGGAGAAAAAGTAGATGGCTGCAAAACTGCCGGCGGGATAAATGGACCCCCAAACCATCTTCAAGATTATGCGAGGTTAGTATATTTACTTTTTACTTGCCTACCAGTCATGTTACCATTCTATTACATGTCTTACTACATTCACTGAAGCTTATAAACTTGATCTACATATTAGAAGATTATCTAGGTACTTTTTAACAATCTCTTATTGAGTGAAGACAAATTTTAGTTTGAAGGTTATGCCATGCTATTACCTTCCTAAACAATATCTTTTTGCGTTTTGCCTTGATTATGTTCACAGCAATGTTTAGCTAAGGTAAGGACTCTAATAATACTAATTATTTTCAGATCCATTTTGAAGATTCCCAGTACGAGAGTTTTCATAGCGACAAGCGAAAACTGAAACGTATAGCAGTACCCACACTCTTCGATGTTCCCAACGCTCCAAAATTACTGACAAATAAAAGACCCAGGAAGCAAAGATCTGTTGAAATGGTAAGTAGCATGAAGACCTTTTGGGTAATAGGCGACTTCATTCGGTTAATTTACGATAAGCGTCTTCACTTTGACCTTGATCGTGTTAAATGAAGGAGCAATTCTAGATTGAAGACGCTTATCGTAAAATTACCCTTCATTCTAGCATTGTTTCTTCGTCCCACAATGACGAAGGCTTGAGTCACATATCGTAAATTTACCCCATTTTGTTAACTCTAGATCCACAAAATGCAAATTGGCAAAAATTTGGTTTCTGTAGTACCTAGAGAAGAAACTTGCAAATGCATGACTATCAATTCACATCCGATACAAAGGCTTGCTTATCAACTCATTACACAGAGCATTTTCTCACTTTTCCAAGTAATAATAATACCTACCTAATGTAGAGGTATTGTTTTGAGCACTTGAAGAGGATTGTATTCAACAATTAAGTCATAACATCTTCCGTATCCATGTCACTTCTTCTCTTCTCCATTTCTCTTATCAATCATTTCCTACTTGTATGGAAATTTCGTTCTGCATTGTTCTGTTGTGCATCTAAATCAGTGGTAATATTGGAAGAGCATCCAAGCATTTGCTTTTCTTTTCATAGCTCAGGAAAAACCACGGTGAAAGCCATCAGCAGGATGTGTGTAAGGATCGTGATTCTAGTCTACAGTAATTCGCGAATTCTCTTTCTAGGTAGTTTGTTCTTGACTATTGTCTTGAATGATATTAAACTTTGGGTCTGCTCTTCATGCTTGCAATTCTCTACCTACTGAGGCTGAATGGGAAACAGTTGTTATAGTTTTTAAATTAGGTTCCTACTTGGTATCAAGTAACAACTTGATAACAATGGGAATAACTACCTACTCTGAGAGTATTTTTGTACCTAGTTTTATTGCTTTCACAGTTGTCTCCAGAAGAAAGTGGCAATGATGTGCCGCAGGATCATCATTATGCCAAGGCCGCCACTAGCGACACGGTTCCTGTATACAGCACTGCCAACTGGTCGGTCACGGAGTGGGAGTACACAGAGGAAGATGATGTTGTTTCAGAAGTTGTGGTGAGTACATACTTTATTACTAATTAATCAACATAGAGGTCTGCACTGCAGTAAATGTTAATGCATCCTACCTACCTACCTACTTTCGTAGAATGTCTTGTTCATATGGACTTGAAACATCATGAATGCTTAGAAAAATGAAGCACAGGTACTAGTGTCGAAGTCAAAGCTTTTGTGTAGCTAAAAGTTCATAGACTTTTAATAAGGGTGTTACATGTCTTGGGATTTGCTTGGTTTAGTAATTAATTAATTAATTAATTAGGTACATTAGTTTTATTTTGATTTTAATCCACTTCTAAATTTTAGGATGACCTTCCCACTCTTGCTACTGATGTTCCACATGCATCTCGGGAGGAGACCGTCATCTCTAACAGCCTTACATCATCAACTGCCAAGGCCTGTGACCCCAGTGAAGACGCTACTGCAGACCGTGATGGTGATTTAGAGAAGAAGCGTCTCCAACGTAACATCTGGAGGCTGCAGAAACAACTGGCGCAGTCAAGAAAGGAGAATGTGAATTTACGTGCAAATGTGAACAAAAGGTTGGGATTTTTAAGTGAAAACCATCGGAAGTTTTTATTAAGCGGCAAAAAAGTATCTGAGTATTCCCCAGAGATGATAAAAGAAGCCCTTCAGATTAGGTATGCTGTAGGATGGAAAGGATACAAGTTCCTAGTTCAGAGAGGGTATCCATTGCCATCCTACAGCACAATATGCCGCAAGCTTCAAAAGGCGGATTTCAGCCCTGGCTTGTTGAGGGACATTTTATTTTATTTGCAAATTAAATCGAAGTCATGCCATGCCAGAGAGAAAGATTGCATGCTAGTCCTTGATGAGATGGAGGTGGCCCAAGGCTTGGAGTTGGCCCATAACATGCAACGTTATGTTGGCAACAGCACGTTGGGGTCGGCTGCAACTGATGAGGATTTGGCGTCACAGTTGCTAGTTGTGATGGTGAGAGGTATAAACAGCAACTGGAAGCAAGTGGTTGGGTATCACTTGCTTACAAAAACCAATCGGGACGACAGCCTAACTGATTTCATCAAGGAATCTGTTCAGGCTGTCGAAGAAGCCGGTTACAATGTACGAGGCATAACAAGTGATATGGGCCCCAAGAACCAGGCGATATGGAAAGGTTTTGGATTGTACAATGGACGTTTCTGTACAAAGTTTGTTGTAAATCATCCTGTGCATGAAGATAAACCATTCTTCATGTTTGCCGATGTGCCCCACCTTCTCAAAAACCTGAAGCAGGCACTAATTTCCCATAAAATTACGTTGCCTGCTTCTACTGTTCAGGAGGAGAAGCTGCCATATTCCAAAGTGAAGGTGAAGTATCTGAAACAACTCCTTGAACTAGAAAAGCAAAACAATTTCAAATTGGCGCCAAAACTGACAGATCGGCACTTAGACCCAAACCAATTTGAAAAGATGAAGGTGTCGATGGCAACAGACATTTTTTCAGTTAATGTGGCATCTGCGCTAGAGACACTCGTATCATTGAACCTGATGAGTCGAAAGGCGTTGGCCACGGCTTGGTTTTTACGTCACATCCGTACGTGGTTCGACGTAATGAACAGTCGGGCCCAGAAAACGGCAATAACAAGGAAGAAAAGGTATGTTCAAATGAAAAAACTGCAAGACACAATTAAACTGATGAAAGAGGTGAAGATTGGGGACGGTCGTTGGAAGCCTGTTCAGTCTGGATTTATTCTGTCCACGAATAATCTAATTTCTTTGCAGAGATGTTTATTTAAAGAGGGATACAATTACTTTCTTACGTCTCGGGTGAATCAAGACTGCTTGGAGAGTTTATTCTCTGTGCTACGTAGGCATGGAAATAACCATCCAAGTTGTTTGCAAGCTATTCATGCACTGAAACTGATTACGGTGTCACAGTTTATAGAAAAGCATTCAGAAACGTCCAGCAACTACGACAATGATGGAGCAAAACATTACGTAGCATTGTTTTCCAATGCAAATAAAAACAAGTCATCAAGTTCATCGGCAGATGTAGGCTTGTGCTGCCCCATGCCTAGATACGGAGTTCGGATTGATGATACACCGTTCAATGGCGATGCTGCTGAAGAAAATGCACTGAACAACTTGCTGGGAGCAGTACTTCGAACTGTTCGCCTACGGAACCAGCTATGTTCTTCTGACTGCGAGAAAATCTTCATTCAGTCTGGCGTAAGAAGAAAGTCGGTAATTGCCAGGAGGGAGGAGGTCATCATCGACAAAAGAAGTAAAGGAAATCAAACTTACCCATCCCACAATATGTTCCAGTATGTTAAGCTTATTGAACAAATAACAGCACATCACCTGAAGTTTTGTAAAAACCATAAACACCTATTATCCCATACTCTATGTAAAATCACAGATATAAATTCACCCCATGTTATCTTGCTAAAGTGTTCAGAAGATTGCAAAGCCCTAACGTTTGTCATCAAGCAGTTCATTCGCGTGAGATTGCACATGCAGTCAACGGACATTAAAGAAAAGGCAAAGGTGTCTCGTAGGAAGAAGGCATTCGGTTCAAAGAGTGCAAATCGAATTTCAATCTCTTATGATGATGTTAGCGTACCAGGTGGTAATGCGACGATTACCAGATATGAGTATTAGCCATGTTTGTTGTTACCTACCTATTAGTTACGACAAGGACGACTGAGTATTTTAGTTTGTGACATCATCATTATGATTCATCATGTGAACCATCATGCTAGGTAATTGGTTTTTCATGCATCACTATACATCTCTCCCTGCTACAGACATGATGTACTAGTTTGTGATACCTACTTATTTTTATGAAATGTAATTTTCTATGGTGTCTTCTGCATTGTTCATATCCTCATCATTTATCTAGATTCATGTTTGCATAGGTTTTCTTGTTTACATTCTTTATGAATGTTAAATTATTATAAGTTGTTTTGAGAGTGATTTTCTAGAAGGTGACTTATGGAACAAATTATTACTACCAATACTATTTGTTTCCAATTACCTATATTATATAGGTACTGTGAATTTGGTGTGATTTTTTACAAGGTGACTAATCGAACATAATAATTGTTACCAATATTTCTTACCTAAATATTGTGATTGTGGTGTAATTTTCTGTCGAGTGTCGACTGAGCGATTGGATAGGTATCCTGATGATATATCAATCCCTTTGTACGTATAACTTTTTCTGGTAGGTAACTCCTTTCTAAGGTTATACCTTAGAGTTATACCAGAAGTTATAGTGTAGATAATAGATATAGCATTATTTTCTACAGGGTGTCAAGTCAAACTAACTTTTACCAACATGATTGTTTTACTTCTTAGTTCGAAAGTGATGTTTTAAAATTGATGGTATTGTGAACATTGCATAATTATATTTCATTCATTGCGATTGTCTTTGATGTGTCGAGTGGAACACATTATTACTACCCATTAATATTTTATTTGTCATAATTACCTATATTATTGACATAATTTTCTAGTATAGTCCGATGTAAAAATATTTTGTAAGAGTGGTGATGATTATTTTTTATCTCGGCATTCGATTTGATTAAATCGCCATACATTATCAAAGACAATTATTCACTGTTTATTTTGTTGTCCAGTGTGATCGAACATCCTTTTTCCCCAAATTACATTGAGGTGTTGGTTTGGTATGCTTCCAATAAATTTCTAAATATTTATGAAAATTTCGAAGTATTTATAACGGAAAATGAATGTTACATTTCTTAATTTTTTATTCAATTATGAATATTTTCCTAAATACTGTAAATACATTCATAATTTTCACTTTTGCCGTTTGTATAATATTTTATTATTAAGGGGAATGTACAATGAATTTTGGACTCAGCTAATATAACTGGCACAACCTTCAAACTTTAGAATCAAATAACAACTTACTCAAAAAAAAAAAAAAAAAAAAACTTTTTTTGACAAATTTTATGGATTTTATTTAGTTTTTTGCTTAAAATCATACATTCACCAAATTTGCTACTCCTTTTTTGGTATTTCAAAATACAAAAAATTATTTTTTTATTTTAGTTACCTGAGGCACACTGCATAAAACAACGTGGAGTTTTTCAAATAAATTTACTTATTTTATCAGTTAAAAATGTTTGAATAAATTTTAAAAAAATAATAGCACTAAATATGTCAAATTAATAGGTAAAAGTAGTAAAATCAGAAATATACGTATTCAACAAATTTTAACTCCTAAAATAAGTAAATTTATCAGAAAAACTCCACGTTGTTTTATTCAGTGTGCCTCTGGTAACTAAAAAAATTTGTAGTTCTTTGTATTTTGAAATTCAAAAAAGGATTAGCAAATTTGGTGGATGTATGTTTTTATGCATAAAAACTAAATAAAATCCATAAAATTTGTCCAAAAAAATTTTTGGTTGAATTTTTATTTTTTTTGAGTAAGTTGTTATTTGATTCTAAAATCTGAAGGTTGTGCCACTTATATTAGCTGAGATACAAAATTCAGTGTACATTCCCCTTAATGTATTGCATTCGTATTACTGATTTCAATTTAAATATTCCTTGGTAACATAGTTTCCATATTACCGTTTGAATTTTGCCGCTATTTCCCTCTATGTGGGAGACAAACATGGCGGATTACTGATTTAACATTGTGGAAGTGGTTGCGATGACCTGGTTTAGGCGGTGGAACCGGCTGTCCGCCATCTGGCGGAGATCGAGTGGACCTTGCAAGAATCAAGGTCCACTCGATCTCCGCCTTGTCCGCTAGGCGGAGATCGAGTGGACCTTGACAAGAATATTGTCGATAAAGCAGTTCTTCCGTGCGCTAGCTCTTCTGAGCACAGTGACGTTTTTCGGAACTATTAATCACGTTCGTCGACGGCGATTGTGCTGCTCCCTACGACAGATGTTTATGTAGATTTAGATTTCCACTTTCCATCTTTGCTTTGCATTTACCGTACATACAACGCCGTTGCAGTCGCCTCCTGCACCTTGTTTAGTGGTCTATTGTTCGTGTATCGTGTGGTCGGTTATTGCCGCCTCAATTTCAGTGTAATCAACAAATTCTAGTGCATTTTATTGACATTTAGTGCAGTGTAAAGTGACTCATAACACCACCAAAGGAGTAACAAGGGAGAAAGGTTAGTTGCACAAATTGTTTCTTTTTCTAATCAACCCTGATATCAGATTAATCATTGAAGTATAATTGGTTTGTCATCGTGATAATGATTGTATGATCTTTAATGCCTATTGAACACAAAACTTCAGTAACATCTGTGGAAAGACCGGCTTATTTGTGAGGCACTTTTGCTATCGCTGTTTACCCTAATCTGGTAAGTGACTTGAACTAATGGAAAAATCACTTGCCTTTCATGTCAAGTCAGCTGAGTCGCTTCGCGCCTCTGTAAGCCCATTTTTGGACGACAAAAGATCCTTGATGTCCGAAGGTTGCGTTTAGCAATGAGTTGTACGGACAGCTTGGGCGCTATACAAGTTCCTTACATGCCTTCTTATCTTTTGAATGCAAGTCCATAACTACACAAGCAAGAATTTATTTTTGACACCACCTGGTACAGGTCGAGAATCTTCTGAAGAATCGTACTACTACCTACCTACTCCTACCTACCTACCTGCTAAGATTCGATTTTGAGTTTTGACGTCCATTGGCACATTGCCTAGAAAATCTCGACCTGTAGAAGTATTTTTAACTGTCATCCTATTCTATCATCCTATTCTATTAGGTGTACAAGAAAATGTAAAGTACTTTGGCCCAATTATTATCATCACCTTTAGAATATCCCTCCTACTGTGACTACAAACAAAGCTGCCTACAGACCATTCTCGTAGTCGAACCAAGGACTGCTAGTTGTTGGCGTAACAATCATTCACTTTCAGTTACCTACACCGATGATAATCTTGATTTGATTGCACACCTATAATTGAACAATACGTAGGTACATTCAGACACCTTTTATTACCAACCATCCAATCGAGTTCATTCACTTGTAACAGCAGCAATTTCCCGAATCTACCCGAAATTGATCACGAAACAATGTGAATGGTCTATCAATAATGGCCATTCGTGCTGTCACTTAGCCATGGTTGATGAACCTGATGAACATACACCTTTCTACCCACCTATTATTAGAAACAACAGCCTCTTAAGGGGTATTATAAAACTATTAGGGCCACTAATCCATCCTAGTTTTCAACTGATAACCGTTTACCTACCTAACTTCTTATCAGTGAATTAAGAAACAATGCATGTTCTTACTCGGATGATGGCCACACACATAATCTGTTGATTTTGTGGGTCACAGCCAAAGTAGGCTTTCTGAACGATCTTACACCCTCGGGCTATTCGACCTTGAGAGTTTTCAAATTCATTCCAATGAACTCTTGCGAATGTAAAAAACGAACGTTTTGAATTTTAAATGTGTTCCACAAAGATTGGAATGTTTTATTGGCAACTGGTTGCGGTTTAAACTAGGTTTCTGTCATGTTTTTGCAGGGCTGTGACTTTGATTGGCTTTTAAAAGTAAACATTAGTATTCAAGTGATGTGTTGTGACAAAGTTTTTAACTCGTTTCCAGTACACGTTTCGTTACTTTGACCCCAAACTTCTTCCGGACAATGTAGTCTCTTGTAAGTTATACACTATTGTCTCCGATGGATTTGTTATTTTTATCTCGACGTTTTCTACTCTTGAGTCTTGACAGCTCAGGTGTCCGACTTGGGTGGCATCTTTCTCGATTGCTATTCAAATTAGATTCTCCAAAATCGTATTAGGCTTACCAGTTACCTACCTACTATTTCCCAACGTTTTGCTTTCATCGAACAAATAAGCGATACGCGATGGACAAGGGCGTATTCAGGGGGGGGGGGGGGGGGGGGCAAGGGGGCCATGCCCCCCCCCCCCCCCCCCCCCCCCCCCCCCCGAAATCAGGATTTCATCTAAGAAAACAAGCATATTAGGTATACCTAATTTAATATGTGAAAAAAAAATTTAATATGGACAGATCATGTCAAAAACGTTCCAATATGGTTAGAATTGAGTTTAAATTCCAAAAAATTTCCGGGGCTATGCGCCCCGGACTTGCATATTTGAATGCTTTAAAAAAATGTACCTCTTAGACAAATTTTTTTATACTTTGTAATTTAGAATTCCCCAAAATAGCTTTACACTGCGATTCAAAATTGCACCTTAATGAATGACCTTGGTCCAAAATTTTCTCGGGGGCTGCACCCCCGAACCCCCTATTTCACACTGTGCATTTTCTTAATATTAGTAATGCCCCCCCCCCCCCCCCCCCCCCCCCCGAAATATCATCCTGGATACGCCCTTGGCGATGGAGCCATTTCTGACAGGAAACTTTTTAGATGCACTTTTTAATTTTGAAGTTCGTGTTTCCATAGGGCAGTGAAAAAGGAGAAACAATTGAAATTGAAATTTTCAAGTTTACTTTTTCATCCATGGTAACAATAACAAACAAAAGCAAATTTTATTACATCTTTCCCCTTATGTCTAGGTACCTAGCTACTACCAAAGAATCCACTATAGGTCAGTCGGAAATTCTTACGACACAATAAAGTGACTCTAACTGAATAACGAAATATCGATTTTCTAATTAAATTACGAATGCCTCCGAGAGCAGCGGCACCGTGATCGAACCTGGCACTCCCGGTTCAGTGAACCAGTCAATAAGCAGCCCGTGCCTGAGCAAATGGCGAGCGAAGAGGACTCGACATGAAATGTGTCCTGATAAGTGAAGTGACGATATAATATGACGAATGACAGCCGGGTCTAAGGCGATTAGCTGTTGCGGTGTGACTCAGCTAAACAAAGACGAGCTGACGTGTGCTGAGATTGATATTGGATGAGGAAGTTAGGAAAGTCGACGTCCCTCACACTTGGCTGATGCGCCTCAGGATAGGAGATTGATTCATCTACACTAAGAAGTAAACATTAGAGGTGCCACTCAATTGACGAAAAAAGATAGACAAATAATTAGCGACTAGGTAGGCACATATATTTAGGAATTTATCTGGACAATGTTGATATTTTAACAGCCTACCTACTCTTCTGTTAGTTGTAACCTACTACAGCAGAAAATTGTTTTAATTATTGAAGATCTTGGCCAAGATTTTGGGAATATTTGACCCCCCAAAAAATTGCCTTGTTTTTCGCCAACCTATCACCAGACATAAAAAATGGGAACTAAAAAGTGAGTTGATGCGTTGCCGTTAGGTACTCCAACCGATCCCATAGAGGAGCATAGAATGAATATCTGTAGGACGGATTTTAACGTCAAAGTATTGTTATTTCTTTACGCCGGCAGCGTATTTACGTAGGCTAACTGAATTCGAGACACAGGTCTCGAATTCGCATAGACTTCGTAGTCGCATTTTGCAACTCCGTAGCCTAACTGATTTCGAGACTTGCAAATGTCTTCAAATCGCACGCTTGATATTAAATATGGGATACTTCACATTTTAATGTCGAATTCACGCGTATTACTAATTATTTTCTTTCTCTATCAACTAATAGCAACACATTGTTAATTAATATGCTATTTTATCTATGTAGGTAAGCAAATTAGCAATAATAATATTATTAAAATACCTAGAGAAAAATATCGTTCTACGCTAGTCACCAAGAGGAAAAAGGGATACCATTTCCCTATCCATTATAACCACTTTAATAATCACTTTTTTAATTATTAATAGATTAATTATCTATCTTGGCAATATTATATTTTAAATACAAATATAATATTGGCACGAATAATATTTTTAAAAGATATAAAATAATATTGAAATAATTTTGCAGAAGGGAAATTCTCAGTAAGAAGGTAGGTTAGAATATTTGAATTTCAATGTGTTTATTTTTGATGTTTGGAAAATACAAGGCATATATAATTAATAACCGTCCGCACGTAATTTCTCATTTCTTAAACATTTTCTAAGGAATGAAAGGAATTATTGCGCCACATTTAAGTACAATTCCCTTAAATTACAAAATACTTGATTAAAAATAGTAGGCAACAGAATATGTTTGCTCCTTAAAAAATAATACGAATTGTCACCTTCACTCAACATTCAAATTAATTAAATTAACTGATTAAAGAGTTCCATTAGTAAAGTAACGAACATTGAATGAATAGATTTACTGATATAAAATCATTTACGTATCTACATTAGAATTTACTATGTAATGTAACCGTCAATGAAAATCTATAAATATTTTTCAGTTCGGAAAATTAAATTAAAGATTCGTTATTAATGATTATATTTTGTTAGATTAACTCGAGCCTGTAGAGTGTACTGATGTTCACTATCGAAATCAAGTTTATTAATTTCTATCGTACTATTAACACCAAGCAAAATCTTAGTTAAATCAATATCATTTGACATGATGATTTATAACGGCATGCAAACGCATTTGACAACCAGACATACCCGATCAGCTGATAGAGACACGGAAGAACGAAGGCAGCCGAAAGCAGCCGAGAACCGAAGTTGGTCTCGAATTCAGTTAGGCTACGGAGTTGCAAAATGCGACTACGAAGTCTATACGATTTCGAGACCTGTGTCTCGAATTCAGTTAGCCTACGTAAATACGCATCCCGGCATGATCTAAGCCACAGACAATAAAGAGAGTCGGTCACTAGAATTGAACCCCGATTCCAAGTCGGCAGGTCGCCAATGCTCGCCCATCACTTCGCTCTAGTTGATTAAGGTAGAACCACCATAACCTCAATGTTTCCGATTTACTTGAAATTTTGGTGACTTATTGATAATCATGCAATACACAATCTATGAAAAAATGAAACACTTCTCGTGTCCAGTTTCTGAGATAAATTGATTTGTCTCCCCCATGTTATCTTATGGCGGAAAAAGAAAATCGTGTCATTTTTAGGCTAAAATGAAGATCTATTTTTTTTGTCTCGATAGATTTGAGCAAAAAACTTTTTTTATGGTAGACATATGGACATACTATCAGGAAAAAAATTGAAAACAATACCAACGTGTGCTATTTTAAAAGTTATATACCAAATTCGAAATGATTTTCCTATACCTCCCATGTTAAAGTTTTGTTCATCCTCTGATAACATAAAATTGAAAACTCATTGTTGGACTGGAGTTGCAAACTACAGAACATTAAATGAGTCTGTTGTACTTAAATATAGTTGAAATGTAGGAAAAAGTTTTTTGAACTTGTAATTTCAAGAATAATTTTTTTTTGTATATGTCGATCGATTGCTCCCCCTTAAAAGAACACTACGAGGTGGCAAGGAAGCGTCGAACTCGGAGCTCCCTGCGGCTGCCTGAGAATATCTCAGCGAGATTTTGCAACGGAGCAAGTTGGCTCAGGCTTACGCTCGGGATCGTTTCACCTGACTGAGGTTTCCTGTTGGTTTTCCTCAGTCGAGAGGCAATGCTCCAGAAGTAGTGTTGGGACTTAATTTTCAAGATCTGTTGAAAATTTTCTTGAAAATACTCATAGATGATCTTTTAGCATATTTTCCATTTTTTATTTTGTAAATGTAGGTGTTAATGGAGGTGTGTTCCATTATTATGCGACGATAGAAATACGCTTAAAAATTTTGATGCTCTACCAGAAAAAAAAACTTTCTCAGGATTTAAAACGTTGAAAATTTTCATGTTCAAACTTTCACACAAAAAAATTTCATGAAAAATCCCAACACTATCCAGGAGGGTTCCCTACTTATTATTTAGTCAAGCTAATAGCCACTGCCTCTCCTTCCCACCGACCATCTACATATAACTTCATTGCCGTCTCCCAATCATCGATGTATTATTCATCATTGGTCTGGTCGTAGAACAGTGCGACGTTAAACTACACTAAAAAAATTGAGCTAGGACTTTCGCATATAATTTGATTGGTGTTGCTAAAATCTTGCACGATCTAATCTTGTTGATCAATAATCTCGATATTCTGGGTCGCTGAGTCCATAAAGAACCAGATGATTCTCGATCGAAACTTCGTACATTTTGATAAGACGTCACAGGTGGAATCGTCCGCAGTAATCCAGACAAAGAAGATGTACTAGACGTGGTCACTCACATTGCCCACATCTCACAGCATCCGATCTGTAGTCCTGTCACGTAGTCGGCGAAGAGAAGTGGCAGTTCGCTTTGATGCCGCTGCCAAACCTGCAGTGGAACAAAGACTCGGGTTCGTCTGTGTCTGTCTCTTCCCGCATGGTCCATGATGAGATGGCACGTGGTGTGAGTGAGTGTGATCGTACCCTGCATGCTCGTTACTTACTTGCCAGCATTGGAACGTGACAAAACCCACTTCCAAAATGCTGGAGCACCCCCCCCCCCCCCTCTCACTTTTTTTTTTTTTTTTAGGAAATAGGTAGGTAGGTAGGTAGGTAGTATGCCAAATAGGGAATGTATTTGTGCGTGCCAAGTTTAAAAAAAATTCTACTCGTTTCGATTATTTCTAAATTATATTAAATTTAAATTGTAAACCCCAATTTACTGTAGCTACACTCAAACAAATGAGAAACGAAAAAAGGATGATAAAAAAAAGAAAAACGGATTGATTGTCCAGTCCTGACCAGCAGCCAATCTGTTTTAAGTGCTTACCTACCTAACATTTTTACGTTTTTTTGATCCAGGCATAAAGTATTAACTATAACAATAGGTACCTAGGTAGGTACCTAGGTACATTGCCTTTGGCCTTTTCCATCATAAGTTTTCATGTGCGCTACATTTTCATTCATCAAAAGGCACCTTCTGGAACAAAACATACTGAAAAGTAGACCTCCAATGTTCATAATTAGCTTGGACCGGTTGTACTAGACCTATTACACAAACAAATATGAAGATCCAAACATTAAATTAAATATTTTCTTCTGAATGAATGTGAACGAAATCGCGGCTGAAGCAGCAATGTACCGAATGTAATCAGTAGACTTCTAATGCATGAAGTTCACAGCTGAATGGAGTCACGTCTCACCTCATCATGTTATTGTTATTAGTCCGTCACGATTTGAATGTCTCTCATTAGCCCAGATCCCTGCAGCCTCCCAGTGTGAGGGGTCACTGCTGGAGCATCGCTTCTACATCGTGTTTGATAACACTAGCTGTGATTGATGCTCGAGAAACCAGTGCGAAGCGGTTGCGTCAATAGGTCACCAGAATCTGAATCGATGTGTGATCGAACTAGATGGGATGTCGAAACAATAAGATTTTGTACCGGGAAGGCGGAGAGCCGATAATAAAACATTGTATTTGGTTGGTATTCAGAAAAAAATGTCGCAAAATCGAGTTATTCTTTAAATAATTAAGTTAGATTGTGATAAAATAATTGGTTGCGGTTGTTGAGATCAAATAGGACAGAACCAAAACACGCAAGTTCACACTTTTGGCCCCTTCTTGATCATCGCGCATTCGGCGTATAAATTATCCGTAATGTCAATTAGGTACCTTTGACCAATTTGAATAAGTAGACGATTTGAATTTCACGACCTGTTTGTAGCCCGTGTTTTATTATTGCGGAAAGGGGTCGAGTAACAATTTTTAAAACAATGGTCGTCAACATTGCATTGCAAAAGTTTGCGATGTTCCAAAGGGTCACATATTTCGCTAACATCTCAAATTTATTTAAAAGTCGCGGTTTGACTTTTCTGGTGATTCCTGAATCATTTTTTTCACGGCTTACCTTGTTCCCAAGGATCGAACGTTTGAAACATTTGAATTTTCGAACATTTCTCCGAATTGCCGCAAGCTTCGCGTCGATCAAAAGATTCTCAATTGATCAACAGAATTAATTAGGTATAAAAAGTACCTTACTAATTAACTAAGTGTCGTGTGTTTTCTCTTCGCGTCGTCACGCACTGGCCCCCCTGGAGCGGATTAATCTTCCATGGCGGTGTCCCAGTTCCACCGCCGACTCTAGACAAAGGGGAGAGTGCGTTCATATCGATCGAGCCGCCGGAGTGGTCTCCATTGCATGCCACAGCCTGGCATTGTTACGAGCCACAGGTGGAGTGTGAAGTGTTTGGCACGCGGAGAGATCGCCCTACGTTGTTGAATTTCATTTTCTCACCTGTCATTCGAAATAATTATAAAATATAGATTTTAGAGTGATTTCTTATGGGATACAGTAAGTTTTGATCGATTTATTTTGTGTTTTTGCCAAGTCTAGGTACCTGAATGCCACCTCCTTCCCACATTCCTTCCATACCTGTTATATTCGTTATAATCTCCCTATCATCCTCACAATCATTCAACCGTCGCTTAGCAAGTAAAATTAGGCCCACTAATGACATGTGTTGGAAATTTTCATGAAAAAAATCTTGAAGTTTTCATGAAATTTTTGAAAAACTTGAAAAATCGTTTTTCAAGCGCTGTTTTTGTGGCGAAAAAATATGAAAATGTGCAGACGATTCTATGTAGATTTGACTTGGATTACAATAAATAGGTAGTACATCCATTTATATTCAAGAAATTAAGGATTTGTGGTACAAATTTAATATTTATACAAATAATAATTTATAATTTATAATAAAATTGATAATAGGAACTAGGAAGTAGTTCTAGCAAAGATATTATGAACATTATGAGTTTCATTATTGAGCGAGCGAAGCGAGCGTCTCCTTTTGGCTCTTTTAGCACGGACCTCTGTGTTTTTTTTTTCTGTTACTGACGATACACAGTCACAGTTTTACTTCGATCGAGCTGAAATTTTGCACACATGTACTGACCATTTCTGGGCGTTGCAGACCCTATTTTTTTGGAAATCCGCCAAATGGTTCAAATTTAAAAATTTATATATATTTCGATTGGTTAGTTTGATCAATTTGAAATTTTGACAAGTCATTAGGTACCACTAACATTTTACCCAATCATACAAAGTTTTAGCCAAATCCTCCCATTGGTTAAAATTAAAACCATCTTTACTGTGATTTTTGAAATTTAAACTAGAACCGTTTGACCGATCAACTTAAAACTTTGCATGGTCATTGGGACCAACATTATCTGTGTTTTTGACAATTTTCAGACACATCTGTGTTTAAATCCAAAAGCTATTGACATTTTACGGACATTTTGCTTGTTGCTATGGATCACAGCAACATTGACGCCTCAGTTCCAATGTTCCAAGGTAAGAAACTTTCAAACGCATAATTATGACACTTAAATCAACAGATTGATCTGATATTGTGTACACACTTATATCATATGAGTGGTCCCAGGTATATTTTTGGAACAAGATCCTGTGATTTTTGAAAATTAACAAGAAACCATTCAAACATAAAGGTTCAATCGATCGACTTAAAACTTTGTATGGTTATTGGGACCAATATTTTTGGAATTTTTGAAGATTTTCATACAAGATTTCGGTTCGAGGTGTTGCGCGTAGGTATCCGTGCTCGCTCATCAACGCGTTACTCAGAGCGTTTTTCTAGTATACTATCTATGGTTCTAGTAATGCTATAGGTATACACTCGACAATTCATAAAACGGTATTTGAAAGAAATGGATTGTCTGAAAAAAATGTGGTGGCATCATCTGATGAAGTCTATACTTACTCGTCATCTACCTCTAGTAGGTGAGCTCTGATTTCATTGATAATAACAAGGATTGATTGTCAAGGAACCTACCCAGCAGCCAATCTGTTTCGTTCAAATACCGTTTTATGAATTGTCGAGTGTACCTAAATGAGTTCTATACCTACTAGGGTTATTCTCAAAATCAAAATTTTAAAATTTTAAATTAAATTAAAATAAGTTATTAGGTACATGTGTTAACTGAAATGATTGAAAATTGAAAAATAATAGGTATACCTAGGTAACTTGAAGATTATAAAAATTGAATAAAACTTGCATTTACGGGGTTGATTAACTGGTCAGAGCGATGAGAAACATGACCACTCTCTAAGACGGTCTGAGCCGGACTAAATGCAAAACCCGAAATTCACCGTTATTTTCAAAATGGCGGCCTTCAGAGAACCTTTCTAATAGGTTATTAGTATATAAATATTATGTTATGACATGTGTTAATATTAAAAATTGAAAAATAATAGTTGAAAAGTAATAAAATACTTATAGTATGCAAATTTACATTTCACTGAAAATTTTCAATGCAAATTTTTAACGTTGCCAACACATTTACTGACTATCCACTTTCAGTGAAATGCTTCTAGAGTCGAACGTCGGACATGAAGGGCTGCTGATCGGCTGCATGCGTCTCACTCACAGCCCATCCTTTCAGCTAATCTTCATCGTCACCATCTTCGTAATTTAGGGAGGCCGCAAACAGTCCAACTCGCGCAGCGTTTTTACTCTCATTGTATGTCCAGAATAGCTGTAAAACACAGATTTTCAGCATAATATGGAAAATCGCAAGCAGTTGACTTTGCTTCGAACAAATAAGAGATACGTGATGGAGCCACTTCTGGCAGGAAACTTTTTAGATGCACTTTTTATTTTTAAGTTCGTGTTTTCATAGGGCAGTGAAAAAGGAGAAACAATTGAAGTTTACATTTATAGTTACAAGTTCACTTTTCAGCCATAACAAACAACTAAACTAAATTTAATATAATTTATTTATATATCCCCGTGATCTTCCATTATTCCCCTTATGGATAGTACCAAAGAAACCACCAGAGGTCAGTCGTGTTCCTTATTTTCTCGAATTGACTATGAGTCAAGCACATGTATTACGGCGATTAGAAACATACGACAATCGGAGACTGTTCATGCTGAGCCTCTCAATTATTCATCGTTCAGAACAGGGCGACTAGACACTTCTATAGACTTGCCATGTCCGTGGTGTCACTGTAGCAGACCCCTAGCTAGCCGCAGTTAGTTCGACAACGTGCAATTATCCGAAGTGTCCACGGGGCGCGTGAATTAATTATTCACGTCGTACACTGCGGGTGGACACTGCTACATGCGATGCCCGGCGGGACTCCGGCGGGTTTATATAGGTCAGCGCGACAACAGAGTGAGGTTAGGGAATTAGCGGTTAGTAATGTGAAGTGGGGCCGAGAAAGATGACATTTCGTTTTACACTAATATTATGTTCTTAGGACACTGTAAATAGATTTGTAGGTATGTTGTTTTTACTTAGAATGTACCTATGCTATTCTACATTACAGTTATTATTACAACTTCCGTCGCACCTTCAATGTTCACAAATACATCACATATTCTCCGTTTTACACTTTGACTACATGTCATATAGAAATTTAACTCATTAGGTACAGTCTTTAAACGAGTTAATTGTACCTATTAATATCATTTGGTATTCTGTTGTATTCTCAAATACCTTTAAAAATTTAAATTACAGTGTCCTCTAGGTGCATAATATCTAGTGATGGCACCATTGAAAATTTTCATTTGAAAATTTTCAGAAAATTGAAAATTTTCAGAAAATTTTTAATGACCATTGAAAAAATTGAAAATTTTTGAAAAAGTTTCAATCAATTTTATTTGATTTAATAAATGTATGGGCATACTTGGGATGCATACTGAACTCTATTATGATGCGTGTTGTTGTCTGAGTGGTAAATGTGCAAAATGATCATTAATACAGCATTCAAATTTCCCGCCTATGTAGAAATTACAGTCTGGCCAAAATTTCAATAAAGAAAAACTGAGATTTGGGCTTATATTTGACTTTTATTTTGATTTTGATTTTACGCTTTTTTCAGATATATTATCAACAATTGTGTGCAATAAAGCAATAAAAATAGTAATTTAAACAATTTTCAACGCATTGAAAATTTTCATGAAAATTTTCAAAAAAAAAAAATCAGAAAATTGCCATCACTAATAATATCATTGTAAAACGAAATGTCATCTTTCACGGCCTAAAGCCCCATTTACACGGCGCAATTTCTTGAACAACTTCTGTGCCACAGAGGTTCTGCTCGTGCGCAGTATCACTTTTGAGATGATAAAGGGAATCTGCACACAGAACTTATGTGACACAGAAGTTGTTCAAGAAATTGCACCGTGTAAATGGGGCGGTTTGGCTGCACGGAGGCTTTCGGTCGGATCGTTGTGTGACACGGTTTAGTGATATTGTCATTTGATATGGGGATTAGGGTTCTGTGCTGTGACTGATGTTTGGTGAATAAACTTCTGGTTGGGGCAGATTGGACAATGAGGTTTGAAAATCGACGTTTGATGGGATTTTTGGATTGATGTCCATAAGTGGTATATTGTTATACAATGAAAAACAGCGTTTTCCATAGTGTTCACACTTTATGGATGAGTCAAGGTAATTTTTGGTCGGAACTCGGTAGTTAGTTGACCAAGGGGTGAGGACGGTCGGGTTTATTTGTGAACATCTTCCCCTTTTCACTTGACTGAGGCAATCCACATAGAATTATCCGTGAGTGACGGATGGACCGAGTTGGTTCAGTCGTAACGCTTCTGAACTTGCACTTCGGAGGTCCCGGGTTCGATTCCCGCTGCCATATTTCCTGACTGAGGTTTTTTCATGGTTTCATCGAGAGACTATGCCGTGAAGATTCCCTAATACAATTATTAGGCCACGATCGCCTCCTTCCCACCGTCCACCATTATTTATGTATTTATTGTGGTGCTATTGCAGGGCTACATTAGGTGCCCTCTTTAGCCGCGTGTACAAAGTTTGATTAACAGTGAACATTACTACTCGTACCAGGTGTGTTAGGACATGAATATCAAATAGTGAACATAAGCAGAGTAGAGTACAAAAAACAAACTTGTCAAGAATTAGGTACCAAATTGTCAAGAATTATCATTCATGAAATGAAATTGGTTATGGTTTAAATCCGGCTTGATAACTATAACTAGAATAATCACACAAACACAGACAAGAAAGCGAATGTCAAATAATGATCCTAAAAGCGGTAGAGCACATAAAATATGCGAACGGGAATCGCACGGTTCGTCAAAGCGTTTTTTGAAATTTTGTCTTCCCGCTTAATAATTTTAAAAAATCAGATAGTAACGACCCATAACGGCCCAATAGACTAAATAATGCCGCACACTGGAGTTCATTATGACCTCAGTTGCGACCTCAATGTGTTATACGATTATTTTACTAAAAATATCGTATTTAACACTTTGAGGTCGTACCAGAGGTCATAATGAACTCCAGTGTGCGGCATTATTTAGTCTATTAGGCTGTAATGGGTCGTTACTGTCTGATTTTTTAAAATTATTAAGTGGGAAGACAAAATTTCAAAAAAACGTTCTGACGAAACCTGCGGTTCTCGTTCGCTTCCGTTTGCCTCTTAAATTTCAGATCATGTTTTTTCATTCCATATTATCCATCATCATCTCCGTATTAATTCTTCCACGTCGCCGTTATATATCCTGCGACGCTAAAACATCACAAAAAGTATATAGGTATTTCATTATTAAAATTAGGTTATTTCCATTCCGTGTCGCCTCTATAGATTTAAAAAATAAACTTGCATATTTATAGTTCGCTGTAAAACAGTGATGATGAGATTGTGTGCGAGATTATTAGGTGTTCCTGTTCAACAATGGATGATAAATGACAATGACTTTACAGTGTTCATGTTTACAATGACAAACAGTACTTTCTGAATGGTTGCTTGATGATTTTATGGGCCTACGTGTTTCAGACATCGCGCATTCAAACATTATTGTTAGGCACTCAAACACGGTAAAGCAATTAATTTTTTCACGGTTCACCTTTCGATTTTTTGTTTGTTCCGTATGCAGGTCAACCTATTTGAATATAATCAGGTAAAAATGTAGGTGGCTTGATTGTAAAAAGTGTGCGAAAGTTATAATTACAGGGGAAATGTGAATGTTTTTCAGTTGCATATAATTTTCATGTAATTTAGGAAAAGATATCAATTGTTGATCAATCTTCGTTGATAATAATTTAATTGACTTCAAATTTTAAACACAAACATAGTGCTAAAACTAAACAAATAAATGTTTGAAAATATATGAAAATTCTAAATTGTTAACCTTAGTCCCCCCTTAGTACTGTATTTGTTTTTGCCTTCTATTTTTCTCGGGCTTGTCATGACAACGTCAAATATTTTGCTAAAATTTGTTTTTGACAATAAGTTTCGAGGCTTTTTTCCCATATTTTTTCCCATGTGTGCGACTTGTACCTCTGCTGTACATACCAGCTTGTGGTGTCGATTGTAGCTGCTATCGGACGCATGTGGGAGGGCTGTGGTCGGGTACGTGGGTCACACAGCCTGTACTCGGACGGACTGCACCCACAGACGAGGTATTGCACTCCACAGCGATGGATGTTACTAGCACGACATCTCTAGTACTGGCAGTCCGTGCACAATAATAGCTGGCGGGCAGTGAAATACATCGATATCCCATCGAACTCGGACATTGCAGCGGGAGCTATTGGAGGGAACGAAAGTATAAACAGTCTAAAACACTTCGTATCACTTTTTATAGTTTTGGACAGGTTATTTTTTATAACTGTAATTCCTTCATAAAAATGAAAATGAAACAAATTAGATAAAAATCCTCCCTATCAAGATTTTGCTACCTACCTTTCTTTGAACTGAGTAAACTGAGGTGTAATTGTTATTGACGCCAATTTTATGCCACTTGTTTCAGTTCTTGCACTATTTGAAGATTTTTTTATCCTTCTTGATGCTACCTTTACGGAACATTTTTGGCCGGTTTTTCTGGCGTAACTCGAGTTGGTATCCGAAAGGGAAGTACTATACAGATGTATAGTTTTCTTCACGTTGTATTTTCTATACGTATTTTTCAATTATTTCATCGATCCGACTAGACATCTTCCGGACGGACTTTTTTCATTTTTCTTTCGCAAAGGTGTATAATACCTTTAACTAAATTTCTGTTATTTTTAACGTGGAACAATTTCCTGCGAAATCAATGGACCATTTTATCTGACCGCACCTTATGTTCTTTGATGGGAAGTGAAAAAAAATATCTGCATTCTTCTTTCGTTTTGAACCTCTATAAGGAATACATTCCTGGAATTGTGTGTTCTTTTGACTTGGAGGCAAATCATATTTATGAGTCCATCATAGGTGGAGCGTGTGGAATAACTCTTCTGCCAACGGAAACCTCGAATTTGCACACCGGTTTGCTCTCAGAATCACAGGAACTGGCCTACATTATTCAGCTAATATGTTTGATTTTTTTTAATTCTGTTTTTTATCTTTTACACAAATGAACATTTTGTTCGTCCGGTTTCTGGACATGTTAGTTTAATGAACTGTGATTTTGGCAGGAAGTTCACACAGTAAAGTGAAGTTAGGTGACGGTGAGTTGTGATTTTAGATGGTAGTAGGAAGATCATCACATAACCTGCTGTAGTGAGGATGTTATTACACACGCCCAATGTGTAGGAATTTCTGATGTAAAAAATATTTTCCTGCTATGGACGTTTCGAATGAATTTTATGTAACCATAATAAAACTAAATTATCTTCTCTCATGGGACCACAGCTCTTCATAGAATATTCCTAAGTCAATTTGTTTCCAACATTTTCATACCGTTTTTATTACATTGGATAACCTATCATCTTTATTTTGTTGAACTTGTGGGACACAAGCATTTGCAATCATGGCATTGCGAGTGTATAATCTAAGTGGCTAGACTTCCGATCGCCGGGGATATCTGGGACAACGCGACATCGACGTGTAATACCGGGTATCGGTCGCTTCCTGTCCACTTCCTCGTCGCTATGGCACGCCATGTGCGTTGCGTGTCGTTTACGTCCATGTTTACGTCGGTGACATGCTTGCGAGTTGCGTTGTGTCCCCGCTTGCGTCAAATTCGCGATCAGCAAGAGTGGGAAAGGCGGTTGAAGCAACCATTGACATTGGAGGCAGAGGGATGGGATGCCACTCGATATTATTGCTCCGAGAAACATTTCCAATTCGCCGCCAGTATCATTACCATTGTGTATGAATGAGTTAATTAAATAATTCGAATCTACTGAATGTATTTAAATGTTGGATCCCCCCGGACGCGATGAATGTTCGATTCAATCTAATAGTTCACAATTGGACTCACTCAAGTTCAGTGACCCCACTCTGCGATCAATCAACATGTCAGCGACTCCAGCAGTCCATCTGTTACTTAGCCCAAGTTCATATCAAGATTCGATCGTACCTAATTTCAAGTTTCCAATGTTTTCGTTCGTCGCTCGGTTCTTATCAGGACGAAAACTTCCATATTCCACACTCTATCTCCATGTACAATAAACGCACGTGATGCATAAACTTCTCATTTCGCCCTAACGCACTATAAGGGTGATATTATAGTGTCTAAGTATTATATTTTCGACTCTGGCGTATCGCAATAAGCGTGATGTTGCGATGATCCCACCTCCTCTAGCGAAGAACCACGAACGTCGGGTTTCAGTGTTGTATATAATTACTCTCTCGTGCACTAATTATGCGCATAGTTATGTATTAGTGAGTAGCAACTGCTAATTACGTGCGGTTACATCCGCGCTAATGGATGCGTTGGAGCTTGCGATTGCGTTGCTAATTGCAATGATAGTTCGCTGCGATTCATCACGTTTATCATCGTTTAGAGACAACTGTCATTGTTATGACAACAGTATTGTATCGTCACAATTAAATGTAAATAAATGGGCGCGGCGATTTCAAACATGATTGTTCTACCTTTTTTTTTTGTTGATCGCATTGATTTGCGACTAACCGTAAGAGGCAGTCTGACCTATTAGTAGAGAAATAATTCCAGTATATGGTTCCCGACTGAGGGAAATCGAACCAGGAAACCGGAGTGCGATTAACGTTTTACTCCTTGAGCCATGTGCTTCATTGCCAGCGCTCGGCCGTTTTAGTAAATTGAGAGAGAAAATTCTTTTCATAAGTGGATTTTACACATAGGATGTTCACATGACCAGTCTGAATTTTTCATTTTTGTTTCGTGCAATTGTTAATTAGGCGCCGGTTATTCAACAAACCCGCGCAAAACTACGAAATTTCCTTTACGATTGGAGACCAAAACTAATTGATCTCAAATTTAATCATGATTAGATAAAAGACAAACTTATAGTTATAACTTGGCACATATTTAAATTAAAATTAATTTCGGCACCCATCGAGACAAGAAAATATAAATAATTTCGCCAAAAATGTACTAATTAGGATATTTAAGCAAAAAAAATGTACTAAGTGATAACCCTAACTCTCTTATATATCTAATCACGATTAAAATTTCAAATCATTTCGTCAGACCATTTCATCTCCACCGTCCGTAACCGTATCCAACAAAGTGCCTGCAACACGCTGCAAAATCGCTCGTATTCTAGTACTGTCGGGTGATGTCGTTGGGTAGCGAAGACATGTGATGTGTTCGCATCTGTGAATGAGTATCAGTGACGGGTCGCCGCCGGCGTTGCTAATCGTTGCAAAGTGTACCAGCATGTTTCTGTGCCGACTACCAGAAGACCGGACATGGAGCTAATAGCTCAGTCTTGTTCAGGTAAACACCTTGTATGGCAGGAGATCTCATTTCTCAGCCACCGGCAGCCTTGGGCGTGACGCGAGTTTTGGATGATTTCTATCACAAACTATCTTGTCAAGTGGCTCCATCACGCATAACTTATTTGCGCGAATATCATAATAACCGATCACAATGAACGACTTGTTTGTTTTTATATAATATTTGTAAATAAATGAATTTGAAACATAATTAAAATATAACAAGCAATGGCGTATCCAGGATGAAATTTCGGGGGGGGCCGGGCATTACTAATAATTTTGAAAAATAACAGTGGAAACAGGGGGTTCGGGGGCGCAGCCCCCGAGAAAATTTTGGATGAAGGTCATTCACTTAGATGCAATTTTGAATCGCAGTGTATAGCTATTTGGGGGAATTGTAAATTACAAAATACCCCAAAATTGGTCGATATGCAAGTCCGGGGCGCATAGCCCAGGAAATTTTTTGGAATTTTAACTCAATTCTAACCATTTTGGAACGTTTTTGACATGATATGACTATTTTTAAGTGTTTTTTTCACATATTATTTTAAATGTGCTTATTTTCTATGATGAACCCCTGATTTCGGGGGGGGGGGGCATGGCCCCCTCGCCCCCCCCCCCCCCTGAATACGCCCTTGATAACAAGATAAACAATTTCTTATGAATTGTGCAAACATAGGGCCCGTGGCAATAGGTTCATTCATGTCATCTCAAACTAAAGTAAGAAAAGAAAAAGAAACAATGACAATCGTCATACAATAACACAGAAAATCCCGCATACGGAATGGATCATTATTATAGGTATCGATTCTAAAAGCTTTTTGAACAAGACAATGTTGCATTATATTTTTTAAGGTATCATTGTTCTGCAAAGTCTAATGGTGATGCAACGGATGACGCTTGCGAGATGAAAGATGGACAGTGGGAAGGAGACGGTCGTGGTCTATTAGTAATGCTCCTTCACAGTATTTGCCTGAAGAAAACCGCGAAGAAATCGAAGTCTGGAATCGAACCTGGTTGTGGTCCGTGTAGCGTCACTGCATGTGACATGTTTGCACATTGCACATTCATCCACTTCGTGTAGGTGTCCGACCACATGAACTGTTGTCACATTGCTCGTCATCGTATTGCTAACCAAAGTGTATCATATTTCCAAGGCTATTATTCTTCAAAATGCGGAATAAATCGACGTGACACTTTGTGTTCTTGACCTTTGTTTCCCTCTCAATTGATAAAAACAGGTATGTTATCGAAATGCTGATAAACGTGCTATGCATTCTAATGCATGTTTGTGTGGGTGCCTCGAAGCATCAGACAATCCTCCGCACAATCAATATCTCCTTCAGTAGGCATTAGCATGGAGGCAGCAGCGGGCAGTCAAGGCTTTTGTCTCGTGCTATAGGAAAACGCTCTGAAACGCGTTCGTGAGCGAGCATTGATTTTGAACCATTGTAAATGTCAACGATCGGGTGTTCACTTTTCGACCAATTAGAGGATTTTGGTCTAAAAATCTATAGCAGACTAGGAAAGTGGTAAAATTTACATTCGTGAAAAATTTCAGCTCGATCGGAGGTGCGGTTGTCCTGCCAAAAAACCGAGACGATCAGAGACTCGGGTTCGATCCCCGGAGAGGCAAATGATTGGAAGGTTCCCTACTAGACCACGACCGCTTCCTTCCCACCGTGCATCCTAACCTATTATTCATTATCCTCCTTTCACAATCATTCAAAGTCCCCATGAGCCGAGTTGCAGAAGAGTGTGACGTTTTCGAACCGAAACGCCACTAAAATAAGAAAACTTGAACTTTTGTGTGGACGGCTGGAGCTGGATAGTGAGTTTGACCTTGAAGAGTTTTTTAATCGATTTCTACCAAAATAAGGCTTTGTATGAAAATAATTCCATAGCTTGTAATGGTGTCCTACAGACGTTTAGTGCCCGAAAATTAGTAAAATTATGGAACTAAACATCTGTTGGACAAAATAAAACAAATAACTTATTCCAAACTATGAAATTATTTTCATTGAACTGTTCTTAATACTCTTACAAAGCCCTATTTTGTTAACAATTACATTGGTAAAAGATATTGATAAAAATAGATTAAAAAATTATTCAAGGCCACGCTGACTACTCAGCCCTCTGAAGCATCGTAGATCGTAAGGCATAATTCCTCCTACGCAGAAGCAGTATCTGCGTCAGTCGGCAATATATACCTTTAACATCGAGTCAACAGCGGGTATTCCGCTGCTCGACTATCAAGTCTGTGCATCGTCGCATGGAATATTAATGCACTGTTATTGATTTATTCACAATGGAGCGTGATTAGTGTAGTGGTGGGAATTCTCCGCGATTGTTCATCTTTAATTAATATGATGTGAGTAGGATGATGTAAAGAAGTCCTTTGAAGTAGTTCGCCTTTTCTATGAATCATTCGTAAACCTACATCATTTGAGCATCAGCAATGGCTATATGGTCAAGTAGCAGAAAGTAGTTTGTCGCACCCGTTGAAAACCATATAATTTTGCTAAGTAGCTTTTGTTTTGTAATGATAAGTCTTTCGAAAACCTGAGTGTAGAAATTGGACGGAGTAAGTTGGCTCAGATAACGGTGGAGACTTGCACTAGAGGCCCCTACTTCGATTCCCTTATAACTGACTTTTTTCATGGTTTCCCTCAGTAAGAGCGTTGTTTTCGGAAATTTCGTCGTTTTGCGCGGTTTTGTTGAATAACCTGCGCCTAATTAACAATGCAAGAAGCAAAAATGAAAAAGTGCTACGAATATACAATCAGACTGATCATGTGACCTTCCTATCAAAGTTACATCCACTTATGAAACAATTTTTCTATCTCAATTTGCTAAAACGGCCGAGCGCTTATTACTTCCTAATGGGCGAATTTCCAGCAATTTGGTATAGTAATTTCAACCTTGGAGGCGGATGGCAATATTGTCTGCTTGTCTCCATGAGTACATCTAGCACGTGACTGCTTGTCACCTGTGCTTGTCGATGTCGAGATGGTATGACTTGTCGAGCGAGATAACGCGATATTCGGCGCTTCTGACGTCACATCTCCACAAGGCGACGACCTTCAACGACTTAGCTGTTCAGAGAGAATTGTCGAGCTGCAGTTGGACGAGTATGTTAGCTATATATTGTCATTTCACAATTCATTTTAGTTGCGTTTGCTAACAGTCGTTTGCTGTTGTGAGTCCGTACATGTTACATCAGAGGTAGAAGGGCGGAAGTCCATTTCAAAGGCAAGCGAAAGCGAACGGGAATCGCACGGTTCGTCAAAGCGATTTTTTGAAAATTTGTCTTCCCACTAAATAATTTCAAAAAATTAGATAGTAACGACCCATTACAGCCTAATAGACTAAATAATGCCGCAAACTGGAGTTCATTATGATCTCTGGTGCGACCTCAAAGTGTTAAATACGATATTTTTAGTAAAATAATACAAAATAATCGTATTTAACACTTTGAGGTCGCACCAGAGGTCATAAAGTACTCCAGTGTGCGGCATTATTTAGTCTATTAGGCTGTAATGGGTCGTTACTATCTGATTTTTTGAAATTATTTAGTGGGAAGACAAAATTTCAAAAAAACGCTTTGACGAACCGTGCGATTCCCGCTCGCTTCCGTTTGCCTCTTAAACCAGTATTTCTCTGTTCAGCCAATCATTTGTAATGGTGACATGAGCCATTGATTCATTGTAGAGAGCAACTTCAATAATGGCGCCAAGCTTGATTACATTATGAATCCAAAAGTGTTCATACGCTAATGAAATGCACATAGGGCCTTTTTCATGTTTACTGAACTTCTGCTGACTACATTTAATTAACATTGGAGCCCTTTCGATTCCATTCCAAACTATCACGGACGAATCATGATTTTGTAGTTAATTCAACGTGGGGGAGGGGGGGGGGGAGGCTCCCGGAGTACGCCCCTTAGTTTGATACAGAAATATCTTCGACGCAGTTAATTTTAGAGCAACATCTCTCGAATCTGTCGGAAGTGTTCTGAACGCGGCGCCCGTGACAGTGTTGTGGGGGGAGGGGGGGGGGGGGGGGCAGGGGGGCGGGGTGATGACACGCAGCGGTGTCGGTGCAAAGTACACACTCATTGTAATTGCAGTTTCTAGGTTAAACACACAGGTTGATTCCATTGACGCCGTGTTAACAACCTGTCAATGCCGGCCGATAGTGACTTCACGACTTGACAGTTTCAGGCAGTTTCAAATGAATGCTCCGTTGTCGAACTATAACGGTAGCCGGCGTCTCTCTGGACTCGCACTGCGCATGTCCCCTGCATTAGGCCACGACCGCATCCTTCCTACACATCATAATCAGAAAAGTTTGTATTTTATCTAATCTTGATTAAAATTTTAGTTTGGTCTCCAATCGTATCGGAAATTTCATAGTTTTGCGCGGTTTTGATAAAGAACCGGCGCCTAAATGACAATGCAAGAAGCAAAAAGTGCTACTAATATACAATCAGACTAGTGATGGCACCATTAAAAATTTTCATTTGAAAATTTTCAGAAAATTGAAAATTTTCAGAAAATTTTCAATGACCATTGAAAAAATTGAAATTTTTTGAAAAAGTTTAAATCAATTTTATTTGATTTAATAAATGTATGGGCATACTTGGGATGCATACTGAACTCTATTATGATGCGTGTTGTTGTCTGAGTGGTAAATGTGCAAAATGATCATTAATACAGCATTCAAATTTCCCGCCTATGTAGAAATTACAGTCTGGCCAAAATTACAATGAAGAAAAACCGAGATTTGGGCTTATATTTGACTTTGATTTTGATTTTGATTTTACGCTTTTTTCAGATATATTATCAACAATTGTGTGCAATAAAGCAATAAAAATAGTAATTTAAAAAATTTTCAACGCATGAAAATTTTCAAAAAAATTTTTTTTCAGAAAATTGCCATCACTAAATCAGACTGATCATGACGTGAACATCCTATAAAAGTTACATAAAACAAAAACTTGTAAAACAATTTTTCTCTTTCAATTTGCTAAAACAGCCGAGCGCTTGCACCACTTTAAACACCACTAAAAAGACACAATTCCTCTTGGTAATGAACTGTTTCGTAAACGCCTGTCACTCGGGTGTGTTTAAAGGAATCGGAACCACAACAAGCTACCGATTTAGCCGTCAAGTGGGCATGAGGACGCGGATGTTGTGAGGAGAGATATGCGTGAACTTATTATTAGTCCGGACACTTCTTCTTCGAGTGGCCCCACCAGATGGAGCGGCGAACACTTAACACCCTAACACGTGAGTCAATGACCAGGTGTTAACGACGCACCTCGTGCGACATTGCTTTCTGTTGCTCGTGCTAACTTGCTGTAAAATGTCCAAATATTAGCATTTGGATTGACGATCACTGATTCTTGATGGCTACTTGTGTAGTTCATTCATAGACAAGGGCGTATCCAGGATGAAATTTCGGATCAAGGTCATTCGTTTAGGTGCAATTTTGAATCTCAGTGTATAGCTATTTTGGGGAATTATAAATTACAAAATATTCATAAATTGGTATAAGAGGTTTAAGAATAGGTACATTTCTTGAATTTATTAGGATATGCAAGTCCGGGGCTCATAGCACCGGAAAATTTTGTAATTTTAACTCGATTCTAACCATTTTGGAACGTTTTGACATAATCTGTCTATTTTTAAGAGTTTATTTTAACACTTATTTTAAATGTGCATATTTTTTTGTGAAGAACCCTGATTTTTTGGGGGGGGGCATGCCCCCCCGGCCCACCTCTGAATACGCCCTTGTTCATAGACATATTTTTCAACTGTATATGAATCTATATATTTTGGTGGTTATTAAAGGAAAACTTGTCGTTTCCAGTTTCTGACGTAAATTGGGTAAATGTACCTATGCTAGTTTTTCTCCCCATGATATCTGATCGCTTTATTTTTGGACTATTGATGATGATCTATTTTTTTATAGATAGGTACTTAGAAAACGGCCGCTCTATTTTAAGCTATCGACCAAAAACAGAATAATTTTCCTTCAGATGTTCCTATCTGATGATCTAGGTAATATTGGAAACACATTTAAGTCCCCGATTACAATTTGTAGTCAGTATAGTTTCATATTACATTATCATGGAAGATAAGCAAAAAAAATGTAATTTACGGAAAACCATTTTTAGCCCACTAATCAGGCCAGGGTTGCTGAATACAATTGACGATTAAAATGCGGCAAACCGCAATGATTTTTCAATCCAAATTGTTTTTTTCTGGTACCTACATTTTCGTATACATATTCGTTTTTTTCCATGGTTGGAAGATCTCTGCGGTTTCAACTTCGGCATTGTTTAGCTTCAGTTATACAAGAATATTTTTTTCCGGATAATTTGACATTCTAACTTCAAAGCTGCCTACTGATATCTGAGAATCCAGCATTCGATGTACTAACATTTAGGGCACTCTCGAAATTGCCATGCATTTCGATTTGAATTTTCTATGTTTACTATCAAATACAATATTATAGCTACTTGATCCTTTCCATTTGCTTAGTCTTATTATTTACATAATAGTTAACATGGCTCTAATAGAGACAACCTATACAATACTTGTGCATTTGAAGAGGCGCGAAGTCTGCGTCAGTTAGTACCTGCCCACACGGCGAGAACTGAGGGAGAAGTCGTTGAGAAAGGACTCTTCGTTCTGTTTTGAATTTGCACCGTGTTTTCACATGGTCTGTCTCTCACCTTGGTTCAGACACCGGATCCCGCAGTTCCTGAAAACACGGCGATCTTTCATAATGGAGAGATGCAGCCACGAACTCACAGCCCTATTATCTATTCCGTGTTTTATATTTGATTGTCTCTACTGCGGCTCCCATTATTATCTACTTTATACATTTTTGGGAAATTGCTCCTCGACCAAAAAAGGTTGCCGTCCCTTACTCTAGATTCTATTAGTACTGCGAATGAAGAAGACAGTCCACGCATGTTACTCCATTTCGTGTAAATGGATGCGTGCGTGTTACCAACTGTTAACGTTGTCCAAAGTGAAAGAACAACCCAAGAAACAGAGCCTTTTGTGGGAATTGTGTGGTACAGGTGGTTACAACCTACACCAATTTCACTTCACATTTGACCTTTTTCAGTATGAGATTCCCGCATTTATTGCTTTAATAGTTATACAACTATCACTACTTAATGATCTAAAAGTCGACATCCTAAAATTAAATGATGCACTTCCAAGAACCAGGCGCCGAATTCACAGAAAGAAGGAAACTACTTCTCGAATCCTCGCCAAGATCAAACCCCAACCTTGAGGAAAAGTCGCCCACTGATGAATGCCTCTCGTCTCCTTCAATCCGGGATCTATTGCGTGTGCGTCGCCGCAGAGGTCGCAACCAGTCCGTCGAGTCGACGCTGGTGGAAACTGGCAGGAGCACTCACGCGCCTAAGGTGAGCCGAGCGCGCCGGGCTATTCCCGTCTCCACGCGGCGCTATTCCTGGCGACGAGGAAGCCAGATATAAACACGCCGCGTGCACTTGCCGCCGCGCGGGTTTATCTTCCCGATTCCGCGGGATATAACCTAGGCCTTGGGGGACGAGACATAAATTATGGACCTGCTGGGATTTGTCAAAGGATCGACGGGAAGTTTGTTGTTGTTATGGTTTGTTGGGACTTGGATGAATAGTGGCTGTGTTTGGTGTTGGTTGAGCTCCAAGGGAATTTCGAAACTCACTACTCGGAGCATCAGCATGTTTGGAAATCTCTCTAATTGTGTACACATTCTGAACAAAATGTCCCCTTTTTGTCTAGAAAGCCAATTAAAATGTACCTTCATACCAGCGGATGGCTGTAAGGGGGTTGATGGATGGTGAATTATTACAATTGGATGAAGGGAAGGGACATTAACCAAAATATAGCGTTCTTCAGCTTAACTTAAAATAGTTACGTGATTTTGTAAACATTTATTTTCTGGTAGGTTGTATATGTTTTCTGTATTTTTCATAGTTTCTCTAAATTTGTAATCTCTTTCGCACACGATTTTTGTCTGTCTAAAGTGCACCTTCCGATTACGCCAGCAAATTATGTGGTAGGTTTTGAACTCTGGCGCATGCCAAGCGACGGGATCGCCCAAGACGGCAAATACCTCTGCCATAGACTAACTGCCCACGTGCTCGCGCATATTGTTGGCATTGGCGCGGCGTTTCCCGCCGAATTCCCGTGCTCTTCGCGAGTTTCTTTGTCGTCGCGCGGCTTAGTTCCGCCATCTGCTGGACGTACTGCGCGTGCGTGACTGACTGCAGGCCAATCAGCTGACGGCGCGCGCGCGAAAACGTTCCATTCTCGGCCTTCGAATCCCACGTGGCCGCAATGAAAACGTGTAGTGAAATTGAAGAAAATGCTGCAACTTTCCATGACAGATGATGCTAGTGTTGGTAACGTTTTGTGTGCGCATTGACTCGTGAGCCAATTCGTATTGCATGCGAATTCAATACGTGTGAAAGTTGCTGCTCTAGAATAGACCTTGGAAATTGCAATCCAAATGCGTCAAATGAGCAGTGATAATTACTTGAGAATTTCTTCGAATGTACTTGAGATTTTTTTCAAAACAATAATATACCTCTAGGTGTCAATAACTCTTGAATTTCGGCACAGATTTGTCTGTTAATTGACAAAACACCTTTAATGTATGTCCGAACTCCATGCAAAGTTAAGTATCGGTGAATCAAACGGGTTCAGTTTCAGTTTTCAACCAATCACAGAATCTCGTTCAAAAACTATACTTGACATTATAGCGTGTGCGCATCAGGTCGGTTGGTTGAACGGTGTGATCTGGGCACTGCAGCAAAAAAAACATGAGAAAAACAGAGAAAGTGACGTAAGAGTAGGTACACTCGGCCAAACAAAACTTGAACGTTGACCAAATTTGAATGATTGCTGGTCATGTCCCGTAAGTCATAACCAATCAAAGCTTGTTATTATCATTGAAATGTGAGGTCACCTACTAAAGTGAGAGTTCTGATGGTGCGATCTATCATTTTTCAGTCATCAGATTTATGGAACGTTCAAGTTTTGCTTGGCCAAGTGTACATGTACCGTGGTGACACTATCGGTCTAAAATATCAATACCTTTCGTTGCACCGTTTCGTCTCGATCAAGAAAGTGGGAAGAAAGTGTCCCGAAGAAACCCGCGATCGATCACGCTTTGATTCACCTTCGCGCGGACGTCCTCGACTCTATCATTCCTCGCATCTACATTGTTGTGACTCAGGACAATTAGTGTCCACAACAATTAGACGCTCGCCTAACATTGTTGACATCCACAACAATACATGTCGTCATGTCTTGCTTTATTAAAGACATCGAAGGGTATCATCGCCGGGTATTATTCGCGTATAATTGGGTCACGGAATAGATAATTGCACATATGGAGTACAATTAGACGGCTCGATTGCCATGCGAAATTGTGCCAATATCATTGCCGTAGCCGTGGCGTTATTGAATATTGATGAGTAGGGCGATTTGCCTATTGCTAGCTCTGGGATACATACCAGATCGCCTTTCTAATGGGTCTTTTCATTCGATTTATTGGCTATGAATTGTCTTTTTTAATTATAGTCGTGCATCGGTAGATGAGTAGCCAATTTAATAGAAAATTAGAATGTACAGATGCCAATTGGATCAAGTTTTGAATCAAGATAAAGATAATTTCTGTACCTCAGAAGCAGAAGGTCCGATGTATTGTTGTGATTTGCAATTTGATTGAAGCCAGCAATTACCTACATAAATTTATTACGCTCCTACAAAAACAAAATAACTGTGTGTCACTATTTTACCAAGTGGAGGAGGCATATAATTATACAATTGGTTTTGAGCTCACCTCAAGAATCTTTGAAATGGACATCAGGCCTTCTAACTCGGATGTGCAGATTTGAAATAATTAAGACGCAGTATAACAGAACAGGACAGCTAAAAGTGAAAACAATAATTATGGAACATAAATAGATGAACAAAGTATACTTTGTTACTTATTTAATTTGCCAAAATACATTATGTATCGAGATTTATCCATCTCTCTTGCAGAGTTGGCATTTGTGCAATATTTTGCTCATAAAATATTCCTTGCCACCCATATTCCGATGTTTGTGTCTGTTTCTCCAATATCCTTTCAAAATATCTTCTTTCTAGACGCTCGTGTGATTTGATTGATTGATCGAACATATCGGAAACAGGAGATTGATGAATATATTATTTTGTTTGTCTGCACTGTGTCTTGTCACTCAACATGTGTCGAGGTTTTCTGATGGAGCGTCACTTTCATGGAAAGAATATCTCGCCGACCGTTTTCATTTGTTTCCAGATAACAAACAAAGTCAGTGATATTAGATTACGTTCTTTCCACTGCGTTCATGTGACTACAAATCTTGTAGACATTTCAAATCTCACTATGCACATATTTATCGAAGTAGGACAGAGGAATACCATATTCAGATATTTTAGATTCTATGAAGGAATAAAACATATCATATTATGGCTGCTTTATTTAAAATATCAAAAGCAATGATAAAGTTGTATCGGGTGGTAATTCGCTCTTTACACTATGAAGGCCTGGGTTTCATTACTGTGGAGTCCGATTGAATTTACTAATGTCTTTTGTGAGGCAAATGATGGGAAGGTTCCCTACTCATAGGCCACGACCGCCTCATCGTCCGTCATTATCGTTTCTTCACCATCATCTCACATATCATGATCATTCCCAGACTGGTTTGGATAGACTATATTTTTCCCCGAAGCGATTTGATGAAATACGTCAAATTATTAATAACATCCCACTTCCTAAGTGTATCAATCAGTAACTTGTCTCCCCAGACTATTTTAATATGTGTGTTACGGAGTTTGCGAATGCTGATGTTCTACGGTATAACATCCACAAACGTCACATATTATGGATCAATAGAATTGCCATTGATTGATGTTGTTTGAAATATTCAATATCAACTGATGAACTCTCTGCAGGGAAGTCTTTTGGTAATCACCAATCAAAAATTAATCACATTTATAATATTTCCTATGAAATTCGTTAAAAATAACAACAAGCACTTCTTACTATCTCGATGTCTATGGTGCAAAGTCATCGTCTGCCTAATTAACATTATCTAAACTAAAACTAAATAACCGTGGGATACAGTCTACAATTAAACCCTATTGTCAGGAAGATCTTCTATTTTTAATACAACGTCCCAGTCTGTAATTTGTAGGAAAAAGCGAGTTTTTGCTGGTTTAATTAAACATAATTATCTTTTGACTAGGACTTTGATGCCTTGTTAAAGAATACTTTTGAGATAATTTTGAGAGAGAGATTTGATATATATTCTTAGTCTTAGTCTTAGTCAATCCTTATTCCCTGTCCGGAGGTTTATTCTAGAACAATTTCCGAATTCCATTCTGATGGAATCCGGTCACGGCCATAAGGATTAACATTGCATGGAATCAGAGTTGGGTAGTAACTTAACGAAAGTAACTAGTTACTGGTAACTAGTTACTTTTAAGGTAACTTTTGGGGTAACTAGTTACTTTTCATCCTCAGTAACTTTGTGAGTAACTAAGTTACAATTTTACAGGAACTTGTAACTTAATTTTCGTTACTTTAAAAGTTACTTTTAGGTGAAATAATTTGACAAAAATATAATATTTTCACAGTCTACAAACTCCCTATCTACCTCTTTAGAGAAAATCATAAACCCAGACAACAAATCACAGGAAATGAAATGAGTGTCCTTCCTTCCCATTGATCTATTTCCTTCCACAAGTCATTAGCAGGTAGTTGGGCTGGGGGATGCTTGCAGATGCGCTGCAAGTTTTTCCGAGAATCATACCAATCCAAAGTGAAAACAAGTATGACGTCATTCATTACTAGCCAATAAGGGTCGTTTTTACATAAAATGTACCTACCTATACCCAATCAGATGCAGTCTTTCACAAATCAAAGCGATTGTCACATGGATGGACCATTTAAAGAAGTGAAGAGAACGAGGTGCATGCAATAAATTTACCAGTTACCGCGAGTGCAATTTAAATTTATTTTTTTGACTGTGAGCACGATGACTGTGAGTAAATACAAATAATAAAATTGCTTTGCTCGCCTATTAGACGAACAAGTTAATCCCTCGGCGGAGTTCAATCACGTTTGTTTTTTGTCGAAAAAATATCCGAAAAGTAACTTTAAAGTAACTTAAAAGTAACTCAGTTACTTTTCAAATCAAGTAACTTACCAAGTAACTTAGTTCCTTTTGAGATCAGGTAACTTACAGAGTAACTAGTTCCTTTTTACAAGTAACTTACCCAACTCTGCATGGAATCGAATTCTAGTGGATTTGGGAATTTAAAACGGTCTCAATTCACACGACCGACCTTCCTGACTGACAAGTTTTCTTTCACCATTCAAGACAAATGTTTTGAACTTGGATGTTCCCTACTGATTGACCACTACCGTCTCATTCCGACCTTCCTTCATCATCTCCCTAATCCTTCTCAGCCGCGAAGTAACCTGGTTGACAGGTCGTCTATAAATCTCGCCATATTATACTTTAAGCCTGTGAGATTGATGGAATCATCGGCAGAGTATAGTGTTGGGAATTTTCATGATACTATACTTACTTTTCATGAAATATTTCAAACGTCAAAGCTACATAAAAGTGGAACGGCGACGCTCGCTTCTCCCCGATCCTGAATGTCTAATCAACTGTCGATAATGTCTGACGGCACGTCGTAATGTCGGACGGCGGCGTGTTTGAAAGAAGGTTTACGACCGCGAGTCCAGCGTCCCGATTGGTCCCGGCGTCGTTGCAGCAACTCTCGTTTAGTCGACGAAATGACGAGGGCTAATTAATAGATTCAAGTATAACAAATTGGAACCAGCAGTGTGTTGAGCCCGGCCCAAGGTTAGCGAGAAGGTTGGACGAATAGAAAGACGCGCTCGCAACTTGACTTTTGTCATGAATCTTGTACGCCCCAATTACTGACATGTTAGAATATGGATTTGTATTTATTGAAAATGTTCGAGAAAGTATAAATGTGGGAGAGAGTTCGTTATCTATTAACAGGCACACGCAAACGATACCAATCAATAAATAATACTATAATAAAGTAGGTATACAAATGGTTGTGATAGTACCTAATTATAAAATTTTCGTCCAAAATATACGGTTTTTCTAAACGTCTCACATAAATTCACAATGTAATTTATCCTATTAGTACAGGAGCAAATGTAATTCCGCTCGATTGGAGTGCCGAAATTGATTTTTTCATAATTATCGATTGTTTACATCATTCTTAATATTTCTGACGTGCCTTCAATTTTTTTGGTGGCCATCTTGGAAAATATGGCGGAAAACGTAAATTTTACAAATTATTTAATTGTTGGTAGAGGAAAGGTTGAAAAATTATGAAATAACTCACTAAATCTAAACCAAATGTGGAGACTTGAAAAAAAAAAACGCCGTGAACGACATTTTATTTTTTCATTGTTGGAATTGACCAATCACGTTTCTGTGTTTTTTTGCTCTCAATTTATTACGAAACGCGTGGACTTAGACTAAAATATGTGGAATTAAAAATTGTATGCAATTTCATTGTAAACAATATGCATTTTACAAAATTTTCCTGCGACCAACAGTTTTCAGTTTAGAGCAATTATTGTGCGACTTTCCGAGTTAAGTCATCACCTCAGTAGATGCCATGGCCCCATACACGGTCAATAGTCCAGAGTCTAAGCTGCAAAAAGGGGCCTAACCCGCACCTCTGTTACGTATGAAAAGTTCTCCGAAATTAGATTAGGGTGGGTGGGCCAAAATGCCAAATGTGTCAAAAAGTCATTGTTGTCATTATCAAATAATCAAATCATATCAACCTAGTCGAGTAGCATATCAAATGAAAGCTTATCTTTAGAACAATTATTGAAAATATATATCACCATTGTAAAATTGATACAGAGGTCAAAAGGGGTCAAAAAGTAGTCAAAATCACATTTTATAAGTATTCCAGGAAAATGCGGTATCTTCGTCACTAATAAAGATCATAACAAACTTTTTTATATTAATCGATCCGATATGAATCTGATTATAACATATTAAAAGTTATCCAAAATTGTTCTTTGAACATGAATGGGCTAATGAATCTGTCATATAGTTTATAAGGGCAATTTTTATTTTGAGTGCAAAATCTAAGATTATACCAATATCCTAGCCACTAGGTACTTTAAACTAAAGGTTTTTTGGTGTGAAACGATACAGAACAATGCTGTCTAAAACATATCAAAAGTTCTCCAACTTTTGATTAGGGTGGTTGGGCCAAATTTCAAAATTTTGATTAAACTCATTGTTGTCATTTTCAAATTATCAAATTATATCAACCTAGTCGAGTAGCAATACAAATGTGAGCTTATGATTAGTACAACAAATTAAAATAAATATGACCATTAAAAAGGTCATACAAAGGTCATGAGAGGCCAAAACATGGTAAAATTTCCCATTTTTAAGCGTCCAAGAACAATTGAGATTATGTCATCGTTAATAAAAGCAATATTTTTTATGTTTTACATTGATTTCTTATTATGATAATGATGTCCTTTGATTTGTGTTTTATATTACCAATTTTTGTAACTTTATTGTAATTGTAATAAATCATACGAAATAATAATAATAATAATAATAAAAGTAAATAATATACTATTTGACACCAATGAACCCAAAATTAAATAGTTTATAACATATAATAAATTCGCCAAAATTCTAATTCCGTCGATGAGCCAATTAATGTTTTATTCAATTTCAAAATTGTGACATTTGTAGTGAAGAAAAATCTAGCGAATAGTATAAAATGACGGATAATCGTCATTTTATGTATCAACTTGACAATGGTGATATATATTTTTAATAATTGTTCTAAAGATAAGCTTCATTTGATATGCTACTCGACTAGGTTGATATGATTTGATTATTGGATAATGACAACAATAAATGACTATATAAATGTCTATTAATCACTATAAATGTCACAATTTTGAAATTGAATAAAAAATTAATTGGCACATCCACGGATATAGAATTTTGGCGAATTTTTTGTATGTTATAAACTATTTAATTTTGGGTTAATTGGTGTCAAATAGTATATTATTTACTTTTATTAACGATGACATAATGTCAATTGTCCTTGGACGCTTAAAAATGGGAAATTTTACCATGTTTTGGCCTCTCACGACCTTTGTACGACCTTTTTAATGGCCACATTTATTTTAATTTCTTGTACTAATCATAAGCTTTCATTTGATATGCTACTCGACTAGGTTGATATAATTTGATAATTTGAAAATGACAACAATAAGTTTTATCAAAATTTTGAAATTTGGCCCAACCACCCTAATCAAAATTTGGAGAACTTTTGATATGTTTTAGACAGCATTGTTCTGTATCGTTTCACACCAAAAAACCTTTAGTTATAAGTACCTAGTGGCTAGGAAATTGGTATAATCTTAGATTTTGCACTCAAAATAAAAATTGCCCTTTTAAACTATATGACAGATTCATTAGCTCATTCATGTTCAAAGAACAATTTTGGATAACTTTTAATATGTTATAATCAGATTCATATCGGACCGATTAATATAAAAAAGTTTGTTATGATCTTTATTAGGGACGAAGATACCGCATTTTCCTGGAATACTTAAAAAATGTGATTTTGACTACTTTTTGACCCCTTTTGACCTCTGTATCAACTATACAATGGTGATATATATTTTTAATAATTGTTCTAAAGATAAGCTTTCATTTGATATGCTACTCGATTAGGTTGATATATGATTTGATTATTTGATAATGACAACAATGACTTTTTGACACATTTGGCATTTTGGCCCACCCACCCTAATCTAATTTCGGAGAACTTTTCATACGTTACAGAGGTGCGGGTTAGGCCCCTTTTTGCAGCTTAGACTCTGGACTATTGACCGTGTATGGGGCCATGGCATCTACTGAGGTGATGACTTAACTCGGAAAGTCGCACAATAATTGCTCTAAACTGAAAACTGTTGGTCGCAGGAAAATTTTGTAAAATGCATATTGTTCACAATGAAATTGCCTACAATTTTTAATTCCACATATTTTAGTCTAAGTCCACGCGTTTCGTAATAAATTGAGAGCAAAAAAACACAGAAACGTGATTGGTCAATTCCAACAATGAAAAAATAAAATGTCGTTCACGGCGTATTTTTTTTTCAAGTCTCCACATTTGGTTTAGATTTAGTGAGTTATTTCATAATTTTTCAACCTTTCCTCTACCAACAATTAAATAATTTGTAAAATTTACGTTTTCTGCCATATTTTCCAAGATGGCCACCAAAAAAATTGAAGGCACGTCAGGTAATATTAAGAATGATGTAAATAATCGATAATTATGGAAAAATCAATTTCGGCACTCCAATCGAGCGGAAAGCATTTTTTCTACACTTGAACCTGCACTATATTGCCTTTGGGAAGGCATTCTCAAAGAAAGTGCCGTCAGCAAATCCGAGTACAATGTACTTGCGTGGAAGAGGTAATAGCTAGGTTTTAACTCGATTGTGTAAGGTAAATAATTCAATTTCTCTCTGAAATAATTGGCTAATAGAGACGTAAATAAATAATAATATGTCAGATCGTGACATCACGCCTGTCACGATTAACAACGCCTTGAAAGCGTGACAATATTGATGCTGACACGACTTGGACTGACCGGTGAAGGATGACAATATGTCGATGACCGCACGATAGGTTGTCATTATGGCTGATGACAAGGGGTGGACAGCTAAATTAACCATTCTATGGTGTAGGCAACGGGTTGAAGAAAGGAAAATAACAACTTGAAGTTAGAAAATAGAAATTGCATCTTTGAAAAAAAAATTAAACTGTATAATTAAATAATTAAGTAATAATGCAATTGTAAAGAGGGTAACAACAATTTACTACGCATTACTAAGGCCTTACATTATCTGTCAATGACCATCGCCTGACATTGAAATAATAATTATGCAAAATACTTCGTTCTCCTCGTTTTCATCAATTTCCCCTTTTCCCTCACTTATTTCCTTTAATATTCTGATTGTCTTCTTATTTTATCTCTTATCTTTCTTATTTTTTGATAATATATTTTTTTTTAAATCAATACAATAACCATAATAAAAATTGGGTGAAATGAAGTTAATGAGCATCTATGCTCTAATTGAGGAAGTGTGGATACCATGGTATCATGAATTCGCCGACGAACCTAACCTAAGTGAAACCTCATACGGTTCGAGACCGCCATCGAATTCTTCGTAACTGAAGTTTGTGACTCTAAACGGAAATTCTTGAGCCATCAGTCATTCATTAGTAACACTTAGATAAATAAGCAATCTGAATGAAGTCCAGTAATCGTGTCATTCACTCGTCACTTCTTGTGACTAAGATGCTTTCAAACTCGTTGAAACTGGAATAGTATTGATGATTGGGAATTTTCATGAATGTTTTTTTTTCTCCAGAGTGCTAGAGAATCTTCAAAGAAATTGCCCTACATCCCACTCTAGCCATAAGTGACAATTTGGTGTCATGTATGTCACAACATCGATGTGAAATAATCCCGAGAGCGCGATCTACAGAGGAAAGTGAGACGAGCTTGTTACGTTGTCTCGAGGCACGTAATCGTACGTGTGTAAGTGAGGACATGAGCACCGCCCACACAAGTAGTCCACCCATCGCGCCAGCTCTCAGTGTAACTGTAGTGGGTGGCGGGAGAACAATTCGAAGAAACAAATCACCGGCAAGAAGACAGTTTCAAATTATCATAATGATATCAGATTTATTTACCTACGCTGGTAGATGAAATTGCTTCTGAGAAGTGAGGATCTTTTATCTTTTATCGCAATGTTTTTTTTTGTAGTGCATTATCGGGCTTCCAAATTTTTATCATTTTCTTTCCTAAATTTGTATGCATTTTGATAATTGAGCGAGCGAAGCGAGCGTCTGCTTTTGGCTCTTTTGGCACGGACCTCTGTTTTTTTGTATTTTTTGTATTTTTTTCTGCTATTAACCGATACACAGGTCGCACCGTTTCACCGATCGATCTGAAATTTTGCACACATGTAAAACCAACCTTCTCTGTTTGCAGACCCAAGTTTTTTTGAAATCCATTTATTGGTTAAAATTTAAATAAATATCTCCTGATAGGCTGAAAAATGAAAACGGTCTTCGATAATTCTTATCAAACTCATATTTTGCATGATCATTAAGAACAACATTGTATCTTACTAGAGAGCCCCGCCATGTAACACATGACCTAATCACAATCTTTTCTGATCAAGGTATAATAGATGGCGCAATCCTCGAACCACTCTTGCTGACGAATTGACTGATCGTGACAATTGACACAGAACCCCTCACAGAACTACCGATCTCAATAGCAACTCAATTCTAAATCTTATTTTTTTTCAAAACAAACCGAAACAATAATTAAATATGAATGGAATCTGTTCAGTGAAGAAGAAACTAAAGTGGCAATTTCCAAATGAATATACTTATTTGATATACTTATTAAATATACATATTATAGAATATTGTAAACAACAACTGAAAAAGTTGTGAACGAATCTAAACAAATCCAAATTCTGAATCTGAAATCATACCCAAATGAGTTAATTATATGTACGAAACAAATACGCAACATACAAAATTACAGCACAATAAAATATTTCCAACATTAAAAAATATGTGCTAAGAAAACACGGGACACGTTATCAAGTTTATGAAAGCAGAGTGAAGAGCATTTCTGTCGTTGTCTGACTACTCTCACGTGACTTTACTTTCCTCACTGCTATTTGTTCATGATCGAAAAAGCACAAAGTATACTTGAAGCCCATGGTCAAGACTGAGTAGTAGAATTTAATGCGATTTTATTCAGGTCTCCACATAATAAGATTCAACCTGATTATATAAATGTACGCATCTCTGCAGAAATCACAACAATTAACAACAATACAATTTTGATTCCTACTACTTTCAGTTTTCAATATACTCAAATCATTTTCAAAATGCGATGTGACGTAAGGAGGTACACTCGGGCAAAATGTCCAATGTCAGACAAGTTCTCTTGCGCCCCCCTCTCCCCACCCCACACAACATTTTCAACCCCCAAAATAACATCTAATAGACAACAATAAATTATCTAGTTAGCTCTGCTTTTCAAAAAATTTCATATGCAGTACCGTGATCCAAGTATCTATTATGGTTTTTCAACAATGGATCATAACCATAATAGATACTTGGATCACGGTACTGCATATAAAATTTTTGAAAAGCAGAGCTAACCAGATAATTTATGATGTTGTCTATTACATTTAAATGTTGCTTTTCAAGTGGTTGATCTATTTAGTCAAGGTCCACAGAGTTAAATTGTATTTTCTTCACTGCCAATGGATTCATCGGCTCCCTGAAGTTTCAAAGTTTCGAAAAAAGTATGTTTTTTCATGAAATTGTGCATTCCATGCAATATCTCTCGAAATACTCAACGGATTCGATTGAAATTGTGTGCACTTTATTTGGCTCGAAATTATCTACAGGAAAAGTCCGGGTTTGATTGAAATTGAGCTAAAATGACGATTTCTATAGAGGTCTATCGTAACGCAACTTCCGAGCTCAAGGTCAAAACTGTGCATTAATAGTAAAGGATTTTACACAATTTCATCCCATTCAGTTAAGAACGTAAGAACTTATTGAAATTTTTTTATATCTGCCAGTAATGAAGTATCGAAATGAATGTTTTCCAGTGCCACTTGAATTGATTCTGATTTGCTTTATAAGGTGCTTAGATGTTATTTTCACGTTTCGAAGAAAAGCATATACTTTTATGTTGATTGAGTGGATCATATTTCAATTCAATATGGATGTATATATTTTCTGTGCGTTGTGTACGCATTTCCGGTTCGAGAATTTGCACGTACCCGTGCTCGCTCATCAACGCGTTACACTGAGCGTTTTCCCAGTAGTTCATAGTTTGATCTAAAAATTGGAGGCTCAACATTATTGATTGTAAATTCTAATTTCTTATGTCAATATCTGGCAGACAGGCGTGGAAGATATTTATTCTGTTATTTACCTATACAATAGGAGGTAGAATTCAGTAGGACTTCTGGGAAATGAAGAACTTGATCTGAATGTTTATGGCAGACACGGAAGATGTTGAGATTTTTACACGATTTTCTATTTTATTACACTCTCTGCGTTCCCATGTGAATGATGATGTCGGGATGGTTCCAAACTATTATTTCACTCTCACTTCTGCAGCGGAACGAATGCTTCAATTCAATTACATGATTGTTATCTCTCTGCAACAGTTCGAATTGGATTAGTTTACAGTCGGGAATGATTCATATCTTTTTGAGTGAAATCGGTTCGATTAATAGATCTGTATTTAGCTCATTTACTACTGAAAATCATCTGCTTAGTAGACAGAACAAATTTTGCACGACTTATATGATAAAATGTCTAGCTGATCCAATTTGGTATTGTATGGGGAGCACTCAGTGATTGAGTAAAATTATTTGAAACGTGACTTTTAATAATAATACAAAAATTAATTGTGGATTGATTTGTTTCTTCCAATCTTACTTGGGATCTCGCACTATTTGTTGAACTATATCTTCCAGTTATGATGTGACGTAAGAAGAAATCGGATTCCCAACATTTGCTTATCGACTGCGGAAAACCGCGAATAATTCAGACATAAATGTCGCCATGGATATCGAACCCTTTACTTCCGGATAATTCTTGAAATTCAACAGTCACTACCTGCAAAAACTGAATTATATATACCTACAATTTCACGTGTTTTAACTATCAACTTGTAGATTGTTTCCATAAATATATGCATACGTTTTTATTGTTGACGCTTTTAAAATGTTTACAGAAGATAGTTTTTTCAAGGTTTTAAGCATCGAAACGGAAATGGTTGTCCAAGATCAACTATTTCAAGCTAACTCGTTCCGTCAAAATATTGCTGTACTCGGGCGAGCTGGGGGTGTTGATATTCATGCTCGAAGTACGTTCCTCACAGTGGTGTAGTCGAGGGTAGTATTCATAAAAATTGTTTCTGACAGCTGTGAGGCCCATAAATAATTGTTGGGTTATACGCTGTATACGGGCGTATACACCATTTTTCGTATATAAATCTTGCCTGTTTTAAAAAAAGATGTAAAGATGTTATTTGATACTGAAAACCGCATATATTCTATTGATTGGCTAAAGAAAACTTTAAAATTTAGAATTTTGACTTGCATTTGTAGCATGAAATAACTAATATTGAAGAAAATCGCAAGACACTTCTGGAAAAGTAAAGAAATGGAGAAAAATAAGGGCTTTTATTACAGCAAAAAGTGGTTCAAGAAATCGTGTTACAATGCACCAAAACGAATGACCTTAAGGAAAATTTTCTTGGTGGCTTCGCTCCCAACCCCCCTTATTTTCCTTCAGGTGTCATTTTTTGGCGTATACCCACAATTTGTTTAGGCCTACACCACTGGTTCCTGAAGACTGTTGACGAAGTCGTCGCGTCTGTTTGTCAATGCCTATGAGCCCGCGACGGGAGTGAATCCACATCGCCTCGTGCGTGGTGTCGACCGAACTCACGACAAGGCTGACCACTCTCGGCCTCTGCGCGATGACTCACGGGCAGGACCAGCGAGCTACGTCACTCGCCGTCTTGCGGAGGCGACAGTCCGCGTCCCACACGGCCGGAGACAGTTAGAAGAGAGTGGAGATCGAACCTTTCCAGGATCACATGTGCACGAGAACTAGCGGCGTGACGCAGGTTCATTGTTACATATCTGGAGATGGAGATGGAAATGGATTGTCTGGAAATGAGATGTTCGTCGGTGTCGGATGGGAGCACCTGCCCGCTGGAAACTAGATTTTATAGAAACGGATTCCTTTGACATTTTTTTTAAACATTACAGCACACTTTAAATTGAAGATTTTATTAAAATTTCCAGGTGAATCTCACTTGACATATCTTATTAACCCTATTTTTACCCCAAAGGAATTACAGCTCCACTAAGTCCAATTGAAGGGGTCGCGACCAGAAAGTGCTAACCCACATTTGAAAAAATTAAACAACAGGTTTCTTGTCGGCCCTTAGGGACACCTCGGGGCCTGATTGGTGGAAACCGTACACTAATTATGTTAGTGTACAGTATTATTTAACTAATTATGTTTGTTTGAAGTCGATAATCAGTTTTTTTCAGACAATCAGACAAGAAAGTTGTGCTGTAGTATTAATTTTTTTCAAATGTGGGAGCACTTTCTGGTCCCGACCCCCTCAATTAAGGTTCGTGGTTTATAGACACCCCCCCCCCCTCTCCGCCCCTCCCGAGAACTATCCTTGGCCACCGTTCTTCATCACTGCTTGCATCAATTGTCAAGCAGCTCAAAAAATATCATACTTCCACACATATGAAAAAGGTGAACGTATTGCATGAGTTCTTGTTTATTATGTTCAGTTTTGTACTGTTCAATTTTCTTTTTACGGTGTTTTATAGGCGAGATCACGCAAAGGTAATAGATTCTGCCTAGAGATGTAAAATTACCGGTAATTTAAAAAATGGTAATATTACCGGGAATATTACCGGTAATATTACCAAAATCTGGTAAAATTGGTAATATTGGAAAAAAATTTGAGTTTCGGATACAAAACGATCGTGGTTCATTTACGAGCTACTTCTCTGCCTATTATGAGTGTACATACGACTAATACGAAATTCCATGGTCTTTCTGACTTAGTCTCTTCTGTATTGGAAAAGATTCAATGATGATGGATGACCAGTAACCACCAATATTTGATGTGTTAACTTTATAAGATCCAGTTTAAAATACAAAATGTACCTAGGTACTCCAGCAAAAAAAGAAAGAAACGGTAATATTACCGTAAAATTGCTTGGTAATATTACCGTAATATTACCGAAATCGGTAATATAATATTACCGAAATCGGTAATATTACCGCGGTAATATTACCGATTTACATCTCTAATTCTGCCATGTCATTTGCTCGTCCCGAGGCGGCAAGACCGACTAGTGAGTGAGGATGAAGATGTGGAAGATGAAGAGGCGAACAGGGAAGCGCGATCAGGGTATCGAACTCGCGCCCACATGCGTGCGGCTACATAAAGAACAACAGTTGTCATGTGGCGATGGTCCACATCTGGGTGGAATTAGCAGCTGATGAGAGAGGAGAGTTTAGCTGTCAATCAACAGGATCCAGAAGCCGTCTCAATGATTCTTGAGGCGTGCTCAAAAACCTGTAATTCTCAATCAATCTACGTTGTAATCCGTCATATTGAAAGAAAATACTTAAAAATACATTTATAACTGTATGGTTTATAAATGTCAGTATACAAGACTGAAAATTGATTAAAAAACAGAATGTCTGAAAAATATTGGTGAATTTGTAACGGCAAAAAAGTTAATTGGCTCATGAAAGGCGTAAAATTATGAGAGTTTGTATCAATGTTGCGAATAAAAGATTGATGCATGTAAGAAAAAACATTCAGCCACTTCTTCTCTGACATCTTTGCATTCTCCTTGCCATGGGGCCTCCTACTCCCGCATCCACTCTGTCTGGGTGTATTGTACCTCCCACACGGAGCACGCGGGAGGTCGCCAGGTACTTCCAGGATGACACATTTGTACTTGTCAAATCCTGCAGACCTGCGTCACGGCGGCGCATTCAATCACGCGCAAATGGTAAACAACCGTGAAAAATTACTTCGCCTGTCATATGTTTTTTATATGTGATCTATCTTATTTTTTTCTCTCATAAGGAAGAAGTTGCAAGTAAATGTTTACAGTCGATTCCAACATAAACTGTCTGAAAGACGTAAAATTAAATTTTGAATCACTCTGTAGTCTTTTTGAATATTAAATACTTACAATGCCTGTAGTAGTCAATCCATAATTATATCATAGTTCGCTCGTCAGTATTTCCAACACGATTCGGAATTTTTAATAATATTAAATATTAAATATTAATCAAATAAATCTCTTAAGACTTTTCACGGACTATTCTTTATTTCAATCAATATTTCGTCCACCCGTCTGTGGACTTCTTCATGAAAAAACTAAACTATCAACTATCAAGTTTTTCCTGAAGAAGTCCACAGACGGGTGGACGAAATATTGATTGAAATAAAGAATAGTTCGTGAAAAGTCTTAAGAGATTTATTTTATTAACCATCCGAACTAAATAAGGGGAAGAAAGAATTCTTAAATATTAATATTAATTTAATATTAAATAATGGAAAGTAGGTGGGAATTGGAGGCTGGTTTTGATACCTTACCCATGATTTGTCTCTAGGCTGAAGATAGACACTTCATTTTTAACTGATGTTTAACGTCGTACTGTTCTGCAACTAGCTAATGACGAGGAATTTATTATTATAATGATGATAGGAAGTTGGCGATGAAGAATAGGTAAGGGAGGACGGTGGGTAGAGGCGAGGCGGTCATAGCTTTATCGTAAGGAACCTTCCCATCATTTTTCTCCGCGAAAAACTCAGTTATTAGTGACATCAGTGCAGAGTAGAGCGTTTTTACCGCCGTGCCAAGTCGTTCTTAGGCCATTATTCTCCTAAAATTAAAATTGCCATTTCTGTTGGAATCCTATTCACGCCGACTCAGATCCAAGAAGCATCGGGCCCCTGATCTGGAGCCACGATGAGGATCGCTCTGGTCACGTGGGATGTGTGCCGGTTGCTTCGTGTTGTGACGTCACGACGCGATGTTTTGCCGCCGAATGTCGGGATGTCTTTGAGAGAGGAACCACGCCCGTGCAGGCTGACGTCGCAGACAAAGTCAAGTTCACGCAAATAAAAAGTGACGCAATCTGCGCCCATCGATTTCCCGCCTTTTACTGCCTTTCCAGACTCAAGTTTACGTGCTTCTTTCGAAATTGATTGGCGCAATCTAATTATGATTTATTATTTTGGTGCCTACGTTAAGTTTTCCGCATTTTTCGGACAGTTTGCAATTTCCGATGTTATATTCCATACTAATTTCCAAATCCAGGGTGCCTATATTCTCGAGTTGAAAATGTTCGCTTGCCCAATGGATTCAGCTACCTTATCATTAATAAAACAAATGATTTCACTTGATTTCGCATAGTCGAACATTTTCGCATGCGGTTTCGATTCGACAATAGGCACCCGAAACCGTGCCTCAGAATGTAACTTGTTACGACCGGACATGCAATTGCAGTTTGCATGGGTAATTCATGAATTTTGGAGAGAAACGCTGTGTAATTGTCACTCCTCTAAGTGGGTGTAAACGTTATATTCAGAACATTTATTATTTCGGTACAGAGTGTATGTAATTTTGATATGTGTTTGCACGGGGAACTGAAGGCCGCGTCTTGGACTGATGCTATAATGCAACACGAGAATCATCTCATCTCTTGCTCTTTGACCACGTCTCGCGATGGTCCGACTTAGTCACATGCCCTTTCCCGACACTGGTTTACCCACACATCATGGAACACGGTGCTGTCATTGCACCACGCGCTGTACTGTACCCGAGACCGCTGACGTGGACCCTATAGGACGCTGACGTGGACGTCGAGGACGCTGACGTGGACCCTATAGGACGCTGACGTGGACCCTATAGGACGCTGGCGTGTACCCTATAGGACGCTGACGTGGACGTCGAGGACGCTGACGTGGACCTATAGGACGCTGACGTGGACGTCGAGGACGCTGACGTGGACCCTATAGGACGCTGGCGTGTACCCTATAGGACGCTGACGTGGACCTATAGGACGCTGACGTGGACCTATAGGACTCTGACGTGGACCTATAGGACTCTGACGTGGACCCTATAGGACGCTGACGTGGACCCTATAGGACTCTGACGTGGACCCTATAGGACTCTGACGTGGACCCTATAGGACTCTGACGTGGACCCTATAGGACGCTGACGTGGACCCTATAGGACGCTGACGTGGACCTATAGGACGCTGACGTGGACCCTATAGGACGCTGACGTGGACCCTATAGGACGCTGACGTAGACCCTATAGGACGCTGACGTGGACCCTATAGGACGCTGACGTGGACCCTATAGGACGCTGACGTGGACCCTATAGGACGCTGACGTGGACCTATAGGACGCTGACGTGGACCCTAAGGACGCTGACGTGGACCCTATAGGACGCTGACGTAGACCCTATAGGACGCTGACGTGGACCCTATAGGACGCTGACGTGGACCCCATAGGACGCTGACGTGGACCCTATAGGACGCTGACGTGGACCCTATAGGACGCTGACGTGGACCCTATAGGACGCTGACGTAGACCCTATAGGACGCTGACGTGGACCCTATAGGACTCTGACGTGGACCCTATAGGACTCTGACGTGGACCCTATAGGACTCTGACGTGGACCCTATAGGACGCTGACGTGGACCCTATAGGACGCTGACGTGGACCCTATAGGACGCTGACGTGGACCCTATAGGACGCTGACGTGGACCCTATAGGACGCTGACGTGGACCCTATAGGACGCTGACGTGGACCCTATAGGACGCTGACGTGGACCCTATAGGACTCTGACGTGAACCTATAGGACTCTGACGTGGACCTATAGGACTCTGACGTGGACCCTATAGGACGCTGACGTAGACCCTATAGGACGCTGACGTGGACCCTATAGGACGCTGACGTGGACCCTATAGGACGCTGACGTGGACCTATAGGACGCTGACGTGGACCCTATAGGACGCTGACGTGGACCCTATAGGACGCTGACGTGGACCCTATAGGACGCTGACGTGGACCCTATAGGACTCTGACGTGGACCTTATAAGACGCTGACGTGGACCCTATAGGACGCTGACGTGGACGTCGAGGACGCTGACGTGGACGCTGACGTGGACCTATTGAACGCTGACGTGGACCCTATAGGACGCTGACGTGGACCTATAGGACGCTGACGTGGACCCTATAGGACGCTGACGTGGACCTTTAGGACGCTGACGTGGACCCTATAGGACGCTGACGTGGACCCTATAGGACTCTGACGTGGACCCTATAGGACGCTGACGTGGACCTATAGGACGCTGACGTGGACCTATAGGACGCTGACGTGGACCTATAGGACGCTGACGTGGACCTATAGGACGCTGACGTGGACCCTATAGGACGCTGACGTGGACCCTATAGGACGCTGACGTGGACCCTATAGGACGCTGACGTGGACCTATAGGACGCTGACGTGGACCCTATAGGACGCTGACGTGGACCTATAGGACGCTGACGTGGACCCTATAGGACGCTGACGTGGACCCTATAGGACGCTGACGTGGACCCTATAGGACTCTGACGTGGACCTATATGACGCTGACGTGGACCTATAGGACGCTGACGTGGACCTATAGGACGCTGACGTGGACGCTGACGTGGACCTATAGGACGCTGACGTGGACCTATAGGACGCTGACGTGGACCTATAGGACGCTGACGTGGACCTATAGGACGCTGACGTGGACCCTATAGGACTCTGCCGTGGACCTATAGGATGCTGACGTGGACCCTATAGGACGCTGACGTGGACCCTATAGGACGCTGACGTGGACGTCGTGGACGCTGACGTGGACGCCGTGGACGCTGACGTGGACGCTGACGTGGACCTATAGGACGCTGACGTGGACCCTATAGGACTCTGACGTGGACCCTATAGGACGCTGACGTGGACCTATAGGACGCTGACGTGGACCTATAGGACGCTGACGTGGACCTATAGGACGCTGACGTGGACCCTATAGGACGCTGACGTGGACCCTATAGGACGCTGACGTGGACCCTATAGGACTCTGACGTGGACCTTATAAGACGCTGACGTGGACGTCGAGGACGCTGACGTGGACGCTGACGTGGACCCTATAGGACGCTGACGTGGACCCTATAGGACGCTGACGTGGACCCTATAGGACGCTGACGTGGACCTATAGGACGCTGACGTGGACCCTATAGGACGCTGACGTGGACCTATAGGACGCTGACGTGGACCCTATAGGACGCTGACGTGGACCTATAGGACGCTGACGTGGACCCTATAGGACTCTGACGTGGACCCTAAAGGACGCTGACGTGGACCTATAGGACGCTGACGTGGACGTCGTGGACGCTGACGTGGACGCTGACGTGGACCCTATAGGACGCTGACGTGGACCCTATAGGACGCTGACGTGGACCCTATAGGACTCTGACGTGGACCCTATAGGACTCTGACGTGGACCTATAGGACGCTGACGTGGACCCTATAGGACGCTGACGTGGACCTATAGGACGCTGACGTTGACCCTATAGGACGCTGACGTGGACCCTATAGGACGCTGACGTGGACCCTATAGGACGCTGACGTGGACCTATAGGACGCTGACGTGGACCCTATAGGACGCTGACGTGGACCTTATAGGACGCTGACGTGGACCCTATAGGACGCTGACGTGGACCCTATAGGACTCTGACGTGGACCTATAGGACGCTGACGTGGACCCTATAGGACGCTGACGTGGACCCTATAGGACTCTGACGTGGACCCTATAGGACGCTGACGTGGACCTATAGGACGCTGACGTGGACCCTATATGACGCTGACATGGACCTATAGGACTCTGACGTGGACCCTATAGGACGCTGACGTGGACCCTATAGGACGCTGACGTGGACCCTATAGGACGCTGACGTGGACCTATAGGACATCGTGGACCTATAGGACGCTGACGTGGACCTATAGGACTCTGACGTGGACCTATAGGACGCTGACGTGGACCCTATAGGACGCTGACGTGGACCTATAGGACGCTGACGTGGACCCTATAGGACGCTGACGTGGACCTAGGACTCTGACGTGGACCCTATAGGACGCTGACGTGGACCTATAGGACGCTGACGTGGACGTCGAGGACGCTGACGTGGACCCTATAGGACTCTGACGTGGACCTATAGGACTCTGACGTGGACCTAGGACTCTGACGTGGACCCTATAGGACGCTGACGTGGACCCTATAGGACGCTGACGTGGACCCTATAGGACGCTGACGTGGACCTATAGGACTCTGACGTGGACCCTATAGGACGCTGACGTGGACCCTATAGGACGCTGACGTGGACCCTATAGGACGCTGACGTGGACCTTATAGGACTCTGTACTGTAGCCGAGACCGCTGACGTGGACCCTATAGGACGCTGACGTGGACCTATAGGACTCTGACGTGGACCCTATAGGACGCTGACGTGGACCTATAGGACGCTGACGTGGACCCAATAGGACGCTGACGTAACCATTACTATATAGGACATCGTGGACATACAGGACATCGTGGACGTCGCCTCCCTCTCAGCTCCCACCACACGCTGGCTGGCGACACTGTGTCTGTGTCGATCCACTTAGCACGAGAAGCTCGGCGAGAACTCGAAGCGACGAGAAGATAATTACAACGGATCTGTACTTTCATTGACATCCGTTTCAATCTCCGTTCGGCTGCCTCCGTGTCACCAAATGCCAAAGAAATTCGAAATGTCAATCCTATTTTTAACTTTTGTAACATTTAACATTCAGAAACGTTCAAAACTCAAATTGATTTGTATACTCTTCAAAGTTATATTTTCATGAAAACTTTGCCTCTCTCGATACGGCAACGCCAATTATTTCGTGTTTGCCTGGAAGCTTCGAAATCATCACGTTCGCTGATGTCTCAACGTGTAGCCCACGCACGTGCTTAAGGGTGATAATTGTGTGCAACACCGCCCGACTGTCACCCCTATGACATCGCGTAGGCTGCCTGCACGGCGGGAGTGACTCGCTAATAGCGGGGCGGCGAGTTCGAGGGACGTTGAGTGATACGGCAATCACTGGAGGCTGATGACGGGGTGGCATGGAGGCGGAATGTGAAGCAATTGGGACGCTCTTGTCTTTCAACAGTGGATAACTATGTAATTAGGATTGATGATGGTGGGGATCAAACTCGGGTTAATGAGGAATTAATTGCTTCGTCTAATGATATTGATTACATCGTGGATCTAATTTCATATGGCTCTTCGAGTTCGGATAGATTGTTATACAGGTTATCGTTTTAAGTTCTAAACTTCATTCAATTCATGGAATTCAATAATTAAATAATTGAAGGAAAAATAGGACCTGTTCTAAATGTACTTTTGCTGTACTCGTACTTTTGCTTTAATTTCGCGTCTACACGGTTTTACGGGATTATACCATAGAGTAAGGAGCGCTCCTTGGTTATAATCAATAAGCACATTCTTGGTGTTCGTGTTTTTGAACAGAGTATCTGAACTGTGTTGATAAATAGTTGGAAGTCGTCGGTTGCGACATGTAGTGTCGTGACTGAGGTAAAAATGGAATAAAGAAGGCTCTCATATAGAGTTAAGCCTGAATTACACGGCTCAAGTTTCCTTAAAGGGGTTGAATTCAACCCTTGATTTCAAGGAAACTTGAAAGAGAATTTAGACGATTTAATGGTTATTGTTGATTGAAGTTGCGGTGAAATTAACAATAATTGGTGGAATTATTTCAAGACTTGAAAGAAAACAGTACATGTTCTAATTGAAAATGCTGAAGAGATGTCTTGTATGCAAGAATTGGAAATGTGTTTAATGCTTCAATGTTTTCATTTAGACGGTCCAAGTCTTGAATTCAACCCCCTTGAAAGGGTTGAATTCAAGGAAACTTGAATCGTGTAATTCAGCCTTTAGTATAGCAGGGAGGAATTACACATTATTATATTAATTTGTTTGGAGCGTGGGCGGACTAAAGCGTATTGTTGTCAGACTTTTGTGTAATTCCAGGTATTCTACAAAATCGTGTTTTCTTTCTTCCCAAATATTCCCTACAACATATGCAAATTTAATTGTTATCATCTCCATAAATGAAATAAATTGCACATGTTACCATACTTTCCCAAGCACATATTGAGTGCATCTCTGTGTTTGATTCTAATTTGATTTCACCTGGAGATAAATTCAAATGAATATTTGTTCCGCCGTATGCGTAAGATAATCGAGAAGTTTTTCGTGCCCTCTTTATAATCTTTCAACCACAATCATTTTATTCGTACCTTATTTCGCACATTTTTTCAGTCAATTAACTTTTTATTTTGTGCCTCGTTGTTTTTATAATATTATTTGAAATATTTGGTCCGATTCCTGGAGGCCAAGTCTTGAAACTTACGCTTTCAGGACGCAAACGCTTTCGGACGTCATAAAGTCCCATTTACTGTAAGAGTGATCGACATTGAAACATAAAGTCAAGCCACTTATTTGATTGGCATCAAGCAATCTATTGCAAACAATTTATTAACATTATAATAATTATTACATATATTATACGGTCATAAAACCTTATTCAAAATTAAGCTAAACAGTTAAAGGTAGATTTCAAGGTCGTCATTCTTACAGTAAATGGGACTTTATGACGTCCTAGAGCGTTTGCGTCCTGAAAGCGTAAGTTTCAAGACTTGGCCTCCTGGTGCCTTATCTTATTCATTTTGGTTACACATCTATTAGGTCCATTCGGTGATCGATGAGTTTTGTAACGGTTTTGTTCATGTTCACGGGTTTTTCGTCCCCGCATTTATCGCACAGAACAGGAGTAAAGGTAACATTGGAAGTTATTGAGTCGAACCATCCATGCATATAGAGCACTATTTAACTACCTTCTAGATTGTTCTCTATGTAGATGCCGTTAAATCGAATGCGCTATAAATACCCACTACATTCGCATAATAAAAACTAGGCACAAACATTTCGCTGGTTTTTATAGCCCCTAGCAAGGCTGCAGTAATACAAGTTGAAATTGTTGTTCTGGAACTAAATGCCAACTGCACGTAGCCTTTGTTGTAATGTAATGTTTTTTTAATGGAACTATTTTTACGCAAGCAAGATAATTTCATAATTTTTTTTAAATTGACATGTCACTTCTTAGAAGGCGGAATGATTGCTATGCAAATTAATTGCTAGGTGGGAGGCGGTCGTGGCATACAGTTCGGAACTATACCGGTATTTCGACTGAGGAATAATAGATCAGGATACACTAAGATCAAATGATTTAGGAAAACATAGATATCTGATTTTTCATATTGTAAACCAAGAGGTGTGTGACGAATATTTGTGGTCAAACAATAAAACAGCCAATTGAAGGCCCTTTTAGTAATACTTTGAGAATTCGTTCCGTCTCACGTGCTCCGACTGACTGATGATTTTGTGTTTTTCCTCAGTCGAGAGTCAAGAGCCACACATCCGTTCTTCATCATCGTCTATCATCACCCAATCATCCTCGTTGTATTCCTTTCGCATGAAAATATTTAGTAATACAATTCTTTGGTTCAGGGACCCGAACCGGAACCGGAACCTAGAACCGGTATGAACCTTTATAATTTTGGAACCAGAACCGGAACCGTTATACTTTTTTCCCCAAGAACCGGAACCGGAACCCGAACCTTTATAATCAATTAGGTTCTTAAAGGTTCTTAAAGGTTCTTTAAGGTTCCTTAAACATGTACGATTTAATTTTTTAACACCTTGGCCATGATATTTTCAAAAAATATTATTCCCAAAGTTGTAAAAAGTTTTATTTTTTGATAAAATTTCTATTAGTATTTTTTTTAGACTTTTTTTAATTCTTGAAAATCCTTCATTTTCAAATGATGCTCGAGTTTTAAATTTTTGAATCTGACTACTGCAATGAGAACTGCATTGCTGACAATTATGAAGCTCTGGCAAAATGAATGTTTACGCCATCTTATGGAGAAAATTGCCGCCATTGTCTCTTCTGACTCTGAGATTTAGTCTGCGTACCATCCTGTGACTTCTGTATGCATATTACAGCCACTACACCAGTGCTTCATTCATAGGACAAATCCAAATCCAATAATTCCATTAAATTTGACATAATACTGAAGTGTTATAATCTAGTTTGATTTAAAATTTGAGAACCGGAACCCGGAACCTTTATGCAGGAACCGGAACCCGAACCTTTATAAAATAAAATTGTGGAACCGGAACCTTTATTAATAAAGGTTCGGGTCCCTGCTTTGGTTTACTTTTCATGCAATAAAATTAATTCAAACAATTAAAAGTAAAAAATCCATGAAAACTTGATGGATAATAGCACCACATTTTTCTGTATATCTACACCATGCAAATATTAAAGTATACACATTATAATGAATCGACCATGTTAAACATGTATATTTTCATTGTATGATCGATGCATGATTATGGATCGTGTGACACAGTTTTTCTTCTGACTTGATATAATGTATTCACATGTCTTTGGAACTGGGTTGACATTCAAGGATACGCGAAGAGAGTTTGTTTTTCACGTGTCTCTTTTTAGTCGTCAGATTGTGCGTGGGAAATATTTATATGGAACCGAAGACTCCGTTATGTCCTGTCAGATCGACAGTTGTGATCTTATTGAGTCAGCTATTCATCACTTAAGACGATGTTACGTCACTTTTTCCCGTTCTCCTATGTGCTGTTAACATTAATATTCATAAACTTATCAATACGAAAGTGCTTGAGACGTCCTTTGAAATTGATTGGAATTGATTGAAACAATCAGATTGGCAATATTGATTGACTCATATATTGGCTCATTATTACGATTAATTGCTATATTATTGATGTGCTGTGTTTATTCTCGTGCCAGTGTCCATTAAAAACTATCCAGTTTGGCTCGAATCCCGGAGGAATAAAATCTTTTTAATTTTATTCACATAAGGAATTTTTTTTTAGAAATTTTTAAGTTATATGACAATTATGATTTTACGAAAAATCATAATATTAACATTGCTTGAGATGACAAACTTCCTTATGACATCATAACTTCGGGATATGACGTGATAACTGTTTCGAGAATATACCCCAAGGTAGAGCCATATTTCATAAGTATACGTTTGTTTGTACATTTAGTACAAAAAGAGTTGGAAAGTTCAGCAATGTATACTTTCCTCCCTTCATACCAAGTAGCCGATCTAAATTTGCATGGTTGAAGCCAAGTGATTGATAGAAACGGTGATCTCCAAAAGACCCGTGCCTCTGGTATTTTCAGTTGTATATGATGCTTCCAAATTTAATTCTCCACCGATCACTAATTGCTGCATATTTTCACGGCTTGTTTTCATTTTTGGAATATTTAAAAAAATGATATATCTCTACCTACTACCATGCTACTACGTTATGAAAAATTCCAGGAATTCCAATAGTTTTTGTAGGTGTATTTGTTTGTGTACGACCATGGGGCACGAGATTTAATGAAATTCCTGCAGAATCCTGCATTGCCGATTACTCAGTGGTGTAGGGAATATAATTCGCATTCTACCTCGTATTACAAAGCTTCGCTCCATATTTCACACGACCAACATAATAAAATAGTAAACAGGCGAGATTCCCAGATCGAAAATATTTATAATGCAATTGCAAAGATGTTCTTTTAAGATGCATTGCGTTTGATCGAATATAAATCTCGTCTGCACTATGAAGATGCGGACATAAAAAGCTACAGAGAGTACCTAAATTTGTATTTAGAAAAAGGTGTGTCATAGTACCTACTAATAAAAATAGGATGCTTAAAATATTTGAGAACAGAACAGCTCGAATAACTTTGCTCGGCAAACGATCGATAACTCTTATGAGAGATTAGCATTGACTTGACTTTGTTGTCGATCGACTATGACGTATAAATGTTATTCTTCCATAAGAGTTGTGGATCGACTATGACGTATAAATGTTATTCTTCCATAAGAGTAGTCGATCGACTATGACGTATAAATGTTATTCTTCCATAAGAGTAGTCGATCGACTATGACGTATAAATGTTATTCTTCCATAAGAGTAGTCGATCGACTATGACGTATAAATGTTATTCTTCCATAAGAGTAGTCGATCGACTATGACGTATAAATGTTATTCTTCCATAAGAGTAGTCGATCGACTATGACGTATAAATGTTATTCTTCCATAAGAGTAATCGATCGACTATGACGTATAAATGTTATTCTTCCATAAGAGTTGTCGATCGACTATGACGTACCAATGTTATTCTCCCATAAGAGTTGTCGATCGTTTGTCGAGCAAAGTTAGACGATCGCAGACATGAATTCACTTTGAACACATTTCGATCATAACGCAAAAGCGGAAGCATTATATCCTCCCATCTTTAATATACCCAATTGCCAGTTTTAGCCAAGTACAAAAGATAACTGTACCCACACTTTTCTTTTGTCCACTATTCGCAACGGCATTACGCTTTCAGCAAGCCTCAATGCCATCACTATAATAATCACATTTGGTGTTTTGGAGGTAACCTGCGAAATAAAAACGCGCACCCCGACTGGGAATCGAACCCAGATCCTTTGGGTTTCCGGCCCTATGCTTTAACCATTAAGCTATCGGGACGCATTCTTAATCAGCAGGTTGGGTTGCCATACAACTCTTGCGAGTCCGAGTATCTGACCTATACACGAAGACTGAAGCACTTCGACTTCATTTGACAACGTGAATACATCTCTCTCGAATGGCTATGCTCAAACTTCTGAGCTACGAGTGGATTGTTAAAAACTCCAAAACACCATCCCTAAGTGAGAGATTCACTAAATTTTCCATCATTATCAATCACATTTGATCCTCAAGTTGACATCACCGAACAAGAAATGTCCCCGACTTCTTTTCAACTACGTTCCCATGGTAATTGAGTCCTGGTTTACTTGTACGGTGATAATCATGTGAACTTGTCGCGTGTGAGTGGCGAGTAAACAGCTGTGATTTGACAGTGATGGAAGTCAATGACTGACGGCCTGGTGATTTCATGGATGAGAGGTTGACAATGGTACAGTGTGTGCAGCCCGTTAGGTTCAGTCGGTTGGCGAACGCGGTTGCGGCAAGTGCGAAGTTTTCGGACTTGGGTGTCTTGTGGAAAGTTTATTTAATTGGAAGCGAAGATCGTGGTGATATAGAGGTGAGTTCTGGATGTATTAAAAAAATATATAATCCCTCTCAAGACTTTATTTTTTGATAGTGACAAATGGAATAAGTTATTGATATTTTTAAAAATCATTCCGACAAACGACGTAATTTTTTTGCGGTATAAATTGGAAATCATTTCTTTTTACGGATTTATCGGTTTTAATCTACAATTTGTAGAACATCTCAAAAGACCTACATTGAAATCCATTAATAATACCATAACATTTAATTTGTGGCATTTAATTTGTTATAAAATTAAAATCTGGTAAGTCATGGTGCAAACGCAACGAAGAATTGAGTAGCTACGAGAATTTATAATTATAGTAATTTGCTGATGTTGGCTCTGGGCTATGAGGATAATCTAACAGATAATTATGCTTATACTTACTGCTTGCAGTGTAATATAGGTGTAGATACAGACATAAGTAATGGGAACGTCAGTCCTTTTATTAGACTGCGGAAGGTTTAAGAGGCAAACGGAAGCGAACGGGAATTGCACGGTTCGTCAGAGCGTTTTTTTGAAATTTTGTCTTCCCACTTAATAATTTTAAAAAATCAGATAGTAACGACCCATTACAGCCTAATAGACTAAATAATGCCGCACACTAGAGTTCATTATGACCTCTGGTACGACCTCAAAGTGTTAAATACGATATTTTTAGTAAAATAATCGTATTTAACACTTTGAGGTCGCATTAGAGGTCATAAAGTATTGCTGTGTGCGGCATTATTTAGTCTATTAGGCTGTAATGGGTCGTTTTTTAAAATTATTAAGTGGGAAGACAAAATTTCAAAAAAACGCTCTGACGAACCGTGCGATTCCCGTTCGCTTCCGTTTGCCTCTTAATAGAGATATCAGTAGGTTCTTTCGCCCTCTTTTGAAGGTTTTGGTACACCACATTTGTTCATAAAATTGTAACAAAATATAAAGTTGGAACCCATCAGAGTTGTCGAATTGGAAGAATTGAGGTTAAGTTAGACTACGAAGTATGATTTTATTTCGGGTGATTGCTTTTTTTTTGCAATTGAGGCACGGAATTATGATCGTGCTGTTCCATTCAGAGATAGGTGTGAGTCTTAGCTTGAAATCACCCATTTATCTCAGTTATCGCTGGTGTGCTGTTGCAATGTGTCGCAACGATCATCTTCCACCCGCTCATCGAACTCTCCCGCGCGCTAAGAGCCTCACTCCGGCACTGCCGCGCGTCCCGGATGCGTGGCTCGTCGCTCGTGCGTCCCGGCTGCACGGCGTTGCGCAACAGCGCGTTCCGCACCAGTTTCACGCCGGCGAAGATGCAACACTCTGCTTTTCACTCTCGCCGTCACACGTCGCTGTGTCGAGAGCGAAACCAGAGACTATTCCATTCTTCTGTTGTGGTGCGGGCGTCCTCTAACATAGATCGGATTTCTTTTCGTGGAGGTGCGATTTCGCTCATTGTAGTGTTCTCTGCCGACTGATGAGGTGTTTTCATTACCCAATTACTCGAGAAATATGTTCACCTCGCCAATATGGGGATATTTCGAATTATCTGTACGTTTTAGGGGCGAAACACACGGGGCGAATTTTAATCGCTCAGTATCGCGCGATTTTGCGCCCTGGGGAGTTTTAGACGCGCGTCTTTTGCGCGTCTCGTGTGTTCGAGCTCCCATAAGACTCAATGCTACCTAACTGAAGCGTCTTTTAGTCGCCGCGACTGAGCGACTGAAAATCGCCCCGTGTGTTTGCACTGCAGCCTTATGGCCGATGCACAATTGACGCAGACGGAGTGACTGACAGCATCGAGCACGTGTGACTGACAGCATCGAGCACGTGTGACTGACAGTATCGAGCACCTGCGACGGCACAATGTATCGAGCACGTGTGACTGACAGCATCGAGCACGTGTGACTGACAGTAGCGAGCACGGATGACTGACAGTAGCGAGCACGGGTGACTGACAGTATCGAGCACCTGCGACGGCACAATGTATCGAGCACGTGTGACTGACAGCATCGAGCACGTGTGACTGACAGTAGCGAGCACGGATGACTGACAGTAGCGAGCACGGGTGACTGACAGCATCGAGCACGTGAGACTGACAGTAGCGAGCACGTGTGACTGACAGTAGCGATCACGTGTGACTGACAGTAGCGAGCACGGGCAACTGACAGTATCGAACTGACAGTAGCGAGCACGTGTGACTTACAGTAGCGAGCACGTGTGACTTACAGTATCGAGCACGTGTGACTTACAGTATCGAGCACGTGTGACTTACAGTATCGAGCACGTGTGACTTACAGTATCGAGCACGTGTGATTGACAGTAGCGAGTACGTGTGATTGACAGTAGCGATCACGTGTGACTGACAGTAGCGAGAACGGGTGACTGACAGTAGCGATCACGTGTGACTGACAGTAGCGATCACGTGTGACTGACAGTAGCGAGCACGGGTGACTGACAGTATCGAGCACGGGTGACTGACAGCATCGAGCACGTGAGACTGACAGTATCGAGCACGTGTGACTGACAGTAGCGAGTACGGATGACTGACAGTAGCGAGTACGGATGACTGACAGTAGCGAGCACGGGTGACTGACAGTATCGAACTGACAGTAGCGAGCACGTGTGACTGACAGTATCGAGCACCTGCGACGGCACAATGTATCGAGCACGTGTGACTGACAGTAGCGAGCATGGGCGACTGACAGTACCGAACTGACAGTAGCGAGCACGTGTGACTGACATTGTCGAGCACGTGTGATTGACAGTAGCGAGCACGGGGGACTGACAGTAGCGAGCACGGGTGACTGACAGTAGCGAGCACGGGGGACTGACAGTAGCGAGCACGGGCGACTGACAGTAGCGAGCACGGGTGACTGACAGTGGGGTGTTTATTGTTGCAGGTGCAGTGACTGCCTCGCCTCTACATCTGTCACGGCATGGTGGACTACTATCGGGTGCTCGAGTGCCAGAAGGGCTCGACCAACTCCGAGATCAAGAAGGCGTAAGTTGAAACACATACTTTAATATCAACATATCACAACTCTTAAATAGTAGGTAATCCAGGTATAAAACAAAAATAATATGAATAACCCGGGACGACCTCATAAATAAGCAAAACGACGTCATAAATAATTGTGAACCTATATGTAATATAAGTCGGTATCATATAAGGTACTTTGATGATAAAATCACATAAAACTAAGAACCTTCACAAATTACTTTAAAGTCTGTTCATGCAAGGTGCGTCTATAAATTGTTTTATTAGTACAATCTTTATTTACAACAGGAGCTGTTCTGGCGCTCTGACAGTAACCGTCTTACTTGCTGTCGGAAGTACCGGATTCGATTCCTACACACTTTCAAACATAAATATTTTAAAACTTCGATCAATTGCTCCGTGATGGTGTAGGATATGTTCTAATATTATTGAGCGAGCGAGCGTCACCACGGTACTCTCATGGCAGGTCACTGCCCAGGTCAAACCGTTCAACCCACGATCTGAAATGTTGCACACGTACTGATGTAATTCATGAGGTCTCTGGGATTGTTTTTGAACAGGAATCCTCTGATTAATTAATAATTGAAAATGGCCTGTATATAGCTCACACCGAATTGACCTATCAAAAATGGATTAAATCTGAAACTCATATTTTGTATGGTCATTAAGACCAACATTGTCTCTTTTTTTTACAAATTTTCAGCCCAATCAGTCAAGAAAGTATGCACTTATTGACATTTAATATCTGTCAGAAATGAAGTATCGATGTGAATGTTTTTCCACTGCAACTGAATCTGATTTGCTTTAGGTACCAGAGTGCTTAGATGCTATTTTCAAGTTTCAATGAAAAGCAGATACTTTTATGTTGATAGTAGATCATATTTTAATTCAATATGGATGTATGTTTCTGTCTGTTTGGTACGGAATTCCTTTTTGGGGGGAATTTGCACGTACCCGTGCTCGCTCATCAACGCGCTACACTGAGCGTTTTCCTAGTTTTACCCATTGATGCGCAATATTATGGAAATCTCCGATACACTGTCGGCCAGATAAAATATAGCTATTTATAGTCGAGTATCATGAGGTGTAAATCGATACAAATAGCGACCAAAAGAATATAATAATCGTGTCGAATGTTTTACTCAGCTGTGCATTGTGCACATCTCTGTTATCAGTTGCTATGTCACTCATTAGTGGTTTTATTGTCACCAGTTGTTCTGCAACGAGACTAATGGCGCCGGATCATCATTCTGATGGTAATAGAGAGATTGTGATGACGAATAGGTGACGATGGAGGTGTCGTGACGTGTTAGGACTTAGGAGACATTCCGAGCAGAGAGGACGGCCGCGGGAATCGAACCCGGGACCGCCGGTGTGCCAGTTCAGAGCGTTACTGCCTGAGCCACTTTGTCGATTTATAACGAAATGAATTAATATTCAAATGTATTTAGTACCATTTTTTTGTTATCGATTATTTATTGTTTTTGATCAATATGTTAGTGTGTCTTATTTTTGGTAGGCAGCGATCAGATACTTCAGAGATAGTTCAAGCATTTCTCCTCAAAAGGTCTAGATTTAATTTGCATCCCCAAATATCATTTCTTATCCCATCCGCTAGAACGCGTGGTGTCGCCTTTCATTGAATTTGTTAGGATAGCCACCCTAACGAGTGTATGAGAGTGTGATAGTTACTGGTGTTGTTATTGTAAGTGTTAGATTAGTTTGGTATCGGTTGGACAGCGAGGATGCGCTCCTGTCAATCGAGGGTAATCGTCAGGAAAGTCCCGGGCAGGTGGGCTCAGGTTGCTTGGCCGACCGGATGCGAAGACAGTGGAGATTCGCCAGTCGGATACTTGCTAGCATCGAGGGTGGTTGACCCGATGCTAGCGGGATTGTATTTCAGTAATCTTTAATAAATAAACGTATTAAAATATATTTGTGTTTAAATTAAGTATTGTTAGTCCCCTAGACATAACAAATTAGCGAGCATGATTCGGAGATATATCCAGCAAGAGAGATGGAAATCACAACTTGGTTACGACTAGGGATGGCACTTTTACCGGGTCTGAAAAAATCGGTAAATTTACCGGTCAGCGGTAAATTTTGATACATGATGAAGATACCAATTTATGACTATACCAAATACAAAAATGACCCTACTTTATTATTTGACCCATTTACAAAGATTACCGCAGTCAGGACAATAACAATACCTACATCTATAATCAATGTTAATAATGACAATACTCCATATTGATAAGGGATGATATAGCCGAATAGCATTGATTCGACCAATCGAGTGTAGGCTATGCCATGCTGCCTGTGCTATTCTCCCATAGGAGGAATTGTCGACCACCAATTTGATCAAGTTACTATCTGTGTCTGCTAAACAAGCAAACCTGAAGCGAGATTCCGACATTGGAATGGTAATTTAATGTTATATGGACGGAGTTATCATTCTGAATGATTGAGAACAACCAAAAATCAACGTAAAATATGCCTAAAGTTGCTAATGTTGTCACACTGATGTTTACTTATAGCTTTTACTTAAAATTTGATATCTCCATTCATACATTGGAGAGGATCAAAAAACAAAATTTACAATTTTTTTTACCGGTAAATTAATAATCGGTAAATTTACCGGTAAATTTACCGGTAAATTTTACCGCGTGCCATCCCTAGTTACGACGCATGCGCATCCCCTATCAGCTGTCTTGCTTGACATGCACGCTAATTCAATGTATGGCAAACTCCACCACGCGATCTAGTGGATGGGTTACGAAAATATATTTGTGGATGTAAATAAAATCTAGACCTTTCGAGAAAAAAAACCGCCGAAGATACCTAAGTCTAAAGTCACTGTAGTAGGTATAGGTTACGTTTCGTATCGTATGCTAATTTGAACATTATTTATCTCGTGGTGGAACGTGGTATGCGGTAGAACGTGGTAGAATATCCGGGCATGCAAGAACCTCCATCTCTCAACAGAATCCGCCTAAATCGATTGCGGTCCAAATTATAGATAAACAAACAAAAGTAAACAATTTGTGTACATAATATATGCCAAACTAACAAACAAAAACCAACAGCTAACAGGTGTCAAGATAAACTGATGCACGTGGTTGAGCACTTTTGACCTCTTCTCCATCATCACGCACGCCGGTAGAATGACGTCTTTGAAATGTCTCGGCTCCACTGAATACGTGCTCATTTGTCAGGTTGGTCATCATGTTTCCGCAACATTGTGTCGTACCAGATATCAGCGTCCACGACACTTGGAGAAGCAGGCAACCAACCTGATGAAAACAAATGTAACATATCGCTATCTGCAGTCAACAAACCTTCACTTATAGGTAGTTTCTCGTGCGTGCGTATTTTTATTTGTAGATGGCTGTAAAGAAACCGGAGCACTCAGCAGTCGGCTATTGGTGGTGTTTACAAACGAAGTATATTCTGTAGATTCCTGACAAACACAGAATTACCATGACCAAGAGTACGTGACCTACAAGTGGTACACCCCAGATCGATTCCATTGTTCTAGAGAAGAAAGATTTTAGAGATCGATTTCCAGGCGAAACTGTGGGACAGAATTCATTAACATATCATTGCATAATTTATGCAAAACTATCGAATGATACTTTTTAATTTTCTTCGTAATATTCCTAGTGATATTTAGTAATAAAAAAAACAATCATCTCGCTAAAGTCGGGGACAGGCAAAGATGAACCCGCTCTAGGGGGTCTATATGGGCCGGCCTGTACCTGGCCATGTTAACATCTAAAAACAGCTAAAAAAAAATTCAGTGTATAGGTACACTCGGCCTAACAAAACTTGAACGTTGACCAAATTTGAATGACTGCTGGTCATGTCCCATAACCAATAAAAGCTTGTTATTATCATTGAAATGTGAGGTCACCTACTAGAGTGAGACAATGAGATCGCTTAGACTGACTTCTGATGGTGCGATCTTACATTTATCAGCCTATCAGATTTATTGAACGTTCAAGTTTTGTTTGGCCAAATGTGCACTCCCCCAAATAATAAACGGTACTCGAAAGAAAATGAATTGACTGATTAAGGTTTGATGGCATCATCCCATGAAGTCAGTGCTAACGCATTATCTAACTCTTTTAGGTGAGCTCTGATTTCATTGATAATAACAAGGATTGATTGTCAAGGAACCGGCCCAGCAGCCAATACGTTTTGTACCAAGTACCGTTTATTATTTGGGGGAGTGTACATAAAAAAAATAAAAAAAAATCATTACAAAAAAATCATTAGTAAAAATAAAATTAAAAATAAATCATAATAAATACAAAAATCATAAAATCAAAAAGTCAGGTGTACACTAAAATGCCGAGTCCCTCGGCGGAGAGTTACTTGCCAGTGTGTCCGGACTTAGAACTAGCTTCAATAATATTTGAATATAATACCGAACATTCCGGAACACTGCGAAATTTGCAATAAATGTTTATCACACAATATGTTCGGACTGGAATCGATCCAGATACTGAGAGCCTAGTTTCTGCACGATTTTGTTGCACGCCCCGTCCTTATTGCACAGGCACGAAGCAATAGGTAGTGAAATGCAATCTGACAGGCCGAGTGGACATTCTATCACTACAGATCACTCTCACTAACTCCATCGACCGCGCACATGTGACACCTTCAGACTTCAGACCAACGAGATTACTGGGAAGAGGCGTGTTGTATTCCGAGAAGTGACTAAGTACATCTATTTCCATCCTCTGTGGATGGCGACATAACAATATTGTCAACTTTCTTTTCAACTGCTGAGAATAGCGTCCTTAGATATATTTAAATATGCAGCTATGTATGCAATTAAGACGGCTGAGTAGTGAACGTGACCTTGAAGAGGTTTTTAATCGATTCATAGTTTGGAATGGTTTATTAGTTTTATTTTGTCCTACAGATGTTTAGTGCCATATTTTTACTTATTTTCGGACACTAAACGTCTGTAAGACAAAATAAAACTAATACACCAATCCAAGCTATGAAATTATTTTCCTTGAACTGTTCTTAAGACTCGTACAAAGCCTTATTTCATTAACAATTACAGTGGTAAAAGATATTGATAAAAACAATTGAAAATCTATTCAAGGTCAAACTCACTACTAAGCCCTCTTAACGTTTTTATTCGTAGCAAGGAATCAATTATTTGTAAAATAGAAATCATTAATATACCTATCCAATTATCATGTGCTCCGACCTTGGTTAAACGCCTGAAATTCTATTTTTCCCGGAATTAGGCATTTGTTGACGACGTAATTGCTGAAGTGGGAGATAGAAAATGTCTCCTATAATTACTTGCTGTGGCCCCATATTTTACCTACATTGGATAGTTTAACGTCGCACTGTTCTTGAACTTAGCTGAGTTGTTCTTATATGTGATGGGAAGATGATGATGAAGATAGGTAAAGATGGACGCTGGGAAGGAAACGGTCGTGGCCTGTTAGTAGGGAACATCGACGGAACAGGTTGGGTGAGTGGTAACGCTCTGAACTTGTATTCCGGAGGCCCGGGTTCGATTCCCGCGGCCGTCCTTCCTGACTGGGGGTTTTTCGTGGTTTTCCCTCAGTCGACAGGCAAATGTTGGGAAGGTACCCTACTAATAGGCCACGACCGCCTCCCTCCCACCTTCCATCCTTACCTACTCTTCACCATCATCTCCCAATCATCCTCATAATCATTCATCCGTTGCCATTAGCCTCGCTGCAGAACAGTGCGACGTTAGGCCCCAGACGACAAAAAAAATCTACAGCATTTTGTCTCGGCTGTGGAAAACCACAAAAATATCTGTTCGACAGAAAACACCCCCTACACAACTTGCTCCAAAAATCATTTGCAATATAATCTGCAAATGACTGCAAGAAAGTTAATTTTTGTTTTCATACTGACGTCTTTTCGCATTATTTATTCGCTTTTTGGGGGTCAGAACTTTTCGAAGTCTTTGAAACATATTATAGACCAAATCAGAAATTATCCGGATGGCTCTGGATTCTAATGAATTTCACATGCAGTATGATTTTCCATGTGTGTATTCTTATTGTAACCCATCCATTGTTGTAAAACACCAATGGAAAACCAAACTGCATGTGAATTTATCTAGAAACCAGAGCCACCTAGATATTTCTGAATTGGTCTATTCGTGGTGAAGCTGTTTGATTTGAAATATTTCCCGTACATAGGTTCCCTCTTCCTATTATAATTTAGTACTTGATTTAGTTGTTATCCCTTTATGCGACAATGCCATATAGTATAGAAAATAGTTTATGACAACTGATAGTACCATATACACTATTGCCTATAATATGGCGTTAATCTTTCATGATGATGACAATGTATATCTGATAACTGTCACATTTCCTATACATGTGAATGTATGCAGTATGAAGATGATCAATAGCACATGTCAGACGAGTGATTGAGTGGTTTGTTCGCAGATACCGCAAGTTGGCGCTGAAATGGCACCCGGACAAGAACCCTGACAACCAGGATGAGGCCAACAAGAAGTTCAAGGAGATCTCGGAGGCCTACGAGGTGCTCTCAGATGGTGAGTGTCCTTTTTGTACGCAGTTACCCTATACTTCATATGTCTGGGCCTCTTATAGTCGGACAGGGATGATCCTAAACGATAAATATTGTCAAGTACATAGTGTAGTAGATAATTTATATTGCAATACCCTTTACTTCTGGTTTGTTTACATTGCTGCTTATGTAAATTGAGAAATTGTATTTTTATTTTTTATTACAATTTTCTAGATCAATTCTTCTGGTGAAATTCGGTACACAACATATTAAATTACGCGGTAATCTTTCAGAATCTAATTATTTTTCCTCCTTGTTTTTGTTGTCTACTTATCACGAATTGACATTTTCAACGCTTTCCCAAAAATTTTTCGTCACAAGATTATTCATTTCACATTTGAACGAAATTGTCAAAATTCACATTTTCATTTGTTTTAAGCAACCCGTGAAATTATTCGCAAATAGCGACTAAATACCTGCGTGAAATTAGTGTTCTCCACACTTGCAAGAGGACGCGGCGGGGGCGTGGGTGGGCGAGGAGAGACCTGAGCGCGTCCCTGCCCCTGCACGCGAGTATTTCGAGTCTGTCCGTCTCTCTGCCAAGGAGATGTAACGTGTGACGCGACTGGCCGTGGTCCAGAGAGATGCTGCGCTCCTCAATGAGACTATTTCAGATGGACGCGGGGGCAACTGCAGCGCCGATAATTAATATTAGATGACATTCTCTTATAATAGTTGTAATTATAGCCACTAGTTATGTTTAGCTTGGCATTTGTGGGATTTTTAACATTCATTTCAACTGAGCTCTTATTGACAAATTTCAAAAAAATCGCAAGTATAGAACTTATTCTATTTTTACTGTTCTATACTATATTTAAGCCCGAATTACACGGACCATTTTTCTTTAATTTGATCTTGAGCCAAGCCTCAGGGATTAACTAATAAATATAACGTTATTAACCGAGATTTTTCAAGAATAATGTCGTTATAACATTCAATCTGTGTTCACCTAGGCAATATATTCCGAGTCGTTTCTACACATTTGCACTTCTCAGTCATGCACAGAGATGGGCACTATCAAAGATACAGGTATCTTTGATAGTATCTTTGATACTTGATACTATCAGTATCTATATCTTGATACTTTTCTTGGAGTCAGTATCAAATATCAATTATCAATTAATATTCAAAATAGTATCAAGTATCTTTTTACCGAAAAGATACTTTTGATACTTTGGAATTTGGGACTAAAATGTTTCAGTTTAGAACCTCAGGTATATTTTCTAGGAATCACTTCAGCCCATACATACCCTTTTTTCACCCAACCCCTAAGAACACTTTTGTCAATGATCTCCCCCTCCCTCACCTTGACCAAATTCTTCCTCAGCAGCGGTATCAAAGTATCTCTGATAAAATATCTTTGATACAATTTTTGATACTTGATACTTTGATACTATCAAAGTATCTTTTGATATTTTGATACTATCAAAGTATCTTTTGATATTGACATGGCAGTGGTGACGGTTTGTTCCGTTGGAGGTGCTGGTGGCCCTGATAAGGGCCGTTCGCGACGTTTCGAAGGATGTACTTCCTTCATCTTCTGGCGGTTGACGTCCACGACATTATCTTTTGATACTTTGATACTATTATCAATTGATACTCAAATTTAATGTAGTATCAAGTATCTATTTCAAAATTTTAAGAGTATCAGTATCTTGTATCTTAATACTTTTTCCAAGTATCTTTGCCCATCTCTGGTCATGCAATACAAGTATATTTGTACAAGATTTAGTAAGTAAGCCAGTGGAGACTGGAGAGTGAACATAGGCTAAAAGTGCAGCATAAGGAAGTCGTGATGATTGTGAGACTATCTTACCTAATATTGCCATTCTAGTCGACAGGTACCACGAGTGAAAGGGAGGGGGTAGACAGACGCTACGCGAAAGCACAATAGGCACCGAGAGTTCGCCACGAGTGAGAGAAATTAGCAACTTTTGTGGGAAGATCGTCAACTGTTTTATTTCTCATTGGCCGTGACCTAGCAACCGATCAGATGTCAACAAATGTACTCAAAATATTTCGGAATCAGAACTAAGTCGCGCAAATTAATATTGTGATCAGATTCAGTGAAATTGTGAACACTTTATTATTAATATTTTGTAGGCGAATAAACATTAGATAAACTTGTGTAAATTTTAAGAATTGATAATGCGTAATATGTGCAGCAACATAACGTATAACTGCAGCGACTTGGACGCCTTGCCAAAAGGTAAGCTTCCTTCCCACAGATTAGGTGGCTCTGTCTGTACTTTTTGCAGTGCCATCTGTTGTCTAAACACGCTGCCTATAGCTTATTCCTTGGAAATATTATGTGGTTTTAACTTTTTACATATTTTTATACTCCCCAGTTCACAGTCATTTAGACTCTATTGATTGCCTTTGGTTATAGAGAAATTGCCTTTTAGTGGACTTTTGACTAAATACAAGTTGTAAAAACGCATAAATTACAAATCTTTTTCTAAAAAAAAATATTCCTCTTCTCTTGTGTAATGGGTTGTGTGATACATTTAATTTCATATTTTTTAAATAATTGTTATGATTGTTTATATTTTCAACTACTGGTAATCAGTGTGTAATGCTGAAAGTGTGAACTGTGTCGTGGACAACGCATGCCATGTGCCCCACTGATCGTGTCTCTCCCGATGAAACGCAGAGTCGAAGCGCCGCCTCTACGACCAGAAGCAGCGCCCGGGCGGTGTCAACGGATCCACCAGGACGCCGAGAAGCTACAACTTCCGCACGTTCAGTTTCAATTTCGATTCGCCGTTCCACCGCTACTTCGGTACCTGTTCCATCGCAATCGCGCCGCTTCTCTCGTTGCTTTACAGTGTTGCCCGGAGAGTGATCTAACATTGTCGCACGCCCGAGCCGTAAATGCTCGTTTCATCGTTATGATTCTAACTATCGGTTCTATTTTGACATCAAGGTTGATGAATCAAGTGTGCAGCTACCTACGAAACCTACATAACCTCAAAATAGACTGATAATGAGCATCATAACAATAAAATGATCATTTTCATATGTTCTTGGTGTGAAATACATTATTTTAAAACCGTTAAGGGATGAAATGTGTGTGTTTATAAATACAATTTTAGACCTTGGGTTTTATATTGTGTTCCTTCCACACTTGGGTGTGCGACAGACCCTATGTCGGATTTAACCTCAATCTTCGATCTTGGGTTATGAGCTGCGGCTTCATGTGACCGAAGACCGTACGCAAGCAAATTCAAGCATAAACGAGGTTTGAAGATTTGGTGGAACTCGTCATTGGAGTGTTCAAGCAAATGTACTTTGATGATTTTTTACTTGACAATATTTTGCCAATATCATGCCATATTTTTACAATATCCGAATAGACATGAATAAGCTCTCTTTTCTACTTTTCACTGAAGGTTTCCTCTCTTCAATTTACAAATTTTTAACAATCCGCATGAAACCTGTTATTTCGCGAGAAAAGTATGTTTTTACACAAACTTACATATTCCGAGAAATGGAGCCTTTTATTTGGATTCTATTTTATCTTCTAACTTAGTAAAGATATGCATGGTCGTGATTGTTGTCGGCACAGTATGCATTGCCATTTCGCGTCTTTTTGTCCTAGTGTAAAACAGCACTTCTTGCACATTAGCAGTACGTTCACCCTATCATGTTCTGCCGCTTTTGTGTCGATGCGCTCCGATGATTCGACTCAATAAAATCACAATGTCATTTGCTACAACACTGGGGTCCTTTCTACTTAATTACTGAGTAGTAACTGAATTTAATTCACATGTTTGGTTTGGTTAATATCCCTTAGATGCGTCGAAATTTTGTTGAAAGTTCAAATGTATTTGGACTTGAGTGTTTTTTTGTTAAGTCCTTGAAAAGAATCCACGGCTGTTCTCAAAACTGAATTTTTTCGAGAATGATTCTGCAACTTTGTAACCTCTTGAATAAATTTCGTTCAGTTAGAGTTGGTTCCTAGAAGAAGATGATTAGCTTTGAATAATACATCGGCCAAACTATAGAGTTGAAAGCTTCATTGTAGAATTAGGTTCAAAGGTGCCTTTTCGGCGTGACTTCTTTTCATTTGCATTGTAATCTTAAATAGGATTTGCAAATTAGAATATGAATACAAATTATTGCTGGATTGAGCGTATCAAAAGAACATTTTATCTGGACTTTTTATTATGTAATTACTAATTATAGTTATCGTGCTTGCGCCATGGGAGGTCAAAGAACCTTCATACTTTTTTTCAACAAGTGTGCGTTTTTTTTTTAACAAAATTGGGCAGAAACAAATTTAGTACCTTGATCTTACTCTGCATAAAGGTAATTTTTTGCAATAGACCATTTTAAATATTATCTCGGTGGCTCTGCTTTCTACGAAAAATCATGTGCAGTATTATTTCCAGACACCTTAGTCCCTGTTTTACCTATTGTTGAAACAGGGACTAAGGTGTCTGGAAATCAAACTGCATATGATTTTGCTTAGAAAGCAGAGCCACCGAGATAATATTTAAAATGGTCTATTTAATTCCAATTTCGTATTATTTTTTGGCAAATTTTTGTTATATTTTTGTGACAAAAGCACATCATTTGACCTATGTATCACACACTCTCTTAAGCTTTCAAAGTCGTTTTAAAAGGCGCAGTATTTTACAATTCATATGGGCCTGTAATTTCTTAAGCATATCTCATTATGAGCATTTAAAATCAATTCATGGTTGGTATATTTAGTATGCACAGTTGTTTCTTTGCTTGCTATTTCAGTAAAACCGCTTGAACCGTCTTATTCTTTTTCGAAATTGTTACGTAAAATTGAACCTACCTCATTTTCGATTTTTAGCATTTACAGCAAGCCAGAAATTTAACCATCTATACCACACCCACTTCAAAAGTAATCATTTTACAGCCTAAATTCCTTGCAAAATGAAACATTCTATTTCTACACGCGCATATTTCGCACACTTTGAAACCATATTGAAATGAAGCTTGAACTCCTTTAGGCTCTGAGCTGTACGTTTGCCAGGGAATGTAAGGTATAACTATTACTCCCATAGCCCTCACATCACATTCACAAACTTGCTTACCAGATCGAGCCATACTTTCAACAACATTTCACAATCTTCTACATTAGCTCTAATCATGTCACTTGATAATCTATCTTGTCTCTTCTAGGGAAGCTAACATATTAATATGCACGTATATGGTTGTAGCTGGTGTGATGATCTTTTTTACTGGTGTTCATTTTAATCATTTTTTGATATTAATAAGTACCAGTTCCTTTTTCAGCGATTTGCTTCTGTAGAATGCATTGGTTGTTTGAGATTAATGTGGTTTTCGAGATAAAAAAAGACTGGCAGTTGGTAGTAATCTGCTTGAATATGATTCACTTCTCTAAGTGGGATTATGAGTGAAGGTCTTTCTTACAAACTAATACAGTAGTTAGTTGGGATTTAATCGGATTGTGTAGTGAATGCACTAGATGCATCTGGTAATTGATGTTAAAGTCGACACTTTTCAATGAATCAGTCAAGAACTCTTAATTAAAAGTATGTTAAGATTTTCTAAATATTACTGTAGGTACTCTATGAAATTTCTTCAGTTGTATTTTTATTATCAAAATTTACATAGCTCTTTTTAAGTTTTGAGACAGAAATGGATTTCTTTTTGGACTTGTCGATTAAGTAATGAAAAATGTACTTGCTTCCAGTGGCAGAGTTGAAATGTGTCGGGAGTAAGATCGAACGATGAAGTGGGATCGTTTCCCAGCTGTCGCCAGCCTCGGTTCATTCGGTCGTTTCACTTTGTTCTGAGATGAAACATGTTAATAATGTGCTGAAATCATTCTCCGTTCTTACAAGTTACATTTTCAGTTCCGAATTCAAATTTCATGCTTGCCAAATTTGGCATTTGAAATGATAAAAATAGTAAATGTTACAACTTGGCATCTGGACAATTGTGTTTGCTCATCTGTGTGACCTTCAATTAATAATATTAAATAGTGTGTTTCTTTTTAAAATCTGTGAAGAAGTGTAGCTGGTAGGTAATGTTATACACAATATTACATATTAATTTGATTGTTTTAAACAAAGTCCATAGTATATTAGAAAATAATTAAAGTTGCTTTCCAATGTATCTATATAAAACGAAATGGTGAAGACAAACTTTATCCGTGGGAAAGAAAATGATTTGAGCACACTATTGAGTATTCGACAGTCAATTGAAATGACACTGCGGCAAGGTTAGCAGCCGGGTCTCGATCTCTCTACGTCGCACCGCGTGACTGACTGCGTGACTTGTACATGTTCACAGAGAAGAAGAGGCGCGTGTACGACCAGTACGGCAAGGAGGGCTTGAACCAGAACTCTCGCAGTCGCGCACGTCACGACGACGACTATGACTCGAACTTCGGGTTCAACTTCACGTTCAGGGATCCCGAGGACGTGTTCCGAGAGTTCTTCGGCGGCTCACCTTTCCAGGACCTCTTCACAAGTACGCTCCATCATACAAGATCACAACGCTCTGTAACAGGCATCGACATACCTCATCTTGAGGAGAATTGACTAGTTGCATATGCTGATGCATATGGATTGATTCAGAATTAAAAAATTATAGTGACTTCCCAAATATTGCAATTAATGATAAGAAAATTGTATTTTATACAATAAAATTGAATTGAGTGATAAAATGATCAAAATTAGGCGAGTAATATTTTATGAAAGTATAGTTGATGCAAATCAGCCATCATATATTATAGGGATAGTTCAAGCTGTTGTTTAAATTCTTGGCATTTTTTTCTCAATATTCTACTTAATTCGCGTTCTGCAAAAGGTTTCGAGCCATTCGAAACCTTTTGCGGAACAAGAATAAATTAGGTAGGTAGACCATTTGATAAAAAAAAAGTTGGAGGATATAATCAATAGCTTGAACTATCCCTGTAATATATGATGGCTCTGCAAATGTAGTAAAGTTATGTTTGAATGTATTTATACATTCAACCCTGCTCAGGATTCAAATCCTGCTAATGAGTTGAACGTGAATGAATGTTTCTATATACCACAAACACCAATCCAATTTTTCTTGTTGTTCATTTCAATTTCAAGAGAATATTCAACATTATGAGCATGCTCTTAGAATATAACACTACTATAAGAATTACTTCTCATCAATTAAAGGATTTCTTCAGAGTTAAATGTCAATAACAACTAACTCAGAATAAGGAACACTGTAAGTAAGTTTTTAATTGTTTCTCCCGCAGGCATGCACCGCTCCAACCACCACTCGGGCCACCGGTCGCGCAACGGCCACCGCAACGGCAACACGATCAGCGCACACCACGCGCACCAGCAGATGTTCTCGCCGTTCTCGCCATTCGGCTTCGGCATGTCGGGCTTCGACGACATGCTGGTGGGCGCGTCGCCCAACGGAGGCGCCGCGTTCACGTCGTTCACCTCGTTCAACAGCGGCTTCGGAGGCGGCGGCGGCGGCTCCGCGGGCAACGTCAAGCGGACCTCCACGTCGACGAGATACGTCAACGGCAAGAAGATCACCACAATGAAGTTAGTAGCGCTCGTAGTGGAGTTTCCGGGGATTATTGGCTGTGAGGAGAGAAATGTTAAATATTCTTCTAAAAACTCTACCGTGATCTTTTAAAATAAATCCCGAAAATATTATTATAACAAAGTAATAGCACTAACAAAATGATAGTGGTAATATTATCATAACAGTATCAGTTCAGGTTATTTCCATAACAAGGCAGTATAGTTGCAGTCGGTAAGCACTATGTCTTGAAGACAAGACAATGTGTGAGTATTTTGATTAAACAAAGTTACAGCAGTTCAAATTTAGATTGTCCAAAAACTAACAATTCACTACCTAATCTGTTTAGTCTACAAAACTTAGACAGTTTCTCTAAGCTCATGCTTATCTAGTATTATTTTATACATTAACTTCTATGCACACAAAGGTATTTTAAAAATACAATACAATACAATACAAAGAGCCGAAACCTGTGTAAAATGAAAATGCAGTGGGAGCTGAAGCGTTGCATTGAAACAGATTTTTTTTTATTTTCCTTTGGATTATTGAATGTTTGCAAAAAGTAGCAACTTTCAGTTTCACTAAAGTAGTTGATATGCAAAGAAGAACCCGCTCTAGCATGGGCTGGCCTATCTCTGGCCATGCTAAAGCCTCGTTTTTGGCCAGCGACCATTTTGTCCGGAAAGTGTTGATAATACCTCTTGTTTTAATACCTCTAATTAACAATTTTAGTGTTAATTATATTTTATAATTCTTTGAAGAAACATGTACCTTACCTACTAGTCTGTGGCACTTTTCAGTTCAGTGTGCAGGAATAGAGCGAAGAACATTTTGAAGGCAAACAAACAGAAAAATACTTCACAGAACTGAATCTTAATTTTGAGCATATTATTTGATTAATTTTAGACATTAATCATGTGCATTACACTATCATAAGCTATTTTTAAATGTGATTTATTAATATATATCATCGAAGGTAATGTTAATGAAAGGCTAACACACCTTAATGCATTCTTTGTTGACTTGATAGTGGTATCAGGCTACACTTCTTAAGTACACTTTGATTTAGAATGTAAGTCAATGTACACAAAAACCTACCTATTTGATTCCTTGGATTTGAAGATATACAAGTAAGAACCTAGGAAATTGTCATCAGGCATTATTCAAATTTACTGCGGCTTTTTACGTACTTCCTTGAGCTGACATTGTGACTGAAATTAATGTCAACTCGAGGCATTACTGCATTATTTGTTTGACTGTAATCTATGTAATCTTTTACGTTTGCTTTGGTTCAGTAAGGTTCTCCCTGAACCATGATCGTAAACACTAAGACGCCTTGAATTCAATGTTAAAACAGCTTCATGTACTACAAGCAAACTAAATTTTTATTAATTATCATGATGAACAGATAGTTTAGGTTGTAAATTAAATTCAATTCAAGTAATATTAGGGACTTACATAACGATCACACACCACAAAATCGTGTTCTCAAATGCTTGATTTCACATTGTGATAATCTCATTACCACATTTTAGTTTAGTGTTCCATTACAGTGTGCAGTGTGTGTTCAAGTGTACAAGTGTGGTTACAAACAATACCAATTATCATACAAATCGAATGGTCATTTTGAAAGGTACTTATTTTGCCCAAATAAATTTCGTTGGACATCAAAAATAATCAACCAGTAATATTTCCCAACGTGGATATTTTATCGCTGGAATCCCAAAAATATGAAAACATTGTAATTTTTGGGAAACATTACTTCTACAAATTTTTTATTAGATTCTGTCCTGATTCTGATAATAATTCCAATTTATTCGCTGTTCCTTGTTACTAGCCGAGTGTACGAAGCTGTGGAGAACCGTTTTCCGTCTCTAAGTCCCTCCGTTCTGCTTTCAGGGTGATGGAGAACGGCAAGGAAACGGTTTCGTCGTACGAGAACGACGTCCTCACCTCAAAGACTGTCAACGGCGTTCCTGAATCGATATCGTACGGCCGACGTTAGCCGGATACGAGCGCAAGACGCGACGCCATATTTTAAATTCATAAGTGTCTGGGACGTTCTACAGCTCACGATTGTTCAGTTACTATTATAGAAATCATTACGAGTGAGGTAGGGAAATTTGTTCGGTGATATTTGGGAATGAACGGTGGGAGATAATTCAGCGTCTTGTTTTTCTGTATCCTAGAATGACTTTTTTTATTACTATTAATAAATGTCGATTGGTTTTCTATTTTCTATGGTTGGCCGCATCTTTATTCGATGTTGAATCGATGAGTAATGAGGATTAACACTAATTGTAATTAGTAGGTACTATTTATGATGTTTCGTACTAGCTTGGAATTACTCATTCAATTCATCGTACACTACACACTAAGTTGGTTTGTAATGCCTTGTACTGGATTCAAAAAATGAAATAGGAGAAATAGTACTTGTTAAGCTGCTTCTATAACAAAATGATGAGAATATCATTATGCAGAAACTGATTTAAGCCTAAGAAATAAATGGTTCCTTTAACCACGATCTTTGAAGATGGGGGTTTTACTTGACAATGGTATTGCAGCTTTGCTAATGTTATCTAGTATTTCTACAAGAGAAGGGTATTGGCATCTTCATGCAATGGCTACATTTATTGGAGTATGTATAATTTATATGTACAGCTTTAAACGGTCAACCATTCAGTTTTACCGTACTTCTTCAAATGGCCTGGCTTTCTAACAGAGTGTTAAATTGGTCATTCCAGGTATTTCATAATGAAATTCATTCGTTGTTGCCATGGCAATACTAATTATTTATTTTTTTGTAGGGGTGTGCGAAGCTTCGAAATAATCGAAGCTTCGAAGTCGAAGTCGAAGTCGAAGCTTCGACTTCGACTTCGAAACCCTTTTTTCCAAAAAACGAAGCTTCGAAAATGTTCGAAGCTTCGATTTGCGTCTTCAAACTTGGCGCGACTTTCGAGGTAAATATATTTTCGTGTAGTTGGTACTTCCGAAGTCGAGAAGTTTTTGCGGTCGGCCATCTTGGTTTTAACGTCGACGCTTGCTGTCACGCTGTGCTTACTTGAAAAGGTTATGTGCCGTGTTTATTTTCGGAGATTTTAGAAATATAATGGATTTATCCGACGAAAACGAAGATGAAGTAGGCCTACTAGTGGAGGAAGGTAGTAATTCAGTTCAAGTTTAATGTTTTGTTCCAAATTCTGATTTTTTTTGAGTGAAATCAAAATCTTCGACTTTGACTTCGACTTCGGAATTTTAGGAGGTCAAATCTTCGACTTCGACTTCGAAATCAAAAATCCACCTTCGCACACTCCTATTTTTTTGTTTATTGATGGTTATCTCTTCGATGATTAGTTGAACCGGTCCTGAGTGAATTCATAATGTATAATCAGTTTAATCAGTTTCTCATAATCAGTTTAACAAATTAAGGCTCGGTTGTACGATGTCCCGATAAGTAAGATAAAGTGGACTTTAGCGGTCTAGATGGCTGTGTTTCATTGGCTGTTGCCATGGTTTCAGGCGATGAATCCTACCGCTAACTTTATCGGAACTTCGTACAAACGGGCCTAAGGCTGGTAAATTGCACACAATAATAAATGGCTATACTTTTGAATATTCTATTTTTCTGCTCTTGTGATACAAGTACCACTTTTAGCTTTTAAAAATATTGTTTTCTCTCCTAAAATATCAATATACCTACAATTATTAGTCTTTATTCTAACAACAGGTACAGAGAATTGAACAAGGCATTGCAAACAACAAACCTAATCTCATTTTCATAATTAATTTGATGTACTATGGTGTTTTTTGTTCCACACCTAGAAATACGCATCATAATAAACATAATTCTAGATGATGTCGACATCTTTTGCACACTGTGATGTAATATAATTTTAATTATCTGTAAGGATTTAGCACGTTGATAGAATCCTCTCTTTCAACGATGACTTAACATTGATCAGCTTGTATTGTGTATCCGTGGACTATTATTATAAATATTACTTAATAATTAGTAGGTAGTAATCGATAAATAATATTGGAGTTCGCTTTATGTATGTTTACGATACAAAGGCATTATTTAAAATAATGTTGCTCTTAACATTATAAAACTAAATACCCTTTAATTTTTGTTCAAGTTCTGAAATCCATTGTTAAAAGATCTATGTAATTTCTGTATTGTGTCGTAAGTTGTAAAGCTATTTTTCTATATTAGGCCAAATTAAAAGTACTGGTGTAGTTTGCAAAAATTATTGAGATTGTCAATTTATTGTAGCAAATATGTTCTTTGTTGCAAGTTTCGGTACATAAGTAAAAGTAAAGAGGTGATTTTAGTTTAAAATGACTGTTGTACAGGTAACTCTTGATTACTACTTCTTGCTTCTATAATAATTACCTAATTGAATTAATTACTTAATAGTAGTCGTTAGGTACTATCTATAATTGATCAATGCAAGGCAAATACGTGGTTGTTTTGCTAGGATGTGTATGAAATGAATGGATGTTTTGAACGGCATATAATCGAAACTTACTCATCTGTGTGGGCATTTGTAACTACCTATTACATACAATGTTTGCTCTAGGGGAGTTTGTTTTTATGACAAGTTTTCGATGTCCCAGAAATAATTTGACATTATCAAACCATGTTTGATTGTTTTAGCTGCCTAATATCAGTCAGGTACCTAATGTTTCAATGTCGGCATACATTGATTATTAGTTTTCAATGGTTTAGATATCTAGTACTTGAATAGTTATTCCTCGATTTTGTTCAAATTTGTGGAAATATTATTTGTATATAGCAACTTTCTGGTTTGCACCAAATTGACCAGGTTTAAAAAGTACCATAGAGGATACTGACCAAATTTCGAGGTAGAAATTAATCGATTTGGTGAAGTCTATTTTGATTTTGTTTATTTTTAAAATTATTTATCAATGAATGAAACTGCATTATTGCTACGATATGTTTCTTCATTTTTGTATTTTCAACTACGTACTACCTACTACTACATTTAATAAAGATACATCATGAAGCAAAGGTTCTGTGTTATTGTTAAATTGAGTGTAATCACAAGTTTTTGTTCAAACAAATTAATGACCCATTGACTATTGATGAACTATCCCAAAAATTCTCACACAATACTGTTTACCTATATTAAATTAGGTCATAGGTACTATGTCACAAAAGGTGATGAAGGTATGATTGTGTCAGAAGTTTGGAATATTACTAATTAAGTTCGGAATTTTACGATATGTATGAAAGTGGTTGTTACGGTTGACAACCACGGTTACGGTTGGTATGTCAAATGATAAGTAACTAGAACACAATGTAATGAAATGATTACAGGTAAACGTTTAAGTTAATGACATAGCTAAAAGTGCCAATCGAAGGATGGATCCAATGTAATATTGATAGATGGTACGTAAATAAATTATTAATGAATTAAATTTGTGTTCTCATTGTATTTTTGTATTGATTTAAGATTTTTGAGCGAGCGAAGCGAGCGTCTCCATTTGGCTCTTTTGGCACGGACCTCTGTTTTTTTTTTTGTTTGTTTTTTTTTTTTCTGTTACTGACGATATACAGGTCAGAGTTTTTCTTCGATCGAGCTGAAATTTTGCACACATGTACGTAACATTTCTGATTGTTGCAGACCCTAATTTTTTTGAAATCCATTGATTGGTTCAAATTTAAAAAAAATTAACTTTCGATTGGTTGTTTTGATCAAATTGAAATTTTGACAAGTCATTACCCCCAACATTGTACCCAATCAAACAAAGTTTCAGCCAAATCCTCCCATTGGTTAAAATTTAAAACCATCTTTCCTGTGTTTTTAGAAATTTAAACTATAACCGATTGAATGATCAACTTATAACTTCGCATGATGGTTGGGTCCAACATTATCTGCATTTTTGACAATTTTCATACTAATCTGTGTTTAAATCCAAACGTTATTGACATTTTACGGACTATTAGCGTGTTGGCTGTCAAATTCACGGCGACTTCGACTCTTCAGTTCAAGGCAAGGTAGTTAGAGCAGAAACTTTCAAACGCAAATGAAACTGATAATGACCGTTCAACAGTCGATCTGATATTGTGTAGACACACTTATATCATATGAGTGATCTCAGGTATATTTTTTGAAGGAGATCCTGTGATTTTTGAAAATTAACACGGAACAGTTCAATCATAAAGGTTCAATTGATCAACTTAAAGCTTTGCATGGTTATTTGGACCAATATTTTAGGAATGTTTTGAGATTTCTATACAAATCTGTGGCGAAATTTTAGAATTATTGGCTTTTAATGACATTTTCGATAGACAGAATTTCGGTTCGAGGTGTTGCGCGTATCCGTGCTCGCTCATCAACGCGTTACTCAGATTCATTGGTTAAAATTTAAATAAATATCTCCTGATAGGCTGAAAAATGAAAACGGTCTTCGATAATTCTGATCAAACTCATATTTTGCATGATCATTAAGACCAATATTGTCTCTTATTTTACAAAATTTCATCCCAATCAGTTAAGAACGTATGAAGTTATTTACATTTTTAATATCTGTCAGTAATGAAGTATCGAAATGAATGTTTTCCAGTGCCAATTGAAAATTGATTCTGATTTGCTTTATGAACCAGGTGCTTAGATGCTATTTTAAAGTTTCGATGAAAAGCATACACTTTTAAGTTGATATCATAATCAATTCCATATGGATGTATATGTTTTCTGTGCGTTGTGTACGCATTTCCGGTTCGAGAATTTGCACGTACCCGTGCTCGCTCATCAACGCGTTACACTGAGCGTTTTCCTAGTTTAAATAATAGGTAGCCGTGACGTGGTCAGCAGGTGGAGAGGAAATGAACCATCTACAGACAACCAAGATGAAGTTCTTGGGGAGTATGAAGGGGGTTACAAGAATAGATCAGGTTCAAAGTAAGAAGTGGGGTATAGTGATGTAAAATGATCGAGCATTTTCTTGTGGAGAATATTCTCGATTGCGACCTTCAGGATTGATTCATGTCTGATTCAGGATTCTAAAATATTTTCAGGTGGCGGAGTTGAACCTGAAAATGATTTCTTGTGGTTAGCTATTTCATTAAATATCATAGAACAATGTCAATCGCAATGCTTGCGGACAAATCCAACATATTTATTTATTATTTTATTTATTTTATTTAATTTTACACAGCTTTGGAAATAAATTTCCGGTGGCTGGAGATGGAATTACATATATAAAATACATTTAAGTGTTGTTACAATGCAATTGACAATATTCAAGAAATCGAATATACGACGAATATACGACAAGATACGACTTTGGTAACTACTTGTTGATCTGCCCCCCTTATTACAGTATAAACTGACTTCATTGTATTGTATTGTATTGTATTTTATTATCATCCCGTGGACAAGTACATAATACATGTATGGGTATCGTCAGTTGTTAAGTAAGATATCTTGATATCTTGATAATGTTAATAGTACCTAGAAAAGCACTAAGACTGTTGCCCTTAGAAAATGCTAGGCGGCCAAGGAGCTAATTTCGAAACAATCTTTGAGCCACATTAATGAATGTATTGCATTGAAATTTTCACATCACATAAATAAAAAGGGGTTAAATAGGCCTTGCTTTCTCTTTTTTTTAAATGAAGGAAAACGTATGTTTCACAGTGTCCAATTAGGCAATTTTTGTGTTGTTTTAAGCATCGAGTACCTTAGTTAGAATCCACAAATGAAGCAAAATAAATTGCTATGCATAATAATGAACCCTTCATTAACAATCCCTCCAAATGTCAAATTAATAGAAACAAAAGTGTGGCCTACAGATTATTACATCTTTTTTGTGTCCAAGCACTAAATATTTATTTCCTGATCTTCGATGCAGAAATTGTTTAAAATGTTTATAAGAGATTGGGGTTTGAACTGGGAAGAGAGAGACTTTTCGGCCACATGAAGAGGAACCGAGAGCGAGTATTTGAGACGTCTGCAGTGGGAACAATTTTCAATTATTTTATAATTTTTCAGCCCAACCAGTAGATAAATTATGCACTTATTGACATTTATAAAGTTTTCAAACTGTCAGAAATGGCATTTCAAAACAGAAATTCCACTGCATTCTGGGTTGCTCTACGTAGCAAAGCAAAGTGTATAGATGGCTATATTCTCAGTTTCAATGGAAGACAGATTATTTTATGTTGAATGAAGTGGATCGTATTCGTGTTGCAATATATAGGTAATATAAATTCGCATTCAATACGATGGCTTGCTCATCAACGCGGTAACGTTTTTCTAGTTCAAGTAGAATGTGGGTAGAGTCGGCACAAATTTCAATGGTTTAAGTGGAATGTAGGTAGCCCCGACGCAATGATGACAAACTGGTATTTATCTATTTTATTAGGTTTTACACATTTGCAGTCAAAATTGCTAACAGTTTTTGCATTATTTTGGAAATATCTGTCAAATCTGTTTCACCTAGAAAGATTTATTCACAGTTCGTGTAAACACTATAGTCAATGTTGAATGTTAATGTGTAAAATCTGATAAAATGTTGGTCCTAATGTCTATAGGCATCCTGCGTGAGAAAAGATTGCCATAGTAACCTATATAAAGGTATAGGGATAAACAAATCTGACAGCAGCAATCCAAAGTTCATATTTAGAGTGAAAATGTTAATCCATTCTCCAGTTGATTAATTCCCTTATCTCATGGTACACATTGAATAGAGATTAAATATTGGTGATTATTCAATCCGTTTGTTTAATTTTATAGTAAGTAGTTAATGTTGTTTGTTGGCGCCCAACGACGCGGTTATCAGCGCCAGACGAGCATGTACGAACAGGTTTGTTTACTAATTGACCAACAATATGATGCATAGCATCGTTGCTTTGTTAGATGCTGTGGTTACCCGGTTACTGCTGTACCAAATCTATCAAGTTGTTCTGGACTCCTAACCCCAATTATAGTCCACTAACACACTCTCAAAAGCTATATTTTGTTTTAAAAAGTTTAGCCGTGGATCTAACATTGTCACCAAAGCCTAACTACTCAGTAGCAGTGAAAAAATATTAAATATGGGTAAGAATCGCTCTAATACTAATAGCAAGGCTGTAGCTCAAGTGATTTCTAGAGAAATAAAAATTAAATTTGCACTGTGTGCTTGTGCAATAATTATGTCAGGCATGATGCTGCTCATCAACAGCTTTAATGGTCCAACATCCTCGGCAAAGCCTGACCAACTCTTTGATACACAAGATCTCTACTCCTGCGACGAAGATAAGAAAGTTGTCATACCTTCCGTTCGCGTATGTCCAAGATCTCATGTAGTAACTGTTGAAAAGAAATGGAGACTTGGCAACATCTTATGGGAGTACGCAGCTCTGTGGGCGTACACAAGACATTACAACTACACCCCTTACGTCAGCCAGTGCTTACTAAGTACACTCTCTGAGTCCTTTGAGGCCCTTTCCATCCCTCCGTTTGGGTATTTGTTTGGATGTGAGTTAAGTTCTTCGAAACTGAGCAATGGAACTGGAATTGGTAAGCAGGTAGAAATGAACGGCGGGATTGTGACTGTGCTTCCGTCAACAAATGTGGAAGATTATGTTGTGTTGGCGGGAATTCTGGTGGAATACTTGAAGGAAATACGAATGGAGTTAAGGTTCAAAGAAGATGTTGTGAGAAGAAGTAGACGTGAGCTCAAAGTCATTGCTGCGAAGATGATGAAGAAGAACGTCACGAAGGTAAATGAGTATTTGAGGCGAAAATTGACGCTTAAAAAAACGACGCTAATATGACAAGGAGATTGTGCATTGGACACTAGCTGCATACCGTTATGACTCTAAAAGCATAATATGTTATACTATTTCATGGCGTATGACCTTGAGTCAAAATGAATGAAAATGTGTGTGACAATGTAAAATGTACTGTTAAAATATCTAACACTTCCTTCAAGAAAATTGACAAGTATTGCCAAGAAATATTAAAATGACCGTAAATTGTAAATAACTTTGAAGACAGATAATCTGAAAATTGACAGAAAACACCTAAAATGTTGGTCCCGATGACCATGCAAAATTTGAAGTTGATTCGATTCCGCTTTAAATGTAATTTAAAAAATCATGATCCTTGAATATTGATGGAATTGAAAAATTTAATTCGCCTGTTTTGAATTGACCTGCTTACAAAATAACACACATAGAAAGTGTCATAAGAGTACAATGCTCAAATATATTGGAACTCAGCTGCGAGAATTGTCCTGTTCATGCTCCCACCCTCGCTATACAGATCAGCGTCCACGTTCGCCGCACGGACTACCAGCTCTACCTCCTTGAACGTCACAACATCACCGCCGCCCCGACCTCCTACTACCTCCGCGCCATGGACCACTTCCGCGCCCGCTACGTCGCCGTCCTCTTCGTCGTCATCAGCGACGACGCCGAGTGGTGCGCGACGAACCTCCGAGCCGACGACGTGTTCGTGGTGCCGGCAGGACACTCTGACGTCTACGACATGGCGCTGATGGCGGATTGTGACCACAGTATCGTGGACTACGGGACGTATGGGGATTGGGGCGCGCTGTTGGCGGGTGGGGAGACGGTGGTTTATAACCTCACCCTTGGAATTTCATATCGCCTCGGTCAACTCATACCGAACTGGGTGATTATGAGCTGATTCAGTGACCAGAAGATTTTCGCTCTTAGTAAAATGTTTAATGTCTATGAGCAGCGTTGTTGTGTCTTTTGGTTACGTTCTATTTGTTAGTTGTCAACTATAATCATTTATTTATTACGTGAATCATTCTTTGTAAATAATATCCCCATAAAAAAACACTCCGTGTAAAAATACCAGCCAAGTCTCTTCAACTATAAAAAAAATAGAATAAATCTAAAAATTCAGCACTGAAAAGTAGTGATATCAAAAAATGAGCCAAGTCAAAACTTAATTTTAAAAACCAAAATATACTTGGCGCATCGTGTATATAAATAGTATAGAAGCATATGCCAAAAATCAAATGTACCTACCTAATTATATATAATATACCTATAATGCCCTTAAAAACGATGCGCCAAGTATATTTTGGTTTTTAAAATTAAGTTTTGACTTGGCTCATTTTTTGATATCACTACTTTTCAGTGCTGAATTTTTAGATTTATTCTATTTTTTTTATAGTTGAAGAGACTTGGCTGGTATTTTTACACGGAGTGTTTTTTTATGGGGATATCACTTATTTTTTTAGTTTATTTACACAACTTGTAACACACATCGGAGCAACAATGACTAAATACTTTTAAAAAATACGCCATTTCCGAATTGGTTAATACGAAAAATTGTGTTTGGTGCTCAATATACCTAAGCTTAAAGTGATATTCCATGAAGAATTGCGAAAGCTTCGTTCCAATCAGTCCAGCCGTTTTCGAGATATGGTATCACTTCCGGTTTTCAAAATGGCGACTGAAATAACTGCCACCTAGAATTTATTTCTATAAATGTTATGTATCATTATAAGCCTTCTGAATATGTAGTTATTGTAGTAAGAGATCATTAAAATCTAGATCTTCATTTTCATGACGTCATTTCCGGTTTCGGTAATAGTACATCTCTACTTTAACTACTGATATTCCATATAGACGACCGTCTGAATCATTTGGCGCTAGTTTCATTCCGATCGGTTTAGCCGTTTTCGAGATATGACGTCACTTCCGGTTTCAAAATAGCGACTACCGGTTGGTTTTATAAAAAGGCACCTCAGACGCCAAAAGTGCACATGTGGTAAAAATTTCAGATCGATCGGCTAAGCCGTTTAGGCTGTGGCGGTGATAGCGGTGTTTCCTGATATCATAATCATCATCTAAAGATCAAAGTGGTGTAATTTTACTGTTTTCTCGGCCCTCTAGCTCGCAAATGGTATAGCCTATTGTTCCCAAATTTGGTATATGTGGTGGGGTGGGCCATAGCTCAAAATTAAGATATTTTACAACAATGTGAGATTTTCCAATTTTATGATCCAGTAGGCCGAAAATGCCATGTTGTTGCTTACAGTAAAAGTAGTTGGTCTGGCTCCTCATTTTATTAGGCATTTACGGTATGTTGAGTGAGTGTGAGTGTACAGTACGACTTGGCTGGGTGGAGCGACCGCTCCACTAGATCACCTTGAACATTTTAAAAGTCAATACCATTTGTTTTAAGACGGCTGGGTAGTGAGTTTGACCTTGAAGAGATTTTTAATCTATTTTTATCAGTAGGTATCTTTTACCAATGTAATTGTTAACAAAATAAGGCTTTGTATACGAGTATTCAGAACAGTTCAAAGAAAATAATTCCATAGCTTTTAATGGTTTATTAGATTTTCTTTGTCCTACAGACGTTTAGTGCTCGAAAATTAGTAACATTATGGCACTAAACATCTGTTGGACAAAATAAAACTAATAACTTATTCCAAACTATGAAATTATTTTATATGAATTTTATATGAATTTTATATTATATGAAACTATAATGAAGGTGATGAAGGAAGGCCAGCCAAAGTATCTGTGTGATAGGTTACAGTTTAGATCCGATATTCATTCTAGAAACACTCGAGGAAAATTCAAATGTCAAATCCCAGCCCATAAATCAACAATGTTCAAACGTTCTTTCTCATACAATTCCACAAATCTGTTAAATAGTTTCTCGTCAAAACTCATTGGAGTCGGTCAGTCATCTTTGAAATGTTTTAAGAAAGAGTTGAAGACCCAGCTCATGTCAGCCAAATAGAAATATAATATTGTTTGCAGTGTCTGCAGTAATAATTGTCTGCAGCTTGATCGATTTAATTTGTTCATAAATATATGTATACCTATGTATTTCACTCGCATTTAGATACTTGAGGTTAATTTTAATTAGATTAGTTTAGGTTATATTATGAGTATTCCTTGTGCCATACTTATTGTTATTTTACAATAGTGTTGAAGTATAAGTAAGTATTCATAGTGCCATAATATTGTTTAGTTACTTATACCTTTATGCTTAGACTGAACCATCAGTAGGTAGTGTATAGTAGGTACCTGCAGTATATTTTGTGTGATGATATTGATCTATGGTATACTCATAGGGACATTGTTTAGTTATCGTACCTATTTAGATTTAGCTAGCATTTAAGCAACTTAATACCATGTATGTTGAATTATTTTAGCATGTAAACGGTTAGGTGGAAGAGAAGCATTTGTGCTTATAATCTCGCCGTAAACTTAACCCATAAAAAACACTTCGTGTAAAAATACCAGCCAAGTCTCTTCAACTAAAAAAAAATATGAAATCTAAAAATTCTGCACTGAAAAGTAGTGATATCAAAAAATTAGCCAAGTCAAAACTTTATTTGAAAATCAAAAAATACTTGGCGCATCGTGTACTTAAATAGCTTGGAAGTATAAGCCAATTATAAATTATACATGAAATATACATATACATAGTATACCTATAATGCCCTAAAAAAAACGATGCGCCAAGTATTTTTTGATTTTCAAATAAAGTTTTGACTTGGCTAATTTTTTGATATCATTACTTTTCAGTGCAGAATTTTTAGATTTCATATTTTTTTTAGTTGAAGAGACTTGGCTGGTATTTTTACACGAAGTGTTTTTTATGGGGATATCACTCCTTTTTTAGTTTATTCTAACAACTTGTGACACATATGAAATGAACAATTACTAAATTCTTTTAAAAAATCATCACCCTTTACAATTTCGTTACCACTAAAGAATAGCAGCGTATGGTCCTAAATAATTGCTTTAAATGATCTTTCACGAAGAATAGCAAAGGTTTCATTCCAATCAGTCAACCCAGTTCCGAGATATGGAAACACTTCGGTTTTCAAAATGGCTGCTGAACTTTCTGCAATGCCACATAGAATTTATTTCTATAAATGATGTGTATCATTTTAAGCTTTCTGAATATGTATTTATTGTATAGGAGGGAATTATAATAATTTATACATTTGAATGACGTCATTTCCGGTCTCATAAATAGGAAAATTCTATTTGTACTGTTCATATTCCATAGAGATGGCCATCCGAATCGTTTGGCGCTAGTTTCATACCGATTTGTCTACCAGTTTTTGAGATATGACGTTACTTCCGGTTTAAAAATGGCGGCTGAAATCTCTGACCCATTGAAGTATATTTGAAACATGATTATAATTTTATAAGCTGTCTCAAATAGTATATTTATTGCATCAAAATAAAAATTTGTGAGATTATTAAAATGTGTGACGTCATTTCCGGTTTAGGTAAAAGAAACTGCAAATATTATTGATGATAATACATAAAGTTGACCGTCTAAATAGTTTTGCGCTGGTTTCGTTGAAATCTATTTAGCCGTTATTGAGATATGATGTCACTTCCGGTTTCAAAATGGCGGCTTCCGGTTGGTTTTATAACAAGTCACATGAGACGTCAAAAGTACATACGTTACATAAATATCAAAATAATCGGATCAATCTTTGTTGCCAAAAAGCCAATCGATGTATTTCAAATTTCATTACGTCATTTCCGGTTTCTTTAACATAATGTTTAGTCTTTTGCTACTTATCATGCATATAGATGACCGTCTGGATCGTTTGGCGCAATTTTCGTTCCAATCGGTCCAGCCGTTGACGAGATATGACGTCACTTCCGGTTTCAAAATGGCGGCATAAAACCAGTTATAGCAAAAGGCACCTCAGACGCCAAAAGTGCATATGTGGTAAAAATTTTAAATCAATCGGTTCAGCCGTTTATGCTGTGGCCTGTTTACCATATTTTAGCTCCACCCTACTACTACTACTGAGATTATTATTATGAAAACCGCCCTAAAACACTGTTTTCACGGCCCTCTAGCGCGCAAAGGGCGTAACCTATTGTTCCCAAATTTGGTATATGTTGTACGGTGGGCCATAGCTCGAAATTAAGATATATCGCAACAATGTGAGATTTTCCAATTTTAAGATCCAGTAGGCCGAAAATGCCACTTTGATGCTTACAGTAAAAGTGGGTGTGCTCCAGCCTTTTTAAATGAGTGTGTGCGCGCGCCGTACGACTTGGCTGGCGTAGAGCGACCGCTCCACTAGATAAAGCCATTTTTATTTATTTATTATTTATTTATTTTCATTGAACTGTTCTGAATACTCGTACAAAGCCCTATTTTGTTAAAAATTACATTAGTAAAAGATATTGATAAAAATCGATTAAAAAACTCTTCAGGGCCACGCTCACTATACCCAGCCCTCTTTTAATATCCGATTGATGTGTCTTATTGAAATATTTTGATTTAGAATGTAACATTTTAGAATCGACTTCACCGCCTCTAGTTCAAAATCTGGTGTTCATTATCAACAGCTTGATGGTTCATTTTATTTTGCTTTTGACTACACGTTGATTCTGTTGGATTAGTTTGCTTCGCACAATGAGTGACGTTTTGGAAATTCCGTCAGAATATTGAACATTACAAGGTGTGTACAAATATAGTAGGTGTGTAATATACTAATGAGCGGGAGGGGATCTATCTGAGGGTCTACGATAATATTTGTATATAATTTTTAAAGAAAGTTTTATATTTAAGTTAAAATGACAATGCTCGAAAAGTCATGATACACTCAAAAAATAATAAAACGGAATTTGAAAGAAATGGATTGGCTGAAAAAAAAGTTAAACGACGGTAAACGCCTAATGAAGCTCGAATTACTGTCAATTTGTTGAATGGAGAAGTCATTTTTAGGCATGAGGTGACAATGGGGAACAGGTGAATGTTGAGATTATATTTTGTTTATATTTATTTATTTATTGTGGTCCCTGCCAGAGGCAGGATGGCTATTGCAGGGCTACATTTGGTGCCCTCTTTAGCCGTGTACTACTAGAATAATCACACACACACACACACAGACAAGAAAGCGAATTTCAAATAATGTTCCTAAAAGCGGTTGAGCGCATAAAAAACATAATTGCAAAGAATTACCATTGTATTTCACTTCATGTTTTTGTAGATTATAGAATTATTATTTATTGTAGGTATAATAATACGACGGCTAAGAACTTGTTGGGAGGGGGGGGGGGGGGGTTAAACACACGTCTAGAGCACGACTGGTCTTGGTATCACGTCAGGAAGAAAAGTGTATTTGAATTTCGGCTTCCTGGGGAAGTCTACGGTCGAGGCCAGAAGAAGTTCTTGGAGGTTTCGGCTTCCACCCACGCCGGTGTGCAGGCGCTGGCTGTAGGCGCTGATGAGGGTGGTGAATCTCTCCGCCAATGGAGTGCGTAATGGAGTGCGTCGTAGTGTTTATATACAGAATAGCCTCAAAGAGCAATGTGAAATTTTATTATATTTTTTTAATTAATATATTTCCCATAATTAATTTATTAGTTTTCGGCATTTCACTTCTCTGCAAAAACAAGCTGTAAGTCACACGCCGTGTTCCCTGTGTTACTGGATGCAAGAACCGGCTCTGGCTAACATTATCTATACGGCCCGACTCGGCGTGTGACGTCAAATTGTGTTTCATGGACAGCTACAATCTACCAAACTTTGTAAATTCGTTCCTTGAAAACTATTCATCACACAACAAAAATAATACCACATCTGTCTTCAACAACACCTAAACTTTCATAAAATATTTAATATAATAATTTTTATTCCTTGTCCAAAATACAATGGGTAAAGGAGGTAGGATAACCTACTAGTGGAGTAAAGATGTCTAAAATTAGTGCATTTGTGATACCTTTCGTGAAAATTGGTACCCTTACTAAATCGAGTATGAGGAATCCAAAAATCAATGGCACCAACCTGAGAAATTAATACTTTCTGCGTAATTAGCATAATTAGCATAATTAATAAACATAGATAAAATAATATAAAATTTTATAATATGGTCTTTATGTGTATCCATCAAAAGCTCGTCATGTCAACAATCCATATAAATCATAAAAATTTCAATTTTTTCATTCACATAATAATTAATCGTATAATTAGTTATTTTTTAAAAATCGTTATTCAGCAAAAAGCTTAAAATGACCCTCTCCGATTTTGAAAAAACTTGGTAGGATTGGTCACAAGCCCAAAGAAAACCATACGTATTTTTTGGTTTGTCCATTTATTGAGAACTTTTGGATTTCCAGACCCTCAAAAATCGAAAAATCGAATTTTTATCAAAATTTTGTGTTTAGTTCCTAATTAGCATAATTAATAAAATTAATTATGCTAATTAGTTATAGATAGATAATTAATTATAATTAATTACGCTAATTAGGAACTTAACACAAAATTTTGATCAAAATTCGATTTTTCGATTTTTGAGGGCCTGGAAATCCAAAAGTACTCAATAAATGGACAAACCAAAAAACACGTATGTTTTAATTTGGGATTGTGACCAATCAATTAATAATTAATTATGCTAATTAGGAACTAAACACAAAATTTTCATCAAATTCGATTTTTCGATTTTTGAGGGCCTGGAAATCCAAAAGTACTCAATAAATGGACAAACCAAAAAATACGTATGTTTTACTTTGGGCTTGTGACCAATCCTACCAAGTTTTATCAAAATCTGAGGGGGTCATTTAAGCTTTTTGTTGAATGGCGATTTTTATAAAATAATTAATTATGCGGTTAATTATTATGTGAATGAAAAAAATTAATTTTTTATGATTTATATGGATTGTAGACATGACGAGCTTTCGATGGATACCCATAAAGACCATATTATAAAATTATATATTATTTTATCCATGTTTATTAATTATGCTACTTATGCTAATTACGCAGGTAATTCTCAGGTTGGTGCCATTGATTTTTGGATTCCTCATACTCGAATTAGTAAGGGTACAAATTTTCACAAAAGGTATCATAAACGCACTAATTTGCCATTATATAAGACATCTTGACTCCACTATACCCACAAAAATGCAAGAGCCTATTAGATTAATTATTGAAACCGGCTGGCCGGGCCTGACGTTTCTTCAACTTCTGCATTAGCTTCATCTTCTTCCACTTTCTCTTCCTCTTCTTCCACTTCATCTTCTTCTCTATCTACCAATGCCCGCCACAAGTCCCTATTTAACCACCATTCTTCTTTCTTCACCATCTCCCATTGCTCGCCTCTCACTTCGACATCTTCTTCAACTAAACCACGCCACCTCGCTCTCGGTCTCCCTCTTTGCCTCTTTCCCTGCTCCAACTTTTCAAACTCTTTCCGAGGTATTCTCTCTTTGTCCATCCTTTTCATATTCCCAAATCATTTCAAACGCCCTCTACCAATCTTAAAGCCCAATCTTTCTACTCTCAATTCCTTTCTTATCTTAGTACTTCTGAGCGTATCTAACTTTGTTACTCGCTTCATGCTTCTCAGGAACTTCATCTCTGATGCTTGTATTTGAGTTTCTTCTTTTCCTCCAATTGTCCAAGTTACTGCTCCGTAAGTAAGTATAGGGATGAAATACATCTAATAGATGATTACTTACAGCACATCGGAAAATCTTCGTCCCTTAATAACTTTCTCACAGTTTGGTAGACGCTCTCTGCCTTCTTGACTCTTCCTTCCACTTCTCTACTAATTTTTTAGTCTTCTGAGATAATACTTCCGAGATATTTAAATTCCTTTTTTTCTAACTCCACACCTTTCAACATAATCCTTTCTCTCTTCTTATTTTTCTTTGCCTTCCTCATCAAGAGTTTCATCAAGAGTTTCACTCTTTTCCTTGCTGATTTTCAATCCAAACTCTTCTGTAACTTCACTCCGCCTGTCAATCTTTCTTTGCACCATTTCATAATTGTCTCCCCAAACCATAATATCATCTGCATACACTGACGTTCTAGAGTCCTCTTCATTACTATCTCCTTCTACTTCAATCAGCATCTCATCCATTATTACGATGAATAGTGTTGGGGATAGTATACACTGTCTTGTCTCAATCCCTCACTTACTTCAAACCATTCTGTTCTTCCCATGTTTGCCTGCACGCAACTCATACTGTTATGATACAAACTCTGAATCCTCTCCACTATTCCATTCCCAACTCCCTTTATCCTTAAGCATTCCCACACTCCTTCTCTTGGAAGGCGGTCATAAGCTTTCTCCAAGTCCAGGAATGCCATACATATATCCTGCCCATTCTCCCATCTTCTCTCCATAATCTGTCTTACAGCAAATTATTCTAAATCTAAAATCTAAACTATTAGATATTATTAGATTTTTTTATTAAAGCAAACCCTGTTTCCAATACATTATGGGTCAGGTGGTTGACAATACATTATCAAACCATTAATTAAACTAGGGCTATTGTTTTCTTAACCGGGTAGCCGGGCCGGATAAAATTTCATCATCTACATCTTCTTCCTCGTCACTCTCTTCACCCTCCATCTTCGTAATCAAACCATTCCAGATGTTGCTATCTTCCCACCCCCGTTCCTCTTCAACCATCTTCCATTCTTCCCCTCTTGCACTCACATCTTCTTCAATCAAATTCTTCCATTGTGCTCTAGGTCTTCCAACACTTCTCTGTCTTAAAACATTCATTGCTTCAAGCTCTCGTCTGGTTATCCTTCCAATATATCCATTCTTTTCACGTTACCAAACCACTTCAATCTCTCTCTCCCCAACTTAAATCCCAATCGTTCTACACCTAAATCTTTTCTTATTTTTGTACTTCTTAACCTATCAATCTTCGTCACTCCTTTCACACTCCGTAAAAATTTCATTTATTATTCTAAAATCTAAACTGCACTTTCACTTGCCTATTATGTAGGTACACTCCCCCAAATAATAAACGGTACTTGGTACAAAACGTATTGGCTGCTGGGCCGGTTCCTTGACAATCAATACTTGTTATTATCAATGAAATCAGAGCTCACCTAAAAGAGTTAGATAATGCTTTAGCACTGACTTCATAGGATGATGCCATCAAACCTTAATCAGTCAATTCATTTTCTTTCGAGTACCGTTTATTATTTGGGGGAGTGTACCTATCTTATTTCCTAGTATTTGTGACTAAATATTATTCATGTGTAAAACATTCAGTGTTATTGATTCCGTAGTTAATCGACGAAACTTATATGTAATAATAAACGCAATCGCATTCATACCAATGGAATTTTGAAGTACAGTGAGTAGTAATGACTGAAGTAATTTCTGAGAATTTATAATATAACAAACGTGCATTTCTCCTGTTTCTTGAGCCGAGGCATGACGTATTGAAGACGTCATCACTACTTCTTGTAGAAGATGTAATCCTCCGCCAGTCCTCCTGGATGCCACACTTCTCCCCACAAGATGTATCCCATGCTCTCCATGAACGAGCGCAAGGCTGCTTTGCCGCGAGGTACATGCCTGAACTCCACAGATATTGTCTGAAACCAAACAAGTCATGACAACTTCTTGTAGAAGATGAAATCCTCCGCCAGTCCTCCTGGATGCCACACTTCTCCCCACAAGATGTATCCCTTGCTCTCCATGAACGAGCGCAAAGCTGCTAGGCCTCAAAGTACAATGCCTGAACTCTACAGATAGTCTGAATGAAACCCAACCATCTAGGAAATCCTAAGAAGCCTAATCCTAATCCTAATCCTTTGGCTCTTTCGGCACGGATCACTGTTGTTTTCTGTTACTGACGATGCACAGGTCACAATTTTTCTTCGATCGAGCTCAAATTTTGCACACATGCTCAGACAATCACTGCGGGTTCAGTAATGATTACTGTCAGTTATCTTTTATTGAGAGAATTGTGATCGGTTGGAGATGTTGCACATATTCTTGATCTCTCATCAACGCGTTACACTGAGAATTTAATGGGGCTCGACTTACCCGTATGTCGACCTTGTCGAAGGGGATGCTCTCGAGCACCTCGAACTCATGACCCTCGACGTCGAGACTGAAGTAGTCGACCCTGGTCCTGTTCAGCGCCAGCAAGTAGGAGTAGAGCGGGAAACATTGGACATCCACGAAGCCCGCCTGGTTGAAACCAACTTCGTATTCGGAAATCTTCCCTCGTATGAAAGCTTGATGGAACGACGCCTGAATACAAGAGAACCGACAATTTTAAGAACGACAAAATTAATTATTTGAGGACAATGAGGTTTTGGCGAAATATAGTTGTAAGTAATCTATTTTCCGAAGATTTGCAATGTCCCCGCATTGGGACAGGCAGGGCGTTATGGATATGAAAGATATGTATCTTTGTTTCATCGGCATATCCTCAGTGTTGAGTAGTAACATGTTACTGGTAACATGTTAACTTTTTTGAGTAAACGTAACTGTTACGTGTTACTTTTAAAATGAAATATTTGTATTCGTAGCATGTTACTTATTTCGTTAACATGATTGTAACACTTTACACATTTATTTTGATAGAATATCAAATTCGGTACACAGCAGAAAGTCGATTTGAGAAGTTTAAAAATAAAAAATATTCTGAAAATGTTTTTGGCAATACTATTTTACTTAATTTTTTAAAATTTGTTCAGTTAATTTCATATTTATTTGTGTATTATTTATAGCGTAACTGTTTAACAGATTTTTTTTTAAATTAATATAGTAACTGTGAAAGTAACTGCTGCCATTAAGCAAGTAGGTACCTACTGTAACTGTATCGGTGTTACTTATAAAATCGAGGAACTGTAACTGTAACACTGTTAGAATTTTGGACAAGTAACTGTAACTGTAACACTGATACATTTTATATATAGCAATCTTTATTGAAATAAAAGACCCTTATAATAAAGGTTGCTTAACAGCACAGAATAATTGTCAACAAGTAAATGAATGAAACTAATTAATAAAAATCAAACTAAAACTACCAACAACTACACATGATAAAGGTGATATCTCACAAGATAACTTTGCAAACATTGCATATCCTATGGGTAGAAAATTTATGAAGATTTCATTAGAAAATTTGGTAGATCTGACTGTGCTACTGATTACCTACTAGAGTTCAATGTCCATGCAGCTGTCACTAACTTCTGATGTCTGTATAAAAAGGGTGCCAATTAACATAGTTAAAATGAAATACAATTTGTCTCGGTGTACTTACCATCCTCGGGTATGGCTTGACACTAAGACAAGTCTGAGACAAGTAGGCATTACGTTGTCTATCCTGCAAGAGCTTGAAGTTGGAAGGATCCGCTTCGATCAGCAGTCCTTACCAATTCAACTCCCTCTCGAAGACCAAAGTGTTCGAACCAAACTCGCCGTCCAGCGCTCCGCACTCGATGTAGAAGCCGTCTCTCTGTGACATGACAAGATCAACTTACATGACAAGCCAGGCATGATAAGCCAGGCGTGACAAGCCAGACGTGACAAGACATCTTTCTGTGACATGACAAGATCAACTTGCATGACAAGCCAGGCGTGACAAGCCGACAGGCGTTGCAGTGGAAAAACATTCATTTCGATATTTCATTTCTGACAGATATTAAAAATGTAAATAAATGCATACGTTCTCTGATTGATTGGTATGAAAATGTGTAAAATAAGATACAATGTTGGTCTTAAGACCATGCAAAATATACCTAGTTTGATCAGATTTATTGAAGACCATTTACATATTTCGACCTGTCAGGATTTAATTTTACACAATGAACGGATTTCAAAACAATAGGGTCTGCAAACAGAAAAGGTGGTCTGAACATGTGTGCAAAATTTCAGATCGTTCGGTGAAACGGTGCGACTTGTATTGCTCCAAGTAAGTAGCACACACACAAAAAAGAGGTCCGTGTCAATGGAGTCAAAAGGAGTCGCTCGTTCAATAATAACATACTGTTAAGATTTATAGCTGGATTTATTTTTAATGGATAATGGACGAACTACATTTTTAATGATTGAAACAGTAATTTCGGTACAAGTAAGTGTGAACACATTATTAGCATTGAATACAAGTCTTCACAGCTGACTCTATAGAATTTATGTGTCAGTGTCATTCATCTCAGATAGCTAGTTCACAAATGAATGGAAGATTTCATTTGGGGGTCGTCAGGTTGTCCCGTGTGCCAACGCGTAAACCCGGTATTAGCCATCGGCTCACCTGTAAAAAACAATCATATGTATATTATCAAAAACGCTCCGTGTAACGCGTTGATGAGCGAGCACAGAAACGTGCAACATCCCCAGCCAAACATATACACGAACCGACACAATACGATTTTCTTTGCAACTTTCCAATCTCCATATAAACACTCTGGCTAATAACAGATCCATTGTGTTGTGACTTTCCTACCTATATACTTTTTCCAGAAATCTCTATTGACAACCCATACTAAACTCTTAAAATGACAATTAATACTTGACTGATTGGGCTTAAAATGTGTAAAAATTTATAAAATGTTGGTCTTGATCACCATGCAAAATTTGAACTTAATCGGAACATTTTCCTATTCGACCAATCAGAAGATTGGTCATAACACTACGATGTATTTACAGCTTTTACACACAGCAACACACACCTGTTACAGCAAACAGTTTTTTTTGCACCACCCGGTAAAATGCATTTAGGCCCGGTAGGACCACTTTGGATTAAAAGTTATTTTAACTATCGATGGTTAGTGGAATTTGGTGAATCCCTTTGGCTGTGGAACTCGCGCCAACTGGATTCATTGGTTTTTTGTTTACTTAAGGAGGGATCTCCGAACTTCACTTATGTATAGTTATCGTTCAAATTTCGCAAATAAATAGATTTTTATGTTCTGCATCATAATATGGTGAGGAAAAGTGGTCATCGTGAACTAATTTTCGAGATATATCGCTTCAAAGTTACAGTTTCTTCCTCATTTTAACATTGCGACCATACGGAAAAAGTCATGCTGATATTTTTAAAAGCGTATTTGTTTGCTTTCCCACCTATAGAATTTTTCGAAAAACTACTATAGCGTGTATCAGATGCAATATTTTATTATAACATTTTTAAATGTATACCTTCGTGGACGTTTTACCGAGCTATGAGGGTTTTACTGCCTTATTTTTACGTTTTTCCATATGAAAAGTGCAGTTTTACATGTAAAAAGTGTGTTACCATGGTAAAACGGCCATCTAGAAATTCGAAATTCTTTGCAAATTTGTAGAAATTTCCAGAAGACTGTGATTATATTACTCATCCCTCCTTAAGGTCGCTGTATATCACATGACTTTATTTCGCTACATCCGATCAAAAGAAATAGTTACCTATGAGTACATCATTCATGTTGGAGTAATCCAAGGTGATTTATGACGGAAATTCACTGCATACTGAAGCTTATCAATATTTGCAGTCAATAATATTTATATTTGCAGTGATTTCATAATTAAAAAAGTGAAAATCTTGTGTATCCGTACGCGTTTGAAAGCTGTCAAAACTCAGTGCTGTTCGTTTAATCATTACATTCATAATAGTTGATTTAATTAATATCTCAACATTTCGTTGGAAAGAGGAAGAAAGAGCGCATGTTATATATTCTGACATTGCGTCAGGTTTGTGATGCATATGCGCCTTTTTATTAGAGTAATGTTTGCTGTTCTTGGCAACTCGTAGAATTTCCTTCAACTTCAGGTCTTGGTTTGAGAATATTTAGGTGCAAGGAAGTAAAATCATCTAATATGTTACTTTCGCAGTTCTTTTCTGCGTAGATTAGTTCCAACTGATGTGTCCTAACTTATCTGATGAGGGAGACGTCTTTGCTAAACTGAACCCTTCCAATAGAAAATGTGTAGCTTTTTGGTTAAAAAGAGTTCGTTCACGTTTAGAATATCAAGGCCGTGTAGATACTACTGTAGTCAAATGAACAATTGTATTCCTACACATGTAAATATCAATATAATAATCCAAAAATATGCATAATACGACTGTAGATAAAAATAAATAAATATTATTGAATTTTTCTAATATTTTCTACTATTAAACATTGTGTATTTCACTTAATTAATGCAATTTCAATAATACAAGAAGAAAGTCTTGCCATTGACACGGCAGTGTTCATGCGAAGGACCAATGAACGACGTGATCGACTAAAAAAACGTCAGAAATATTCTTAACGTGAACGAACTTTACTATAGGAATCCTGCTCGTGACGTCACAAGGGTAAAAAAATGGCGGCTAAAAGGGTATGGGAAATGTGTTCAAAGCTATAAATAATAGAAAAATAATATTTCTTAGATGAATATTTAACTTGAAAATGTGTAAGAATAAATATTTCGTATCCTACTTACTTAAATATCTTTCTTTCATAAATAATCACTCTAAATAAGAACATTCGATTGTCGCTGTCAGATTTGTTTATTCTGTATACCTTTATATAGGTTACTATGGCAACCTTTTCTCACGCAGGATGCCTATTATAAACCCATTTAAAGCACCAGTCCATTACGGCTGGCTCATGATCTATTATATTTTAGAAATGCATCATGATGCAACTTACGAGTCAACAAGAGTTTTACGTCATGAGTTGATTTTGACCCACTGCAGCTTAAAGTGCTCGGTTCAACTTCGACTGACCACGCAGATGACGAAGATTCCTTATCATCTGTGAGATGCACAATCACCTGTAGAGACAGTTGACAGGCATTAGATCATGGGATCAGATTAATAGATACGAAACACCCAACACCCGCTCTAAATAATATATTGCGTGAAATCTCACCTGTGCCACAAACAGTCATGTTTGATTGTGTGAGCCACTAACTGTGACAGACACTCCAGCTGGTATCTGTGCAGCAACTTGCACACCGACCCAGCCTGGCTTCGAACCGAAGAGACATAGCCCAGCACTAGCACCAGAGACTTGGGGAAGATCATTGTTACACTGCTGAATGTTGACAATGACATTGGGTTGTTTTTATATTGGCACGATATTGAGGAGGAGAGGCCAGGAGAGGGGCAGGATTTACTAGGAAGAAACAGTGATGTTTTTATTATCTTCTGCTATTTTCAGCGATTTTAATAAACAAAAACAGGATGAGGCGATACTGATTGTAATTCAGTTTCAGTTTTCAGTAATTTCTCGCGACCGAATTCATTTCACCTATTATAAGATTTACGTGTAATGAATTACGCCGGTCACGACGAAATCAGAAAAAGATGTACTCCATGGTGCAATGGAGTGCTATCTACTTATCTATTTTCCTTCCTTGCAACCATAATATGGTTTTATTATGGTTATTCTGGTTTTTACAAGATTTTATATTTCATATTCTTTTTAGAGAAAGATTGTTGTTAATATAACGTTTATTACGACGTTTCAAGTACAATTTCGTACTCTCCTTCAGGTACTTACCCACTAAGCAAAAATCTTCTAATAAACTAGCACAAACAATCAGATATTAATGACAGGAGATAGAGACACTGCACACAAAAACTAAATAGAGTTATAGGTTTATATACCTATAAGGTTTAAACCTTGAAATTTGAGGTGAATAGATATATCTTACCTAATTAAGTTTAGATTATATGCTTCCAGTTCTTATAGCAAACTAATTTTAGAATTATCTATATGAGCTACTTGTTATTTTAGCAAGTATACCTTAGTATGGCGAGGACCTCCCAAATGTTCAAACTAACTTACAAAATGAGTTTGAACAATTGGGAGGTCCTCGCCATGTAACAGGGACCTCCCTGGCAGCTCTCTGGGATGAAACTGGCACATGCCTGGCACATGCCTGGCACATGCCTGGCACATGCCTGGCACATCCGTGTTACATAACGGGGACCTCCCAAATGTTCAAACTAACTTACAAAATGAGTTTGAAGATTTGGGATGTCCTCGCCATGTAACAGGGACCTCCCAAATGCCATATCCCAAATGGTCAAAATGGGATGTGCCAGGGAGGTGCCAGGCATGTACCTTGTTTGCTAGGTGTCCTCTTGTTGGGTGTCTTCTGGTACCTTTGTGGATTCTGTGGTAGTAGGCCTTAAGAGGATTTCCGTTGAGGTTATTATAGTTCATAGAGAGCGTGGCCTTGAAGATGTTTAGTAACATAATTTTACTAATTTTCGGGCACTAAACATCTGAAGGACAAAATAAAACTAATCACTTATTCCAAGCTATGAAATTATTTTCATTGAACAGTTCTGAATACACAATCGATAGTAATATATTTTTAATAACATGACATTTTCAGATTGATATCGTCAGCAGTTTTGAGTAAACAGGGTCCCGGCCATTGGACATTTTCTGGACGCGTGATTTTTGAGCTCCGTATAATCGATTTTTCGACAACGAATTTCGAATAGCTGTAACTTTTTTCCCATAAAAGTTATGGTCTTAAAACCTTCACATATTAGACCTTAGTATGTTTTGTTTAATTGTTGTAATTTTCAGCCCGATGTGTGAAGTAGTTTCGTCACAGTGATGTCTCGCTCGTTGGACATTTTTGGGGCCACCCGGTATAATTTTGGCAGTGCAAGTGCAAATTATATAAATTTTATGGGACTCTACAGCATCCATCATTCATAAAAATTATTATTCCAAATTTATGATTATTTTTTGTATTTGTAATTGTATTTGATGAAATTTGAATTAGAATGTTTGGTGCACCTAATTCTTGTAATAATTTTAATGATGTTTTACTATTTTGTTGTATTCTTTGAGAATTGATGCCTTGCTGACTGGAGATTCTTTTGATATTATTATCAATTTAATTTAATAAAATAGTCTAATAATAAAGGTTCATTACTTAATTGATCATAATATTTATTTTTTATAATTGCTCAAAAATTAAAATGTTCGAAATACTACTTTCAATAGAGCTGGTTGGAAATAAAAGTGGATTACCGTCCAAACGTTAAAATCACGATAAACCACGGTTAGGACAGCTCGAAGGATTCGTTCGAGGATCTTCTGTTTTTGGCAACGTTATCTATTTCCAGTCTACCTCACCCACAGTCGGAAAAACTGGTTTCCCCTATTTGGTTGATTAGTGGAAGCGAGACCGCTGCAGCTTGGGTAGCGAGAGAGTGAGAAGGCAGTAGTACAGCCTCAACTAGAATCAAGTATGCATTCCTGGGACTTAAAAAATATTAAAATACCGTTTTACAATTGCCAAGTGTACTTCGATAATACAATTTTTTTGATGAATATTAAAATAAGAAAATTAGAAATTTAGACAATATAATATTCCAATAATACAAATTGAGCCGTCCACGACTTCCGAGGCTTATCAAATCCACTTGGACACTCATTTGGGTCATCTACAAGTCCGTCATAAGTACGGACTCCAAACTCCAGTACGATCGCAAAGCTGATGCCGTATTCGTGTCCTTTTCATCCAGAAGCATGGCGTCCCTCCATATTGGACACCGGGACTTCAAACGACTTTTGGGGATGTTGTCTAATTCTCGACGTAATCTTTACCAAAGTTAGATTGAAGCATTTCTGCCATTCTCTTTTTGCTGCCACTGTTCGCCTCAGATTAGGAAGTGCAATTGTTATTATTATTATTATTATTATTATTATTATTATTATTATTATTATTATTATTATTATTATTATTATTATTATTATTATTTATTTTTCAAAACACCAAAAAATATACAGTGTTTTGCTGGTAGTGGGAATAGGACAATCCCCATAGCACAAATGCCCCACTACCAACTGTAAAATAAATATACTATATAAATTAAAATAAAAGTAGGCATTGTAATGGAACTATAAAGTAACATAAGCTTCGAACGTAAAAACAACAAAAGAAAAAAAAACTAATTAGATAACAAATTCCGCAATAAAGATTTATTACATATGTTTGTTATTGTGATATTATGTTATTATGAGACTTCAGCGTCTAAGACAATCCTCATGGAGGTGTTCAGCTGCACATCCACCTTGTTTACAATACGCCATATTGGAAGCCCAATACTCCGCTATCGTTCTCTAGAGCAGCGCTGATGACCGCAGCGTGGCAGAATCGGACCCCACTCACAAACATATTGCTAATGTATTGTAGAAAACGAGATGATAATAAATAATTGAACTTATATGATACCTGATCTTTCAGAAGTTTTCGGATAACAGCAGCTTGGCCCATTGATGCGTCCTTTACACCAGGATTCTCCAGATTGAGCTGTTTATTTGTCCGAGGATTTATCAAATAATTCCTCCGCAAGTTGTCGATGACTCGAGGATCGTCCATCTTGAAAAGTGGTCCGTTCAACGAAGCTGAAAAGAGACAGATCCTGTTAGTTTCCAACTGATAGATTCCACCTGATAGTTTCCACCTGATAGTTGGGTTCACCAGCTGCTTACTGCCTGTCCACTCATGGCTAGTCACACAATCAATATGAGTATATCACTCTAGTGGTAGAGGAAGAAAAGCTTCGAATTCTCATAAGGAACGCGTAGAGTTTAAATTCTTCACACTAGGAAGACGCTCAGTGTAACGCGTTGACGAGCGAGCACGGGTACGTACAAATTCTCCAACAGGAAATGCGAACACAATGCACAAAAAACATATACTTCCATACTGCATTCAAATATGATCCACTCAATCAACATAAAAGTATATGCTTTTCATCGAAACTTGAAAATAGCATCTAAGCACCCTGGTAGATATAGCAAATCGGGTTCAATTCAATTGGCACTGGAAAACATTCATTTCTATACTTCATCTCTGACAGCTATTAAAAATGTTAATCAGTTCATACGTTCTAAACTGATTGGGAAGAAAATTTGTGAAATAGAGACAATGTTGGTCTTAATGTCCGTAAAATATCAATAACTTTTGGATTTAAGCCCAGATTCGTCTGTAATTTTTTAAAATACAGATAATGTTGGCCCCAATGACCATGCAAAATTGTAAGTTGATCGGTCAAACGGTTCTAGTTTAAATGTCAAATATCTCTGGAAATATGGTTTTAAATTTTAACCAAAGGGAGGATTTGACAGATATAATGATTTGATTTTTGATTTTGTATTGTGAAAAACCAAGGTGCACAGTCACATGCTGCACTGGCTAACCTAGGATTAAAATTTTTGAGTGATATAATATTGACCACATCATTTAGATCACGAGAAAAATTTATAGAAAAATGTATCTATTTCTAACAACATTGATCTGGCAATTGAATAGAAGAGTAAATGGTGACAATATTATGAAAGTCACAGCACTTCAGATTCTTTATTCTATGATTGTTTGTAGGTACACTGTTTCATTTTTATTATTTTTCAATGGAAATTCTAATAATCACAATCTGAAGTATCTATATTTTGTAAATACATAAAACGCGAAATTGACAATTCTTAAAACCACAAAACGCAAAATTTCCAATTTCAAAAAAAGAATTTTTGAAGTTTTTAAAACCTTATAATCGGATCTCTAGTCATTCATTAAAATTGACTTAAAATTATTGTATAATTGTGTCAATGTATCAAGTGTCAATTTGTTGATGGCCATCCAAATGGTGGATGGAAATTTTATGAATTGTGGTCTAGACCAAAATTCATAAAATTGTTGTAACATGCAACAAACATTTCATATTATTTTCCCCAATAATTAAAAAAAGGACAAAAAGACCTTAAAATAGCAAGAAAGGGACTGAATTCATAAAAAATTGAGAAAAAGGCATTTTCAGGCAAAATGAAACACATATTTTTGAAATCAGGAATACATTAAACATATTTTTGTATCATTTCTAGACGTGTCATGAACAAAAAACGAAAAACTAACAAACCTTGTTCGCCAAACTCTTTCTCAATCACCGCCAACGTCTTGTTGCTTTCAGTTGTTCCATTATTGAAATGCATTACAGAGACCAGAATAATCGACAAAATTATCAGGAGGAAGACATTTTTTTTTATTGTTGCCATCTTGTACTGGCACTTTTCTAAAACACACGTTCAATCAAACTACGTTTCTCTTTCAATAAACTGCACGAATTCGTAATAGTGAATCTGATAAAGATTAAACAGTCATAGTTACTATATTTACGAGTACGACGATGATTAGTTACATAAAGTATTGTTCATTATTTATATATTATTGTTGGTATCACTGACGTTGTTGTTTCAGTTAATATTATTTTCACGACCTCTTTTAAATTTAAGCACTTCTTATTTGCATGGATGTTTAAATAGTACTGCGTACTGGAGAGATGTCTTAAGCGAGTCGTACAGTGGGCTGTAGGTGAAATGTTATCCCTCCGCTCACCCCCCCCCCCCCCCCCCCCCCCACATTCAAACAATTTTTGCCATGTTACCGGTCGAGGGGGAGAGAGACTAAACTAACGTAAGTGATGGAAAGAGAGGACGGAGGGTAGAAGACAGTTATTTAGTCTAAGGTAGAAGATATAGTCAGCGTAGCCTTGAGAAACGCAAGCCTGAATGGAAAATGTACAATGCGATTTAATTTGTTCAACAATAATATTGTGACAAAACTTCTTTTGTAAATTTCCTTTAAACGCTGTCACTGTGGCTAAGGGGGAGCACTCAAACAAGCATAATCCGTTATTGATACATTTACATTTTCTTTGTCTTATTCGATTTTTATATTTTTTATTGATCCCAAGAAATCTTCGTTGAAAGTAAATACAAATCATTTTTTGATTAATGAAGTGCAGAATTGAATTAAATTCCATTAAAATGCTGAGATGAAAACAATCAATGTGACAGCTAATTTCAATTAATAACTGTCCGATTTCCACCAATTAAAAAACGATTTCTATCTATGTTCAACAAGGAATTGTAATATCTTATAATACATATTATGAAAATCGTGGTATTTTAAATAGTTGCAAAATAATAAGATTCGGATCATTCGCTTCTCTGAACACAAACTTCCCCTTTCGTGAGTATACATTCTACCTCATAATGGCGCAATCTGTGCATTTCTACATATCTGTATCAACATTTTTGTATATCTGGAGGTGTTCATCAGGATCTCTAGCAGGGGGGGGTCAGGCTCCAGACAGCGGGGGGGGGGGGGGGGGGGGGGGGGGGGAAACGCGGCCACATGCAGGCCAGCCAGCACTGGGCCAGTACCGGTTGGCCAGCACGCGGCCACATGCAGGCCAGCCAGCACTGGGCCGGTACCGGCTGGCCAGCACGCGGCCACATGCAGGCCAGCCAACACTGGGCCAGTACCGGTTGGCCAGCACGCGGCCGGCAGCAAGTTGCATTGCAAACATGGATTACCTTTTACCGACAGTTATTTTTTAAATCAAAATAATATTTATATACATTCTCGCGTATGTTCTTAACGACATCAGTATCAACTATAATAATTTTTTTCCTTCAAATTAATAGAAAAATTTACGATTTTAATTCGAATTTTGATTTTACATATAAAATGATGGCTGGCTCTATTGGCACGGCAGCCGTGCCCGCAAGGGGTTCATATTCTATTTACACCAGAGTAGCCGTGTGCGCAAGAAGGCGTATTCTATTGGCACCAGAGTACACCAGAGCACGGTCGCCGTGTGCGCAAGAAGGCGTATGCTATTGACACCAGAATCCACCAGAGTTCACTCCAAGATGGCCGTCCTCTGAACTGCTGTTTTCCGGAGCCTATTTAGACTTTTTATACTAATGCAGAAGGATCGTGACGTTTTGAAAAGTATAGGAACTGATCAATAATAATTACAATTAGGTCAGGGTCATACGTAACGACCCCAAACTTCGATCTAAACGCATCTGAGCAGCTAAAAGGCTTCACTTACGCGCACGGTTTTACGTCTGGTGTAAATAGAATAGGAATCCATAGGAACACGGCAGCTGTTTGCGCAAGGGGTTCAAATTCTATTGCCCCCAGAGTACACCAGAGTTCACTCCAAGATGGGCGTCCTCTGAACAGCTGTTTTCCAGAGCCTATTTAGACTTATTATACTAATGCAGAAGGATCGTGACGGTACAATATGTTCTGACATTTTACTATACTGAGAATCGTGGAGTTATAAAGAGGACTGGGAACATTTATTATCTAATAAAATGTCAGCTATGGGTATGATAGCTCCAGTAAAATATCTTTGACGTCTACTAGATGCACTGATACGTGTCAGCCATGACACGTATGAACATGATTCCACTTCCCCCTATAGCATAGGAGGAAGTGGATATACTACGTCACGACCCGAGTGCGGATAGGACCGGTCCCAGTAGCCCCAATAGCCGGCTATTGATGCAAATTAAAAGACCTTGTGTTTCATGTCTACTTAAGTTGCAATATGGTTTCACTAGTATTTGTACTACGTGGCTGACCTAATAGCAAACAATTATTGATCAGTTCCTATACTTTTTAAACAGTCACGAATCTTCTACATTAATTTAAGTCTAAATAGGCTCCGGAAAACAGCTGTTAAGAGGACGGCCATCTTGGAGTGAACTCTGGTGTACTCTGGTGGCAATAGATTTTGAACCCCTTGCGCAAACGGCTGCCGTGTTCCTATGGATTCCTATTCTATTTACACCAGAAGTAAAACCGTGCGCGTAAGTGAAGCCTTTTAGCTGCTCAGATGCGTTTAGACCGAAGTTTGGGGTCGTTACGTATGACCCTGACCTAATTGTAATTATTATTGATCAGTTCCTATACTTTTCAAAACGTCACGATCCTTCTGCATTAGTATAAAAAGTCTAAATAGGCTCCGGAAAACAGCTGTTCAGAGGACGGCCATCTTGGAGTGAACTCTGGTGTACTCTGGTGGCAATAGAATTTGAACCCCTTGCGCAAACAGCCGCCGTGACTAGACCGTGAACGCTAGAAGGCAATGTTTTACCATGGAAAACTACTATTATATTTGTATGACGCATTTAATCTTATATTAAACAATAAAATACATGTCAAATGACCAGTAGATTGTAAATAAAGTTAATTACAGAAGTAAAAAAGATAATCCCTGACGGGGAATCGAACCCCGATCGTCTGCGCTCTAAGCCAATGGGCTAACCAACCGGCTATTGTTGCCACTGAGGAATTGTTGCGTTAGATGTCTACTTAAGTTGCTATATGGTGTCACTCTAGAATTTAAACTAGGTATATAATGTGTTCGCAGCTCACTTGCACGGTCTACTACCGTGTCGTGTTCATAATACAAGGCCGTTTCCACACACGGTTTTACTCTGGTGTAAATAGCATACGCCTTCTTGCGCGCACGGCGAACTCTGGTGTAAATAGCATACGCCTTCTTGGCTACACGGCGAACTTCTGGTGTAAATAGAATCCCCATAAAAAACACTCCGTGTAAAAAAAACAGCCAAGTCTCTTCAACTAAAAAAAATTAGAAAATCTAAAAAATTCTGCACTGAAAAGTAGTGATATCAAAAAATGGGCCAAGTCAAAACTTTATTTGAAAATCAAAAAATACTTGGCGCATCGTTTATACATAGTTAAGAAGTATAGACCAGATAGAAAATATACATCAAATATACATAATACATATAGTATACCTCTATAATGTCCTAAAAAAACGATGCGCCAAGTAATTTTTGATTTTCAAATAAAGTTTTGACTTGGCCCATTTTTGGATATCACTACTTTTCAGTGCAGAATTTTTTAGATTTCCTAATTTTTTTTAGTTGAAGAGACTTGGCTGTTTTTTTTACACGGAGTGTTTTTTATGGGGATATCAATCCTTTTTTTAGTTTATTCATAGAACTTGTGACGTCATATCGATTGAACAATTACTAAATCCTTTAAAAAAAGTCGCCATTGACAATTTGGTTAACTAATGATAGATTTGATTATTAGGGTTTAATAGCGCGTCAACGACGAGGTTATATTGCGCACATTAATTGTTATATTTAATTTTGTTGATCATAATTGGAGGGCAAGGGGAGGGGGTCGACCTAACGGGCCCGATCCGGGGGAGTCCAGCACTAGTGGGAAGGCCAGGCCGGAATGGGGACGGACCGGGGGGTGTGAGGATTCGGACCGGCTGAACCCGATTTCAGGGGGATCACCATCTCGAGGGGGGAGGCCGGCCCGAGGGGACCGCAAATTCAAGGGAGGGCATGGTTAGGCCGACCCTGGCTGCTCTTGGTCTGGGCCTCACCACTGATCTGTCCGGCATGGGTAACCCTTACTCATGAGCATATGCTCGCCGGCGTAGCTGCAATGGATCATTGGCCAACGCAAACCCCACCACCGCGATAAGGTGACAGCCGTCGGGGGGGGGGGGGGGGGGGGGGTTAACTAATGAAATTCTGCGTATGGTACTATGATCTTTCATGAAGAATAGCAAAGGTTTCATTCCTATCAGTCAACCGAGTTCCGAGATATTATGGCAACACTTCGGTTTTCAAAATGGCTGCTGAACTTACTGCACTGCCACATAGAATGTATATCTATAAATGATGTGTATTATTTTAAGCTTTCTGAATATGTATTTATTGGAGAGGATTATAATAATTAATCAATTTGAATGACGTCATTTCCGGTCTCATTAACAACCAATTTTCAAGATATGACGTTACTTTCGGTTTCAAAATGGCTGCTGAAATCACTGATCCCATGAATTATAATTTAAACATGATAACATTTTATTATAAGCTGTCTCAAATAGTATATTTATTGTATCAAAATGTAAATTTGTGAGATTTTTAAAATGTGTGACGTCATTTCCGGTTTCGGTATGGGAAACTGCAAATATTATTGATGTTAATACATAAAGTTGACCGTCTCAATTGTTTAGCACTGGTTTTGTTCATATCTATTTAGCCGTTATTGAGATATGATGTCACTTCCGGTTTTAAAATGGCGGCTTCCGGCTGGTTTTATAATAAGTCAAATAAGATATCAAAAGTACATACGTTACAAAAATATCAAAATAATCGGATCAATCTTTGTTGCCGAAATGCCAATCGATGTATTTCAAATTTCATGACGTCATTTTCGGTTTCATTAACATAATGCATAGTCTTTTGCTACTGATAATCCATATAGTTGACCGTCTGAATCGTTTGGCGCAAATTTCGTTCCGATCGGTCTAGCCGTTGACGAGATATGACGTCACTTCCGGTTTCAAAATGGCGGCACAAAAAATTCAAGGGGTGAAGGTTAAATCAGACGCCAAAAGTGCACACGTGGTTAAAATCAATCGAGATCAATCGGTTCAGCCGTTTAGGCTGTGGCCTGATTACCGGATTTGAATTCCAGGAGACTACTACTACTGAGATTATTATTATTATCTCTTTTTATTATCACATTTCATACATGGCATGTTCACATATCACCAGAAATAAACAATACTTCTAAGGTAATATGAATACATAATATAACTTATAAATACTTTACAAGAAACAATAAGAAAGGACACACAAGGGAATCAATCAAATGCAAAATAAAAGGATAGACCAGAGAAGTTAAAAACTTATAAAAATCTTCTCAAAATGTGAGCAGTTCTCAGGACAGCTGTTTTCTGGATTTCTACGAAACTGTGAAGTCCCGGAATATTCTTCAGATGATGCTGGAAATTCATTCCCACAGTTCCAGTGGCACCAATAATGACTGGAATAATTGATGTTTTTAAATTCCACATTCGCTGAACTTCAATCTGAAGATCCTTATATCGGAGTTTCTTCTCTGCTTCCTTAACTAAGATGTTGTTATCGGATGGAATAGACACTTCAATTAGCAGACATGTCTTTGCGGCATTATCCTTCACTATAACATCAGGCTTGTTGTGAGGTATGTAGCGATCTGTTTGTATTTGCATATCCCACAGAATAGTGATATTATTTTTGTTGTTATTAGTTACACTATTTGGGATGTGCTCATACCATTTATCACAAACTTCAATGTCATAACACTTACATAGATCCCAATGTAATCTTCTACATACTTGATTGTGTCTCTCTAAGTATTCATGTTTTGCGAGAATAGGACAACCAGATACAATATGCTCAACAGTCTCATTGAACTGTTTACATAGCCTACATAATCCATCACCTCCGGTTTTAAATATATTTTTTTCAATATATCTCGTTCTTAACGCTTGGTCTTGTGCAGCAATTATTAAACTTTCTGTCTCACCTTTGCAGTTTCCAGTCTTCAGCCATTGAAATGTTTCTTCTTGATGGTACTCGCCGTTCTCAATTTTTCTTAGAAACTGGCCATGCATTGGTTTTAATCGCCACTTGTCTTTATTAAGCAAATTAATTTTCATCTTTACTTTTTTTCTAATGTCTCTTATTTGATCGATTAATGTACTTTGAGTCACTTCCATTACTACATTGAAATCTTTGTTGAATTTTTCTGCCAAAAAGTTTAAAGATGTTGTGCTTGGTCTTTTCTTATCAAATTCGTGAACAATCTGAATGTATCTATCCACCTTTTTCGAACAATATTGATTAATTCCAATTATGGCAATTTTAAACATGTTTTCAATCTTCAACAATCCTCTTCCACCTTCTAATCTTGGTAGATACAATCGTTCAGTATCTGCTCTCGGATGATGCATGCCATACATAGTCAAAAGTTTTCGAGTTTTTCTATCAATATTGAGGATCTCTTCCAGTCTCCAATCAACCACTCCAAAACTGTATTGTAATACAGGTACTGCTAAACTTCCTATCGCCAAAATCTTGTTCTTCGAATTAAGTTCACTCTTCAATATTAATCTCACCCGCCTCTTGTATTCTTTAATCAGCTTCACTTTCATGTTATCATGTTGAATGCCATGCAACTCTTCCACACCCAGATATTTGTATGGCTTGTCTTCCAAAGCATCAATCGTTATCTCATCATCTAAGACTATGTTCTTGCTTTGCACAAATTTCCCAGCTTTGAAAGTGACTTTAGCACACTTGTCTATACCAAATTCCATGCGGATATCATTACTTAAGTCCAATACTATTTGAAGCAACTGTTCTAAATCGTTGTCATTTCGTGCAAAAAGTTTTAGATCATCCATATAGAATAAGTGCTCAATTTTCATAACTTGATTTGTCATCTTATAACCTAATCCACTTTCATTCAAGACTTTGCTCAATGGAAAAAGGCTCATACAAAACAACAATGGCGAGAGGGAATCACCTTGAAAGATGCCCTTTTTAATTTGGACGTGGCTTGATCTTAAAGTTGTCTCTTTAGTTCGAAGCTCCATCGTCGTATTCCATTGTTTCATGATCTTCTCACAAAAATTGACGACAGTTGGATTAATGTGATAGAGCCTTAGTACAGCTATCAACCAACTATGGGGGACACTATCAAAAGCTTTTCTATAATCTATCCAAGCCATACTTAAATTCTTCCTTCTTCTCTTGCTATCTTCTACAACAGCTTTACTTATTAAAAGTTGGTCTTTACATCCAAATGACCCATTACAACAACCCTTTTGCTCTAATGGCAAGATTTCATGTAACTCAATGAATTTAAGCATTCTCTTTGAAATTATTGAAGTGAGTAACTTATATGTTGTTGGCAAACATGTTATTGGCCTATAGTTCTTTGGTAATGACGTCTCTTTGGATTTAGGCACAAGGATTGTAATCCCCTCAGTAAGCCATTTTGGCGCTGTCTCTGGATTGTCCAGTATTTCATTATAAATCTCTGCGATTTTACCATGCAAAGCAGTCAATTTCTTTAACCAGAAGTTATGAATTCCATCTAACCCAGGTGTCTTCCAGTTCGATGTGTTCTTAGTACTACACCTAACATCAGCAGCTGTAATCTTATCCCATTCCATGTTTGACATTACGCTATTATCCTCTTCACATCTTCGCAACCAATCAGCATTCCCATTATGATGTTCTTCTTCCTCCCATATTCCTTTCCAAAACGTTTCAACATCTTCCATTTCAGGAGGATTATTGATTTCAATTTGATCTTTTCCAAGTTCTTGGTAAAATCGTTTTTGATTAGTACGAAATATCTTGTTTTGCCTATACTGAAGTGATCTCTTCTCATATCTTCTAATTCGTTGTGCCTTAGCAGACACCTTCTGTTTTAACATTTCTTCTATAACAACAATGTCATTTACATTTGATATATTATACTTATTAAACAAATAAGATCTCTTTTTAGCAATATTTCTTGAACAACTGTTTTTTTGAACTTCATAAAACAGAGATATATCCTTTCTCCATTCTTTAATCTGCTTAAGTATTCTTGCTTTCCACTTAGGCTCCCCTCTTGTGTGATGTCGTTGCTGATATGGTTTCATCCCCAATCTATTTACTACTACAAGTGCAGTTGCATAAACGAACTGATTAAGTTGAGTCAAATCCATCAATTTACCTTCCAAAAGTTCACCAAGAGCTTTGTTGACACTACATAGAAGAGTTCTAGTTTTCTCATCTAATCTTATTCTTGGTAACTTGAGTCTGATTCCCATATCGAATTCTCCCAGTTCTTGAATTTGCAGCTCAATCTCTTGCTTGATGGTAAAGCATTCTTCTCGGGTAGACTCTGGTGTGGGGTCCAGACTAAGATCTTCATCTGGAAGTGACAAGATTATATCCTCTTCTGCCCTCTCTTCATCTGCATCTAACTCTTGTCTAGTGTCTTCATCATTGCTCGTGGCCTGTGTATTACTGTTATCTGGAGGCTCCAACTGTCGTATAAATTGGATGACATTACTATTTATCTCTTCTAATTCTTTTTGATTGAACTTCTTGCTCTGCACATATCTCCTTTGATTTGCAAGCTTATTTGAGTCTAATTCTAATCGGATGAATCGATTGCGTGTTTTCCAAAATGCAAACACTTCCCTTGTGTTTCCTGTTCCTGTTGTCTCAACAACATAAAAATAGCAAAACATAATCTCGGCACAATCATCCCTTGTCCACGGCTGTCTTTTTCTCACTTGAGTGTTTTCAACATGGTCAACCGCGGCAGTTATAGATCCAGGAACATTTTGAATTGCTTCACTTTGTTGACCTTGGTCCATCATCATGTAGGAGACCGTGCCTGATCTTCATTAAATCTCTCGGCTTTGATCATATGTCACTTGTTTCTTTGAAATATTTTCCGAACTGGAAATAATTTATATTAAATTGGACTATACCTTCCAAGAATCCCAATGTACAGCGAAGATTATTATCTCAGCTTACTTGGAAACTATTCATTCACAATTTAAGGTAAAATTTGGTTACTTTAAATCAGTAATACATATAAAAATCAAATAAAATATCAGAGTAGAAACGAACACTTCCGATCACTACCTTCAAAACAAATGAAGTCCCTTCAAAACAAATGAAGTCCCTTCAAAACAAATGAAGTCCCTTCAAAACAAATGAAGTCCCTTCAACAAATGAAGTCCTATTAGTTAGTTATTATTAGTTATTATTATTATTATTATTATTATTATTATTATTATTATTATGAAAACCGCTCTAAAACACGGTTTTCTCAGCCCTCTAGCTCGCAAAGGGCGTAACCTATTGTTCCCAAATTTGGTATATGTTGTACGGTGGGCCATAGCTCGAAATTGAGATATTTTCCAACAATGTGAGATTCCCCAATTTTAAGATCCAGTAGGCCGAAAATGCCACTTTGATGCCTACAGTAAAAGTGGGTTTGCTCCAGCCTTTATATGAGAGTGTGCGCGCGCTGTACGACTTGGCTGGCGTGGAGCGACCGCTCCACTAGATTTGAACCCCTTGCGGGCACGGCCGCCGTGTGAATAGACACGCCGTAAAATGATACGAATGGATTGGATATTTCAAGCACAAATTTACGCACGTGCCGTCGCAGGTAATGAATTGATATTTCCGTGTGGATTTACAAAATGACAAGAATACATTTAACAAAGGCACATTCGTCCTTCTTTCACTATAAGAGTCTAAGCTTCTACTCTGCTTGTTTGTCGCTGTTCCGAGTTCGATTCCAAGTCCTGTCGTAACTAATCGATTTGCGTTTAATTTCAGAATCAATTCAACATTGTAATAATCTCTGGAAATATGTCGTCAGAAATTAATTACGATAAAAACTCACTTAGTTATCACTAATTTTAGTTTTACTTTTAATATTTGAATTCAAAATAAACGTTTATTTGGTTCCTGGTGGCCCCTGGTGGATAATAGTGGAAATAGGTTCAGGTCGGGTTCAGGCCCCATGCTGGCTTCGTTCAAGCTAGGTTCTGGCCAGAGTCTGGCGTCGTCAAGGCGCGATGCAGGCAAGGTGCTGGCCATACGGCATAATGCTGGCTACTTGCTGGCTGCGTGAAGGCCACGACTCTAGCAAGGTGAAGGCTCAGTGCTGGCCAGCCGGTACAGGCAACGTTCGGGCCAAAGCGACACATTTTTACTGGGCCGGTACCGGCCAATTGCTCTGGCCGGTACCGGCAGCATGCTGGCATCACTCTGGGTGTTTACTGGTAGTCACGCCCAATATACTCTCTGACTGAAAAACATAGTGTAATTTTGTACTATCTTCCAAGAAACATTTACCTCAAAATTAATGTCAAATATAAATTTAAAATACGAGATTTAATTGGGATGAGTATTATTTAAGAACATAATTTTGTAATTCGTTCATCAATTACAATTATCAATATTATACAGGATTCGTAATAAAGTATACTATGATGGATTGCATATTGCTATTGTTGTTATTGTTATTCATTGATAAATACACTAGCAATCTTTTTGTAATGTGTTCTTTTAAACTAGAGGGACCCGTCATGTAAAACATGACCAATGCGCACCAGTGGGGTATGCGTAAATTAGCATGTGTTGAGATATTTGGCAGCAGAGTGTGCGTTGTTGATAACTTTATAGTTATAATACACTACACACATAACGTCGTTAGCATGACTAAAATGCCCAACAGAATACGAAAATGAGTAACGAAGGAAAGTAATTTTACCATAACTATTATGGAAAAGCCATTTCAAATGAGTTTACAAAGTAAAACAATTTAAGAAAAAAAACGCCAGCCTTTTTGCATTGTGGCGATTCATGATACATAGAGGTATGCTATCCCAGAAAGAAGGATAACTTTGTGTGTGGGGGTTGGGTTTCATTATATCTGTCTCTCCGAGGTAGAAGGGTGGAAATACATTTTCTCAATTTTCCGTTGCACCCTTTTGGAATGATATAATCAAGCTCTTCCAATTACCATTTGACTGATGTCAATAAATACAGCTGTATTGAAATATTCTCTTACATTACCCCAACGCATTCAATCAAATAATTACCGATCACCCATTAGAACTGTAGCTGAAATTCTTCATGATAAATGTTCATTTTAATAGATTAGAATCTGATCATTTCACTGAACTGAAACTTGATGCTATACAACAGCTGACTATTTCAGCCACTGGAAAATCCCCAGTGCATTTTCTTAATATCTTATTTCTAAAGTACAGTTTATTCCTAAACTGTTAATATAATTATATTCTATTCTATTATGTTATATTATATTCTAATGACTCATGTCCCCTTTACAAAATTATGGTTTGATGAAGTCGGAAAACCTGGTTTATTAGCTCAACTCAAGAATAATTGAAATGGACTTTCGACCTTCTACTTCTAAAACACGGACAAACTATCAAGTTTACCCCATCTGCTTTTTCGATTATGACCGAATAGCAGAGAGGTATGTACGGTCACGTGACAGCTGTCAACCAATGAGAGCACATTCTTCACGTTGCTATATTCGGCTTCACTTGATAGGTTGTAAAAACTAAACATTGATGCTAAAAACAGTATCAATAGACACATTCCTTCAGTAACATGACACCACTAATAAGAAACGATGGAAAAGTACATATTTAACAAAATAAAATATATTACAAATTTTCAATTCAATCGGCTTTGGTTTGTTGGTATTCACTATTCAGGTTCACGGCCCATGTATAACTCAGAGAGAAGAAAATTTGAATATGTCAGTTTGAACGAAGTTGTCGGTATGACGTTTTCTATGTAAAGTAATTGATTTGACAGTTATTATACATTAGAGTAGATTTGTTACAAATACAAAAGCATAAAGTGTGCGTCTTAGGTAAGTTTTGGTTATTTCTTTATTCACAAAAAGCAGAAGACGTAATTTTAGACATGTTTGGCAATGTAACGCCACCATGTTGTTATAGTTTTCAATAAATACCAATGTCAAATCGAAGCGCGCAACCGTTCCTGACATACACACACACACACACCCACACACACACACATACAGGTTTTGCTATCAAAGTGAGGTCTGTGAATACACACCGCCTATCCGAGACACGCCAAACTAAAGTAGCTACGAGCTTCGCTCCGTGAACTTTATCATTACAAAACATACCCTGATGACGAATATCGTATTCGTTTAGCCCTAGAGTTGATTTGTGTATGTAAACAATATCAATTACATTCGAGGTCTGTGAATTTCCCATATCATGTGAGATCAGGTAAATACACACATGGGAAGTGAGATCTTCACACATAACCGTCATTTCGTAAGATCATGCCTTTCCGAGAGCATGATACACAAAAGCCGTTAGTGTGAAAGATTATACTAACTGGGGTCTCAATTTATAACGGTTTTGTGTATATCTGTAACTGCCCATACCATTCGAGGACAAACGTAGTCATACAAACAATTCATTGCAAATGCATCAAAGCTCTTTAGAGTTTTACAAGAAATAAAAAGTATATATTAATACTGTTCGTATTATTTTATTTCATTTGCCATCAAAACAATTGACAAATTATTTCAATGATACAGACAGATAATTTAAAAGAACGGTCCGGAGCTCCTGGCAGAGAGTTTAAAATATAAATAATATTTTAGTAATACGATTTTACTTCATGAATATAATTTAACTCACTTTGTATATGATTGAAAATAAACGAGATCATTATAATAGCAAACACAACCTTGTACATCTCTAATATCTATCCGAGCTCTCTGCAATGTTCTATCTCAAACACACAATGTGAATGCTAGAGAAAAACCGAGGTCATTATAATAGCAAACACAACCATGCATCTCTAATATCTATCCGAGCTCCCTGCAATGTTCTATCTTAAACACACAATGTGAATGCTGGAGAAAAACCGAGGTCATTATAATAGCAAACACAACCATGCATCTCTAATATCTATCCGAGCTCCCTGCAATGTTCTATCTTAAACACACAATGTTAATGCTGGAGAAAAACCGAGATCATTATAATAGCAAACACAACCATGCATCTCTAATATCTATCCGAGCTCTCTGCAATGTTCTATCTTAAACACACAATGTGAATGCTGGAGAAAAACCGAGGTCATTAGCAAACACAACCATGTTCATCTCTAATATCAAACCGATCTTCCTGCAATGAATCAGTAATCAATAAATAAATCTTAATCATTAGTGAGCAATCAATAATATCGTTATAAAATGCCGATATTTAATTATCCACAATTAAGAAATTGCACAAGTTAGACGCACATAATCTCTGAAAGTCCTCAACTGTTATATTTCATGAAGGCATTATTAAATTTAAATTGATTACAATTCCATGAAGAAATAAGCTAGGCGTTTGTTAACACACGGACAATCTATATCTATCCTTATTTATTATGCCTAGAGAGAACAAACTTACAGACCTCGGATCAACTCTACAGTTTCCCTTTACTATAAAAGACTTTGATTCATGGTAATTTATTACAAGATAGCTCAGTTCAACAATGCCTAGTAATTAAATTTAAATGCTAATTAACGAATTTTGGGGTAAACTAAAGTGAGTGTGGAACTTTCTAATAGGTGTTTTTCTGCCGCGTATATTTCACATACTACAATGTAGTTTCTTTAGAGCTGTAGTGTATCCCAGAGAACGCACATAGCGCATCATCTGAGGTCTTATATTTTGACCTTGAAGTAGAGGTTGCCATTTAAGCGACGTAAATCTGGCAATGTGTTTCATCTGTTATCGCCGTGCTCGGATTTCTTTAGTTGTGCGGAACATTTTAATAAAGATTTGATTCACTATGGCGTGTAAGAAAATTTGCGAACATTAACGGTCTATTTATATGAGGTCTTTCTCTAATGGAAAAAAATAATAAACTAATAGACTTCCTTTCTACCCGACCACCTTTTCTTCCACTTCCTATTAGAATCCACTTTATTTTTCACTTCCTCTTCTACACCATACCACTTCATCTCCACTTCTTCCACTTATGTTGTAACTTCTTCTCCCATTATTTCATCATATAGGTACGTGCGCACGGGTGTGGGGGAGGGTGGAATAGTCAAACAGTCCAAAATTCAGCTCTAAAGCTTACGTGCAAAATTGACTGATAAGATAAGATTTTAGCTTTCTTGAAATATTTCAGATTTTATGCCATAAGTACTACCAACGTTAGAGAAACACCGAATTGCACGCCAAGAGAGCATAAAGAATGGAATTATGGAAATATAATGGAAACAAAATTTGTCGGGAATATTGTTAACGCTACCACAGACAGACAAAAAGAGTTATCGAGCTCTGGTTTCCACTGTTTGATTCCCCTTCGACCCGTCTTACTGACTACAGGATAAAACACTAGTTTTCTTCTCTTTAAAGTACCAATATCCTCGAATGACGTGTTTTCTTCATTTTACTTGCTTCTCGGATAATTCCACACTAAAACGCTAATATCTCGGCCAATAGGTGAGCTATTTGAATTCCGCTAAGTTCACATTATTGTTCTAGGTCTATAGATAGTGAATCTATGGTCTGGGGACGCGGCAACTTATGAATTTGGAACAATTTTGACCAGGGGCCGGCCACCTCCATCTTCAAAAATTCACTCGATGCATTTTTCTAGTATTTTTTTTAGTTTTACATGGTTTTACTCTCGTTTTTAACTTCACAATATTATGTATACACTGTATTAAAATATTGTAATTTTGCATAGACGTTGTAGCGTTTTATATACAATCATGTATATGTTTTTTCAAATTACACTGACAATATTGCTAATTTTAGTTTAGTGTTACAAAGTATCATTTAATTTATCATGAAAGTTGTTCATTTTAAACGAAATTGTTGTGTTAAATAAACACAGGCTGAGAAGAGTAAAAGATAATAGTCCAGTTGCAACTAAAATATCATACAATGTGCGCTTTTCTACCTGAACGCGTTAGCCCTCTTACTAATGATCACGGATGTCAACTGACATCTCCGCTGAGCCGGCAATTAGACAGTGACAGGAGATAACTTCACAGGTATACATCCGCTGTAATTTTAACAGTCCGATGTATGGTATTTTATTGCACATCTAAAATGACGGTAAGTAATAAAGAGACATAACTTACAGACTTATGAAATTCATAAACTCTATTATCATTATGTTCATAACTCATGAAAATAAATTTTGACCACAAACACAACTTTATAACTCAACTGATCGAGAACAGTTTCAACCGCTCTGTTCTTCACTTGGCGCCGTGGTCCCGGGGTTAGCGCTATGAGGTTCTACACACAAGATCGCAGGTTCGAGGCCGGTTGGGGTGAAATAAGTTGAATTAGTGTACTGATCATACCTAAAATTGTCTATGTAATTCCGTTTACAGAAATGAAATCTGATTAAAACTGGTTGAGTAATCAATACAAATAATTTTTTTGGTTTTAACATAACACTACATGCATTTGTAATTTTAACAATACAATGAAGTGATATAATTCCAATGATGTTTTGACAAATATAGGGGTCAGTGTTGTTTTAATACATGTACCTGGTTGACTAAAAATTCATGAACTGTCAAAGTAAAATAACACTACATGCATTTGTAATTTTAACAATTCAATGTAGTGTCAATTTTACATATATTGTATTGCAGAACCTGGCTGCCATATACAGTATATGTAAAATAACATTGAAATTTGTAACAGTGTATACTTTGATGTTAATTTTGTCTTCAAATTTAACTCTCAAATCGCCGAGATGGCATTTCCAATTCGTTTTTTTGCAATTTGGCGGCCGACATTTTGATATGGAGAATCGCCGTCTCCCGATTCGGAATCTACAACAAATTTGGGGTATACCACTCCAAAATTCAAGTCTCTTGTCCAAAAATTGAAAGAGCATCCCAGTAAACACCCAAAGTGCTGCCAGCATGCTGCCGGTACCGGCCAATTGCTCTGGCCAGTACTGGCCCGGTACCGGCCAAAAGCCGTGGCCGGTACCGGCCCAGTAAAAATGTGTCGCTTTGGCCAGAACGTTGCCTGTACCGGCTGGCCAGCACTCAGCCTTCACCTTGCCAGAGTCCTGGCCTTCACGCAGCCAGCAAGTAGCCAGCATTGTGCCGTATGGCCAGCACCTTGCCTGCATCGCGCCTTGACGACGCCAGACTCTGGCCAGAACCTAGCCTGAACGAAGCCAGCATGGGGCCTGAACCCGACCTGAACTCATTTCCACTATTATCCACCAGGGGCCACTAGGAACCAAATAAACGGTTATTTTGAATTCAAATATTTAAAGTAAAACTAAAATGTGTGATAACCAAGCGAGTTTTTATCGTAATTAAATTCTGACGACATATTTCCAGTCATTATCACAATGTTGATTTTATTCTGAAATTAAACGCAAATCGATTAGTTATGACAGGACGTGGAATCGAACTCGGAACGGCGACAAGCAAGCTGGGTAGAAGGCAGACGCTTTACCCACACGACCACGGCGACAGCTGAGGGTTTAGAGCGCAGAGTGACTAATAGTGACAGAGGGATGAATGGACTCAAATGTATCAGGAAACTGGAAATATTTGTACCACTACAGATACATTATTACACGTGTTCTTGTTAATTTGTAAATGCACACGGAAAAATCAATTCATTGCCTGCGACGGCACGTACGTATTTGTGCTTGAAATATCCAATCCATTCGTATCATTTGATATGTAAAATCTGAATTCGAATGAAAAACATATTTTTTCTATTTTGAGATTAATAATTAAATAACGAATAAGATTTTGAAGGAAAAAATTATTATAGCGGATCTGCTGTCGTTAAGAACATACGCGAGAATGCGGATTTAATTATATTATTTTGATTTTAAAAATAACTGTAGATAAAAAAACAATCCGCTTGCTAGAGGCTATAACTGTATAGGTGCGCAAGCACAATGCAAGCTACTTGCTGCCGGCCGCGTTCTGGCCAGCCAGTACTGGCCCAGTGCTGGCTGGCCTGCATGTGGCCGCATGCTGGCCAGCCGGTACCGGCCCAGTGCTGGCTGGCCTGCATGTGGCCGCGTGCAGGCCAGCCAGCACTGGGCCAGTACCGGCTTCATCGATGTTGGCCAGCATGATTTTTGAATGCACCATCTTGTTCGTGGCCAGCACCTTGCCAAAGTGGCCGGTACTGGCCCATCACCGTGCCTTCATCTAGCCAGCATGATGTGTTTACTGGGATGCAACATCTCGATGTAGCAAATTATCCGGAGCAATCCCCGTCTAGCCATCCTACGACTTGATCTTCGATGTGTTACACTTTACCATCTCGTTTAAATCCCTCAATTTCGTTCAATTACATCACAAATAGACTATATCTATTGGAAATATCTTCGGGATCAACAGTTTTCACATCGATTCTTATCAAAATTTGATCTTTTCACAAGGATTTGACAATTTTTATAATATATTGACTTTTCCAGGTAGGAAACTTGTCTCGGTTAAATTCATTTCCTTTGCAAAAAACACCCATCGTATTCAGCACATTTTCCGCGTTTTTCAAGGTACTGGTCCTGGTACTGGTGGTTTTCAAGGAGTTTCGTGGTGGGGTTTCAAATTTTCCGCGTATTTATTTTCGTAAAGTGATTAGTCAAAACCCGTTTTTCAACTTTTCTCCATTTTCTCGCAATCAAACCTGATAACAAAATATACAAATAGATCGGGCGTAAAATAGCGGACATATTTCTATTTTCCCGGGGTCAATCCAACAAATATTGACACTTTCCTTTTTCGGAAAACCTTATGCACACACATGTGGAAACTAAATTTGCCGGGAATATTGTTAACGCTACCACAGACCAGTGTTGGGGAAGTTCCTTTTTAAAACGATCTTTTTAAAAGTTCAGTTCACGTCCAAATATATGAACTTTTTAAAAGTTCAAGTTCTTTATTTTAAGCATGTGTAGTAAAAGTTCACGTTCCTTAAAAAAACGAATATAAGTTCTTTTAAAAGTTCTTTTTTGAAAAAAATTAACTATATTCCTACCTAGGTAAATGACAGGGTTAAATATCATAACAAAGAAACACATAATAAACTTCATAATGTTTTTTTTAATTTTATACATAGCCTAGCATATAATTTCTATATGTTATGAGTTAAAGAAACTTCGGAAATATTCGGATCGGCTCGGACTTTATTCCGATTCGACTGCTTAGTGCTCAGTAGGAAAGAGCGAACTTGATCGAAACGTTCGTGGTTAAAACGAATGTTTGACGTTCACGTTCTTTGTATACAAAAAAGAACGCGTTCGCTCAAAAGTTCGCCAAAAAAGTAACGCGTTCCTAGGAACGCGTTCTTTTTAAAAGTTCCCTCCCCAACACTGCCACAGACAGACAAACGAGTTATCAGGCTCTGGTTCCCTCTGCTCGATTCCCCGTCGTCCCGTCTAACTGACGTAAAAGGATAAAACAATCGATTTACCTATTTTCTAAAGTACCAAAATCCTCGAATGGCGTGTTTTCTTTATTTTACTTGCTTTCTGGGACATCCAGAATACAAGTTAAGAATGAATGCCATCGTTGAGGCAACTGCTCCATAATTAGAAATAATAACATTTTCCTTAAAATGAACAATAAGACTTTTTCGAAATTCAATTCAAATGATAACTAGTTAGACAAAAATGTTTTATTCCTACTCAATTTTCCTCAAAACTTTGGCTGTGGGAAATTTTGCACATACGGATTAACAAAAAAATTCATTGCAATTAAATATAAAATACCTATATGCACACTGGGCAAAATAAAAAACGATTGTTGGACACATTTGAATGCCTTATTGTCAGGTTTCTTGACAATTCTCAATGATTTGTAATCATCATTGAATGAGAGATCACCTCACCTACTACTAGAGTGAGCCATTTTGCGTTGCACATTTTTGGATTGATGGAATCATGCTCTATCAATTGTCATTTGACTAATGTAGACACATACAGTTAGTATTGAAGTATTCTCTGACTCAGTGATAGAGATCACATAGAGTAAACTGGCTTCTGATAATGCGATCTTTATTTAAGTAAATCAGTTATTATGAGATAATTCTTTTGTTTTGCCGGGTGTACCTTGACCACTTGAAATAATTGATTCTGTTGTACCTATATAGAGTATATGAATATACGGCCATCGGTGCTCGCTTATCTACGCGTTACATTGGCGTTTTTCTCAAGTTATATTTTATATTTAATACTTTAGGTTATCACAAAACATTGTTGTTTCAACAAACACGATTCGTTCAAATCCCTCAATTTGGTTCAATTACATTGCAAACAAACGATATCTATTGGAAATGGCGTTGGGATCAATTGCTTTTATATCGATACCTGTAAAATTATTAAATGTATAACAATTATTATTCACACAATCACGTATTGCTAGACCGTAGGTTCATTATCCCGCACCTTTAACATGGGAATCCCGTCCTTATTAATATACACACAGAAGTCATTTCAGTTATTTGATGTTTTTTCACTTTCCTGACAACATTTTCAAAATCTGAGTTCATATTCGAATTCAGCGAGAAAATTGGAGTAAACCACTCTAAAATTCAACGGTCTACTTGCAAAAATGAGCGAGAAAGACCGATTTTAAAATTCATGAAATTGTTCAGATTAAAAGCCATAAGCCAAGCAACGTTCTAGCAACCCCGACCTTGCAAGTGAAGTCAACACAGAGAAAATAATTTTATTTGAACGATGATTACCGCTAATGAAAGCATTTCAGAGAAAAGTGTCTCAAACAAAAAAACACTCCCAATAGGCTACTGCATCGGGGAAAATATATATTTGACGAATCCTCCTCAAAACGAGGAGAGAAGAAACCTATGACTTCGAATGTAATTGATTCATATTGAGCATTACACATTTTGTGTGTGAGTGCTCACGCACGATTTTGTTATTTATTCTTGATATGTACCTATATTGTAATTTATCTTTAGTCTTTCTTTTTAATGCGTTTTTAATTGTATCTGTGACTTTTTGCTCAAGCTGGCAGTGGGGCACATGTTGTTACGGGACTTCGCTCTATTCCTACTGCCAGTAAATGCATGTATGATATGTATCCTATGTATGTATTATATCGTATATGAGTTCATGTGAACTCGAATTGATAATGAATTGAGCGTAACAAGGGGTGTGTGGCTGGGTAGTAGTATATTTACAAGCTTACTGGTACACCTGCCAATTACTGGTGCATTTTCCCTAGTTAATTACAATTATGACTTTTCCACAGATACTATAGCTTCTTGACTTTGTTGAATAGTTTGTTGAACCATTTTAATAAATGTAATTCATTTATTTGAAAACAAATAGACGTGCCCAACCCCCCTAAGAAATTACAGGGAGATAAATCAATGTGCCCCCCCCCCCCCCGCCCATAATATAAGTATTCATTCATCATACTCAATAAATTGTGCGACTTCGTAATATTCTTCATAAGAAACTATTGATTAAAATTCAATTATAAAATCAAAAATTATAAGCCAAAACGCATCGAAATGGTCCATATGAACTTCTGAAATTAATTTCTTTTGATTCTGGGGGGTTCTCCCCCAAAACCCCACATTGAACTCAGACGTAAACGTTTTTCCCGAAAATAATGTATTTTCAGCTACTTTTGGGACATCTGACAACCAGGAGTGCCCCCCCCCCCCCTCCCCCTACAAAAAATATACTTCCGGCGCATCTGAGTATATTTATTCCAGCTATTATAAACGTATGCTCCTTATAGAACAAATTTACTATGATTTCATTTTATCTCAACATTTTCATATTAACAAATTTCCAATCTAGGCAAGAATCCTTAATTTACCATCATGCCAAACGTCATATTGACGCATTTTACACAAAACAAAATCATTGATAAGTGGTAAAATAAATACAGCTAATAAGATAGAAACATGGTACATGTTATTTTCGATTTTAGATAACTCTTACCATATTATATTTTCTCAATTATATTCCCTCAAATATCAAAGTATGGTATACTAAAAAAATATAAAAAATTGCGGTTTTCTTGTAGTTTTTATGATAAAACTTTATTGTTGAATTGAATAAGGTGCTTGTCCGGTATAATCTCTGATTGCGTTCTTGTCCATACACAGCCACCGATTCATAAGGCATCTTAATTTAAAACACTGAAGTCTATAGCGTCTTGTGTAACACACAATTGTAATTATGACACAATCACAATCTTATTATTGTAATGTAAATATGTTTCATTTGAATCACATGTCACAGCACGTAAGGTTCATTATTCAGTACCATTGACATGGGAATCCCGCCCTTATTAATATAATAACACACACAGTTGCCATTTCAGTTATTTGATGTTTATTTACTTTCCTCACAACATTTTCAAAATCTGAGTTCATATTCGAAATCAGCGAGAAAATTGGAGTAAACCACTCTAAATTTCAACTGTCTACTTGCAAAAATGAGAGAGAAAGACCGATTTTAACATTCGTAAAATTGTTCAGATTTAATTCCATAGTAAAAACTTTAGAGCAACCTCGATCTTGCACGTGAAGTCAACGCAGAGAAAATAATTTTATTTGGACGATGATTACCGTTAATCCAAGCATTCTAGAGAAAAGTTTTTCAAACAAAAAACAGTCACAATAGGCTACTGCATCGGGGAAAAATATTGAATTTTACCAATGCTCTTCAAAGAGAGGAGAGAAAATATCTTTAGACCTCGTATAATGGCAAAATTCATATTGATGATCGCACATCTGTGAACTCGAATTGTTTAATTGTATGTATCAATGAACATATTGTTTGTATTAGATAGAACCTAGAATATGTAATAAATATTTATTTGAAAGATGCGATTACCACAAAAACCATTGACCAATAGTTGTGCCTAAAGTAAGAGAAAACTCATTTACACGTACTGTAACTTCGTACTGATTAACCCCGAATCCCTGTTCATATTAACTGCTTATTTTGCTTAATTCTAACATAGATACATTCACTGAATGCATTCTTACACATATAAGTGTAAGTGTAACAAATCCTTAAAGGAATATAAATGTTCATTTAAGGATTTTGTTCATCACTTGTCAATTAAATGAAATCGATTAGGTACGAAACTAAATATTTTGATTGCATAGGAATATTAAACGTGATGTTAATCGGACATGTTATTAATTTAATGTTGATATACACATAATTTAATTTATTGAGTCATAAACAGTATTTTGCAATATGTCTGAAGCAGTGTGGGCATTATCTGTTAAAACTACTGAATAAAATAATTTAGATAACATATTGACGTTGCATCAATCTCCTACAAAATGCATTATTTCTAAAATACTAGAAGTATTTAAGGTGATAATAGCGCTCGGCCGTTTTAGAAAATTGAGAGAGAAAAATTGTTTCATAAGTGGGTGTAACTTTGATGGGATGTTCACATGATCAGTCTGATTATTTGAAGGTAGCACCATTTAATTTTTGCTTCTTGCATTGTTAATTAGGCGCCGGTTATTCAACAAAACCGCTCAAAACTTTGAAATTTCCGATACGATTGGAGACCATACCCGTAAACCAATTAATCTCATATTTTAATCATTATGAGATAAAAGATAAACGTTATTACTAGGCACATTTTTCAAATTATATTTCATACGGCACCCATTGAGACAAAAAAATATACAATTTTTAACCAAAATACGATAATTATTACTAATTACCTATAAAGAAGAAAAAATTAAAAATGTACCAAGGGATAACCCTAAACTTGTGTTTCATCTAATCATGGTTAAAATTTCATATTATTTCGTCAACCCATTTTGTCTTCAACTGTATCCAAAAAAGGGCCTGCAAAACGCGGTAAAATCGCTCGCGCTTGCCCCACCAAAATAACCACCGACAACTGCAATAATATAGGGCCAAACATTTAGTAAATGGTGTTTTGAAATTTTGCAAAACACATTTAATGTTAACGTCATGGTTGTGTTAGCTATTATAATGACCTCGGTTTTTCTCCAGCATTCACATTGTGTGTTTGAGATAGAACATTGCAGGGAGCTCGGATAGATATTAGAGATGCACATGGTTGTGTTTGCTATTATAATGACCTCGGTTTTTCTCCAGCATTCACATTGTGTGTTTGAGATAGAACATTGCAGGGAGCTCGGATAGATATTAGAGATGCACATGGTTGTGTTTGCTATTATAATGACATCGGTTTTTCTCTAGCATTCACATTGTGTGTTTGAGGGAGCTTGATGGCACAAGACAATCTAGCAAATCAATTTCATCGGAGGTTTCAATTTTCTTTACAAAAGTACTCATAGTATTCCAAACAAATTGGTTAATATTATAGAAACACCAATATATTTATTAAGTTTGAATTTGGTATCTTAAAGCAATTTGTTTTGTAGTAACGTTGTAAAGTTATTCTTTAACTCTTTAAAATAGATGGCATGCTATTTTGGGTTAAATAAAAACATTACACAGATTTAGGAATAATTTTTCTTTGTGAACAATTTTACATTTCACCAAGAGAAGAGTAATTTGTTGTGCTTTGTAGAGTACTACATTGTTGTAAGTAAATTACTGATTTAAAACTTATTATAAAATATTTAAAATATAATATATATTTATATATTTTTAGCATGTATACACATACCACAGTATATTAGTAATAACAATAGAACATTATTAATAAATAATAATCCATAAATAAATTTGATGAACTCGCATTGTATTGGAGGTACAATATTTTTGAATGAAATAGTGTGTATTTCAAATATTTGAATGCTTGCATTTCATTGGTTAATGAATTAATACGACGACCTCGAATAATGCAGCCAACTCGCGAGCTGTGTGTGTGTGAAAACTATTTGAGCGCCGCCCTGGCGGTAACACACCTGAACTAAGAAAACATATCTTAGTACCATCCGAGATCATAGCTGAAACTCGGCAGGAAGCCTATTTCTGACTCCTAGATAGGCCTCCCAATGCTAAATAATCCGAGATCATGGGTCGAGACCTCGGATTGAAAAATGACCTCACATTCCTGTTGTGTATTCACCCCCATGATCTCGGATAGGTGGCAAAACTAACGCACACACACACACACACACAGACAGACAGAACTGGGTAACTATAAGTAAGATAAAGTGAGAAAAAGAATGAAAGTTACTGTTACTTTTTTTGTTTTCTGTATTATTTAGTACAGTCAGATCAATTTTAGGTCACAATTAGGGGTTTAATGATAAACTTGTAAAAATTTTACCATATACTCAGAAAAACTAGCTTATCAACATAGGCTACGGTGCATATCAAATTTTTTCATATTTGGGGGGGTAGGGGGGGTCAAAATTTTACTTTCAATATTAGAATAAAAATGGCGGAGTTGGTGATAGCAACTCAAAACTTTCACAAAATCCTCATTAAACTCATCTTATAATAATGTGCCTTTGTGCATGAAAATATTTACATTATTTTGGTGGGGAGGGGGGGTAGACGATATTTTTAATTGTTGGCATACAAATTAGGGGTTTAATGATATACCCGTAAAAATGTTACCCCATACTCAGCACAACAAGCTCATTAACATAGGCTACGGTGCATATCAATTTTTTTTCATATTTGGGGGGGGGGTAATGGGGGTTAAATTTTTATTTTCATTGTTGCAATATAAATGGCGGAAACTAGCAGAAACTTAAAAAAAAATCCTGCACAAGGGTCGATTATTATAAGATTAGGTAAACGAGTGTTTTGTAAAAATTGTATGTTTCCATCATTAACTCCGCCATTTTTATTATAATATTGAAAATCAAAATTTGACCCACCCCACCCCCCAAATATGAACTTATTCGTTATGCACCGTAGCCAATGTTGATAAGCTAGTTTTGCTGAGAACAAGGTGACATTTTTTCAAAATTTGTTATCTAACTCCTAGTGTTTATCACAACAATTAAAAATATCGTCTACCCCCCCCTCCCTCCCAAAATATTGAATTTATTTTCATGCTGAAAGCCCTATCATTATTAGATGAGTATAAAGAGTATCCTGTGATAGTTTTGAGTTTCTAACTCCGCCATTTTTATTCTAATATTAAAAATTTAAAATTTACCCCCCCCCCCCCTACCCCCACAAGCCTATGTAGCCTATGTTGGTTAGCTAGTTTTTCTGAGTATATGGGGAAATTTTCAGAGATTTATCATGAAACCCCTAATGTTTATACCAACAATTAAAAGTATCGTCTACCCCCCCTCCCCCCCAAATTATTGAAAACATTTTCATTCAAAATGACCCATTATTATAAGATGAGTATATAGAGTATTTTTTAATCGTTATAGATTTCTATCAAATACTCCGACATTTTTATTCTAATATTGAAAATCAAAATTAAACCACCCCTACCCCCCCCCCCCCCCCCCCCCCCCCCAAATATGAAAAAATTTGATATGCACCGTAGCCTAGGTTAATGAGCATGTTTTGCTGAGTATGGGGTATAAATTTTACGGGTTTATCATTAAACCCCTAATTTGTATGCCAACAATTAAAAATATCGTCTACCCCCGTCCCCCCCAAAATAAAGAGAATATTTTCATGCACAAAGGCATATTATTATAAGATGAGTTTAATGAGGATTTTGTGAATGTTTTGAGCTGCTATCACCAACTCCGCCATTTTTATTTTAATATTGATAATAAAAATTTGACCCCCCTTACCCCCCCAAATATAAAAAAAATGATATGCACCGTAGCCTATGTTGATAAGCTACTTTTGCTGAGTATATAATGACATATTTACAAATTTATCATCAAACCCCTAGTGTTTATGCCAACAATTAAAAATATCGTCTACCCCCCCTCCACCCCAAAATAATGAGAATATTTTCATGCACAAAGGCACATTATTATAAGATAAGTTTAATGAGGATTTTGTGAAAGTGTTGAGTTGCTATCACCAACTCCGCCATTTTTATTTTAATATTGAAAATAAAATTTTGCCCCCCCCCCCCCCCCTACCCCCCCAAATATGAAAAAAATCGATATGCACCGTAGCCTATGTTGATAAGCTAGTTTTTCTGAGTATATGCTGAAATTTTTACAGGTTTATCATCAAACCCCTAATTTTTCACCTAACTTACTGTATTATATTTGGAACATACATGTAGTGTAACCGTGTGGAATAAGGCCAAGCATGCAATAAGGCCAATTTTTAGTAAACAGTTAATATATATCAAACTGCTTTATTATTTTGGCGACGATAAAAATTATTAGTGCTTTTGGTCAGTATAGAAGGTGAACATTGAAAAATTTCATTACGCTGGGAAATTAATACCAATAAAAAGTTAATGAAATATGTATTGTCGGATTTTCGACTCATAAACAGAGGCAATGGTTTCCGATGAATTTACTACCATGTCCAAGGGCGTATTCAGGAGTGGGCCAGGGGGGCCATGCCCCCCCCCCCCGAAATTAGGTTTTTATCGAAGAAAATAAGCACTTTTATAATATGTGAAAAAAACACTTTAAAATAGACAAATCATGTCAAAAACGATCCAAAATGGTTAGAATTGAGTTAAAATTCAAAAAAAATCCGGGGCTTGCCCCAGACTTAAGCATATTCTACTGAGTTTAATAAATACACCTATTCTTAAACCTCTTAGACCAATTTTTGTATATTTTGTAATATAATTCCCCGAAATAGCTATACTCTGCGATTTAAAATTGCACCTAAATGAATGACCTTGATCCAAATTTTTCTCGGGGGCTGCGACTCCGAACCCCCTGTTCTCCACTGTGCTTTTTCAAAATATTAGTAATGTCTGGCCCCTCCCGAAATTTCATCCTGGATACGCCCTTGACCATGTCTTCAAAAGGACCTATGTACCATAAGTAGAGACCTAAGTAGAGATTGTCTTTTTCACTCCATGTTATGATGTGTTTTACCTCAAAGGATCCACTTTAAGTCAAATTTTAAAAAATTTCATAATTTCACATGTTACTTTTAACATATTTGACCTTATTGTATGCATTGCTTGCAATATAGCCAATTTTATGAATTGTTTTGGTTTTTCTATTACAATTGTTGTAAGGCAAAACTATTTTTAATTTTCGTAATACATTATTATAGAGCATAGTTAGGGCAAACATCTGGCAAAATTTGGAACAATTGAATTCAAATAATAAAAAGATTGAAGAAAAACAAAAACGGTGGCCTAATAGCACAAATCCCCACGGTTACTCCAATACAACACAATTATTATGTGAGATTAAACACTTTATTTCATTTTGAATTAGTTCTAAGTAACTATCATCCAGGCAGTCTCTTTATTTACAAACATATAATATTCATTTTGAATGACTTTGAGAGAGTTGGATATCATTGGGTTCCGTCACTTTATAAGGTATTATATTAGTACCACATTCATTTTCCTAATAGTTTCTAAATCTTGAATAGCACATCACCATGAAATAATTCATACGCGCAGGCAAGAATTCACAAGCAGGTAAAACAATATCCTTTTTTATAGATAATTACTTAGGTAATTATCCATATCAAGATTAGTTATATGATATCATCTTCTTGTTAATATTTAAACTCGCTTATTATAAAAGAGTTTATAATGCTTAGGTGTTTCGTGGTCTAGTGACTATTACAGTGTATTATTTGTGTGTGTTTCTAAATAAAAACTTTAAAAAAATAAAAATGCATAGACAGACAGGTATTTCGCACTTTCTTGAAACCAATCATTGTGACTTCAATTCAAAGTGGAACATCTTATTCCCTTCTATAAATTCGTAAAACTCAAAAAAAAACATTACATGAATCGGCTTGATGGCAGGAGATTTTAAAAAAACACTATCACCAACACATTTTAAAATCCTGAAGTGCCACTTTTGTAATTGTGTTTCGGTTATGTATCCTTGGCTTACTGCAGAAAGTCAAAGTTTAGTAAGGTGAGTAATTAGTCAGCAATAGTTGTTTTATGTCTGGCAAATTGCTGAATAACAATTAGACAAAAAAAGGTAATTTTACAGTTTCACAAACTCAACAAAATACAAAAATAGAGTCTTCAGCGAAAACCATAATTATTTCAGGCTCAGATCTCGACGAACATGCGAGTAATTTGGAGAAGATTTCAGTTGAAAAATTTGAGTGTCAAGAAACTGTAAGTAAAGAAAGAAAAATATTTTCTATACCATTGCAACAGTCCTTAAAATTCACTATTTTTAGCACGCCTCTTATTGCATCGGTGCTGAAATCGGGTGCAATTCGGAAATACGCGACCTGAACCAACTCGAACCAAGGACCCTCCAACTCGCAACCCCTTCGACCTTCCTTCAATCCTTGGAGGGCGGAAATCATAAAATTTACGACAACAACATCGCGCAAAACCCAACCCAGAGTTATAATTCGAATGTATCCTGCAATTACTGTAAAAAGGCAGGTCATATTAGGCTATTACATCCTATCGTAAACTAGCCTACAACACCGAGAAACGAAATTCCATCATTGAGCAACATTTGCAATCTCCACCATTCGCACAAATTCAAAATCAAGCTAACTCACAAATTCCACTAAATCAAACTCCGCAACAAGTAATTCCAAATCAACATTCTTAGCTCGCACGATACAAAATTCATCCCCCACCAGCAACAATCAACAAATTGCCCAGACACTTCCTACTGCGACGACTATTCAAACTCAAACTCAACCCCTTTACTCCGACGTAGCAAGACGTAAAGCAAACCAAAACTCAACTCAAACCCAACTCAAAACAACAATAACGATACTTGGGGTTTCGCCAGTAGACTCACAAGCGACATTCTTAACATTTCCACTAAGACTACTTTCAAACAGACACTCAATCCTTCCTCTTAATCAATCTCGAGAAAAACCAAGCATTTTCAGCACAATTTCAAATCCAAAATCTTATGAACAAATCAATAAGAATATCCTCCTCGATTCAGGAGCAGAAATTTCGATCCTCTCCCAATCCACGGTAAACCAATTAAATATACCAATTACGCCTTTCAACAACCCTCTACTCTGTAACCAACAATAGATTACCCGTCATTGGTTGCGCAATCGCTTCAGTCCAAATCGGTCAAAAAATCCACGACTTTAGTTTCATTGTGTGATGACACCCTCGATATAGGCGGGTTCGAAATATTAGGATACGACTTTATTAATTACTACCAATTAATAATAGACACTAAAAACAAACGTGTACACGACGACGATAACAGTATGCAATTCACAACGGACTTCAACATATTCCTCACATCTAACTCAAACACAGAACCTCAAACTAACTCACAAAATCTAACTTGCGAAACAGAAACTCAAACAGACTTTAACGACGCACCGTCGCACAACTTCAGTGGTGTAGTCGAGGGATACGCGGGTATACGCCGTATACCTTAAAAAAAGTATTTTCACTGGAAAGTATACCCAAAAACTTAGAAGGGGTATACGCAGGTATACGCCGTATACTTAAAAAAATAGTTTTGATGAAGAGTGAAGATGTCAGGAATATTTAAAATTTTTGTGGTGTTTTACGTCTAGTTTCATTTCGTAAGCAAAAAACTAAAAAAAGTTAATTTCAAAGTGTCAAAAACCAAAACACTTCCTGCGGAGCAAGGTTGTGCCATGCCCTCCGCCACCCCAAAGTGTCAAAATATAAAATATATTGAATATTTTAACAAAAATCGCCTCATAACGTCTCAAAATTGATTTCACAGTGTCCAAAAACCAAAAAACGCCCTGCGGGGCTGGGTGCTCCCCCCCCCCCTTATTCCGAGGAAAATTGTTTCCCTTGCCTTGCTCCCCTGGCTGAAGGCCTACGGACGCCCATGGCATGTTATGTTACCCCAAAAAATTATTAGGACTACACCACTGCACAACTTCGAACTATATGCAATATACAGTATGCAATATATGCAATATACTATATACAGGTGACCCTTTCACAGCTCCAACTAACTCGTCGCTATCAATTTCAATCTCAAGAAAACCAACAATGAAACGCGGTATTTCCAAGCAATTAAAACATCACTTTAGACACGTAGGAAAACTCAAGAAAATTATAAAATCAAAAAACAGTAGTACGTTTCACCTAGAAGACCAAACTCGATACATATTATATTATAATCTAGTGGAGCGGTCGCTCCACCCAGCCAAGTCGTACTCAACATACCGTTACTGCCTAATAAACTGAGGAGCAGACCAAACACTTTTATTGTAAGCAACAACTTGGCATTTTCGGCCTACTGGATCTTAAAATTGGAAAATCTCACATTGTTGAGAAATATCTTAATTTCGAGCTATGGCCCACCCTACAACATAAACCAAATTTGGGAACAATGGGAGTAGAGGGGGGGGCACCCTGGCGCCACAAAGGATGCCGACAAACGATGCCGCCTCTATTGTCCTGTCAATCATCATTAGTCACGGTCAATTAGTCAAAGGGTACCGCCTATTGTCCTGTCACTCATAATCACACGGTCAATTACACCTGTCAATCCGGTCAATTAAACCTGTCAATCATCATTACTTCCGGTCAATTAAACAAATTTGCATAATCAATCTAATCAATTTAATCAAGTGCATATTAAATTCAATCAATTAAAAAGTCCATCCATTCAATTAAAAAGTGCATTCAATCAAGTGCATATTAAATCCAATCAATTAAAAAGTGCATAATCAATTCAATCAATTAAAAAGTGCATTCAATCAATCAAAAAAGCGCATCCAATCAAAAAGCGCATAATCAATCTAATCAAAAAAAAAAAAAAAAAAAGCGAATATTAAATTCAATCAATCAAAAAGTGCATTCAATCAAGTGCATATTAATCGTGGTCTTCAGAGGCGCGCGCATTGCTGTGTCATCTTGGAATCAGTAACTCACTAGTCTTAACTTGAAAACGCAGGTGTAGTACTACGTCATCGTGACCAGGTAGTGCAAGGGTGTGGTCCTTTTGTATCCAACAACAACACTTGACATTGAGTGACCATCAATAGGAACAAGGGTTAAGTGGCATTGTTAATGCTTACGCCTGAGTACGTAAATAGTGCGCTTCATTGGTTTTCTTTAGACAAATCTTTAACGGACTTCCCTTCTTAAACAATAGAAACGAGGGTGCGCTGCCCAACCCAAAGACACAGGTGCTTTGAAATAACAACTGAACGAGGTGAAAGTAAAGGAGTACTCTTGGTGTAGATCACTAACCGCATATTTCCCAATTTAAAAAGTGTAAAGTGGTAGTGGTTCGATCCCCGAGGGCTCTCCTTTTTTATTTTCACCAGCGCTTATCTCTTTTCAATTAAAATAAAACGATTTGTTGTTATTAAAGGAAGAGGCGGGGTTTACTCAATAACAAAACAGATTTCCCATTAACCAGTATATTGAATGAAAAAGTACACAGTACATTCATGAAAATACATAGTCATACATAATCAATTATTAGAAAAAGCATCCCACCAACCACTTTGGTACTCTAAAATATTGTCTATATCCAACTCAATCATCACTTCACGTACACTAAATGGAATGTCCTGATCTTCAAATGCTTCGATCCACTTTTTTGCTGTTGATTTTGGTGGTACACTTTCAATAAAAAAATCATCATCCTCACTGTCTAAGCACTCGTCCTTAAACATTTCCCAGTACTCTTCAAGTGTAGTCTTTGGTGGTGGACCTTCGCGAATCCTCTTCAGAGTGCTCGAAAACCAAAGCGCATAGAGTCTGCTTTTACTTTCCAGAACTTCGACGCTTATCATGATACAGGGTTTGATTTTAAAAAGATGTTCAATTGTTGCTTGCTCGAGAAATATACTGTTTCCACCGTTGATTGGCTTGATGCCTACTACAGATTCACCATTTCTTAGCTCGGTTGTGAATAATAAATTAGGGCCAATAGTTCTCGAAGCAAAACTAACTGTATAAGGATCGAAAACACAGGCATACGCAACTGATAAATCACTGTAGAACTGGATCCATTCTTGCGAAAAAAAGTATGTCTTATCTCCATTTCTTGATGACAGAGTAACAACGGCCAAGAATTTCTTCAGGGGGTCCGCTCCCACGATAACACTTTGCGTTTTATTAAGAGTAAACAATCTATTCAATACCGTAGGAATTTCTTCTTGTTTCACGTTCTCCACACTTTCTTCAACAGCACGCCGTTTATATGATGCACCGAAACCAACTTCAGCACTCAGTCTAAACATGTTACTTGTTTGGATACTGGAATCAGACTGACTCTTAACAGCTCTTTCGAAAAGGTGTAGAGGAGGGAGACACCGTCACCTGCATGTACAAGTTTCAACAGGTTTCCAACATGTACATACAAGCATAGGAACATTTGTTTAGTTATCGGCACAGTCCATAGTTAAATATTTGACACCAAGCTCCCTAAGAATTCTTATTTCATACGATGTACGTTTGTGTACCAAATCTCGCTCTATTTCGTCGATATAGTTGTATGCAATTAAGTGTGCATCCGTACCCTTTTCCTCAAAAGACACCTTTTTAGCGATAGCCATTTGCACGAATCCAACCCAATCTGCCAATTCTTCGTAAATGTCCTCCCAGTGGTCCATCATGTACGTGAAAAATGCCCGTTTCTTAACGATTTCTTCACAAGTCACTCGCCCGCAATAAACACCCAATCCTTTCACATTTTTTGATTCAACACACAGTATGTTGTTCTTTCCCGAACTTTTTAACACTGATTAAATAACCTGGAACTTCACGCACTGAGACATCTTCTGGATTCATCAAGAAGACTGAAGGAGTGCACTCGTCGATAATAGCCGAAAGATATTTCCACTGTAGTGTGTCCAGCGGAATCTCTGTTCCCGACGATGCCGTCAACTGCATGTACGGTCGAAACCCGTCTTTCACATTAAGTCCAGTAGTAATCAACTTTGATTTAGACGGATTCACATAGTGAATTGAACACAGTACACCTCCTTCGCTTTTACTAAAATGCTCTACAGTATCCATTTGTCCATTTACCCAATTATCAATTTCCATACACTTTACTTCACTTGACGACGACATGACGACTCTATGAACTTACTCACTCGAGATCTCTCTCACAACTGACCCTAGCAAGGCTCCTTCGACCAGGTATGGTAAGAAAGTGACGTCACACGTTCTAAACGTGTTGAGACATGTCTTAAACATGCCCATACTCGTTCAAAGTAGGTCAACCTGACCCTCCGAAAATTGGACATATGTTCTACGTCATCATGACCAGTTGGAACACGTCTACATTTAGTTTATACTTGGTTTTTAAAAACACCTTTAAGTTGGGGATTGAGTATCATGGTGTACAGGTTTTATAAATAAGAACAAGGACAACGTGAATGTCAATTTAAATTAATTTATTGAATTGATTCATGAAATACAAAGTTACTACTTAATCTTTTTTACATCATGAGAAGCATACAATCGCCTCGCACAACAACACTGGTTTATAAGATTATCGCTTGCAGTATGCTTAATACAATGGCCAAATTTCTTATAAAAAGTACTTCTAGTTCTTCTGTCGTTTCTAATAGAATCTCCTTCAACATACTTGGAAATGAAAAAAGACATGGGGAAGCCTCTGGCCCTAGTGGCTAAAAACAATACACAATATTCTCCACACACTTCTGAATGAATGCTTTGTAGCCACACGTTATTATAAGTCCATGATGAGCACTGTCGGTTGAGAAAGTCGATGTGTTCTCTGATGAAAGGTTTCATTCCGTAGCTGCAGAAAAATTCACCGTGTCCTCTTGAGTCTAGGTAAATTGCGATCCAATGTGTCCCTGGACGTCGTTGGACATCAGTGTTCACAATTAGCAGGGCAGGGCGAGGAACAGATAAAGGAAGAGTGTCGGCAGCAAACACTCCTGTATAATATTTTCGACATTCGACATCCTTAGTGAGCGCGTTCTCCAGAGCAGTTGTATACATTATTATTATTCACTTTAATCTGATTCGTCCTCATAAGTTCATAAACAGCATACACTTCGTAAGCGAGACTTGTTTACTCTCTTGTACGTAGTGTCTACAGAACCGCACACGTCTTGACCGTAAGACTCCGTCTGGACTCCAGCGTAAGTGCTCTTTTTCTGGAACATCCCCCTCCTTCCATTGAAACACATGAACGTTGCAGTAGGGACAATTAACTAAATCCCGACGTTTTGTGTAGGAGTCTATATCAGGGGGAGTCTATAGTCTATAGACTATAGTCTATAGATAGTCTATAGTCTATCAGGGGGAGTCTATATCAGGGAAGATCTAAAGTACAAAGTGATAAATGAAGAGTTTAAACCGTATAATTATTGGAGCATGAGTATAAAAATATGTGGATTGGTAATTGTTATTTTGTATCACTCACCAAGAGCGTCTAATATAGAATTCTTAAAGTGTTTTGAAAAATGGCTTGATGATATATGTGTTAACAATAAGGAGATCTTAATTATAGGAGACTTTAATATAAACATGATGGTAAAGTCAATATATAGCACTAAGTTAAAAAATATAATCCACAGAGCGGGTATGATACAACTAGTAAAGGGATACACTAGAGTTACTGAAGAAAGTAAAACCTTGTTAGACTTAGTTATAACAAATGCTAGAAATGTAAAGGCTAAGATTAGACCTAAACCAACCCTTACAGATCACAAGCTGCTTCAAGTCAATATTATTAAAGAAAAAAGAAGTGAAATGGAAAAGAATGTGAATGAAGAAATATATGTACGAAGAAAACTCCTAGTTGAGGACTACACATTTATAAATCAAGTGCTTTGTGAAAAAAAGTGGAACCCCAAACTGGAAGATATTGATGAAGTGGCTGAAGAATATGTATCAGGTATGATTGATAGCATAAACTTAGTCGCCCCAAAAAGAAGAATCAAAATAAAACAAAGAACTAGACCAAGACCATGGTTTAATGAGGAGGTAAGAAATAGTCAAAATATGAGGGATAATAGTTACATTAAAGCCCAACTAACAGGCGCACCTGAAGACTGGGCGGACTACAAGACAAATAGAAATCTGTTTGTAAAAATCCTACGAAGAACGAAAAAAAGGTATTTTGAAGAAAGAATTGATGAAACTAGGAAAGATTCCAAAGAAATGTGGAAAACTCTGAAAAATATTATAAGTACTAAAAATAAACAGGGGGTGCAAGAAAACCAAATAGAATTCAAAGATGATACTGATGAGGATGGAGCTACTAAACTTAATAGGTACTTTATTACTAGTATAAAAGAAGTAATTGATAGTATTGAAGATACGGGTGATGCTGTTACACACAATCATAATCATGAAGAGGATGTTGATCATCTACAAAGTTTCAATCCAATCACGTTTTCCAAACTAAAGCAAATTGTATTTTCATTAAAAAATAGAACTGGAACTGAAGATGGTATCACTACGGAATTGATAAAGAAGACTTTTTCAACTAGTGGTCATGCTTTATTAAATGTGATAAATAGGTCTATTGAAAGTGGAGTAGTACCCAAGAAATGGCTGGTGTCAGAAATTATACCTGTACCTAAAGTTGATAAAGCCACGTTACCTGAAGAACTGAGGCCAATAAACATGCTACCAGCCTATGAAAAGATCCTCGAGAGAGTAGTATATGAACAGTTAAAGGAATATTTTAATGTTAATAATTTGTTTCATAAATATCAATCTGGATTTAGGGATAATCATTCATGTGAAACTGCTATACAAGTAGTGATTGAGAGATGGTTGAGAGAGAGGGATGATAATAAATTTACTGTTGCTATTTTTCTAGATATCAAGAGAGCTTTTGAGACAATAGATCGATCAATATTAATAAACAAATTAGAAAACTATGGTATTAAAGGTCAAGCATTAAAGTGGATCAAAAGTTACCTTAGTAACAGAAGACAGAAAACTAGATTTGGTAGTGGTATGTCTGAAGAACTGACTGTTGAATATGGTGTACCTCAAGGATCGGTACTAGGTCCCTTACTGTTCATAATTTATATGAATGATGTTTTTAGTATTGATGAACATGTTAATATTAATCTTTTTGCTGATGATTCTCTGATATATATGTCCGGCCATAAATTAAGTGAAGTATGTGAATCAGTAAATGTGGCTCTAGCAAAGTTCAGTGTGTGGCTTAGATTTAATAAACTCAAACTCAATGTGAAAAAAACTAAATGTATGCTTGTAACTTCATCACTTATGGCCAAAACTAAATTCATGACAGTAAATGGAAATGTACAGAATAAGTGGATTGTAATTGAAAATGAGTATTTGGAATTTGTTAATGAATTTAAGTATCTAGGAGTTATTATAGATCAACATTTAAATATGACAAAAAATGTTGAGTATATTGCAAAAAAAATGGGGAAAAAGGTTGGTTTCTTAGCACGAATAGGTACTTATCTGTCTAAGAAAACAAAGTTGTTAATTTATAATACTATTGTGCAACCTCATGTAGACTACTGTAGTACGCTTCTATGGGGAATTGATGTAAAATGTTTAGATATGCTGCAAAAGATACAAAACAAAGCATGTAGGGTTATATTGAAATGTGATAAGAGAACGCATAGAGTAGAAATGTTGGATGTTCTCCAGTTATTATCAGTTGAACAAAGAATAGCTGTTAATTCATTAACTTTTATTCATAGATTAGTTAATGGCGATTTGCCTGAATACCTGGAGTATTGTAAGAAGGATGAAAGTGTAAATATTAGATATAATACAAGAAGTGCCAATGATTTAAATGTGACTAGAGCAAATAAGACTAGGACGCAAAGGTCCATATTTTATACAGGTATAAGACATTATAATAAATTAGGAAATGAAATAAAAAAGGAGGTAAATGTAAAAATATTTAGAGAATTATGTGCTGCCCATGTTCGGGATATTTTCCCATTGGAATAATCTACAATATGTATTACTGTTAGTAAATTAGATTATTTAAGTATTTAAGTATTATATTGTTAGTATACATACTTATTAGTATCTTTAACTGCTGTTATATTATGTAAGTTGTATCTTCCATGTATTTATAATCTACCAATGTATACAATAGCCTATGAAGGCTAAATAAATAAATACAATACAATACAATACAGTGTAGTAATATCCCGCATTCGCCAAGTCAATGACTGACACATGTTTGTTAGGGAATCCGTCAAATGTTTTCAGTCTTGCTTTTACTTTCGACAGGTCTGTGACGCCAGTGTTCTTCTTTACCCATTTTGCTAGTAGAAACACGTTCTCGACAGAACAGTTCTTGTTATCACAACTATGATTTTCGCACGGCGGAGATTTGTATGACTTTTTGTTCTCAGCAAGTGTTTTGATATTAGGACAATCCATATCACTCAGATCGATGACCTGGCGACTGACGATAGCACTGATTAAATCTGCTTTCTTCCTTCCTTGTACAAAAAGCGTTAGGAATTTATATGTGTAGCGTACGATAATTTTCCGGAGATCAGAATATGGTGTATTTCCAGACTTTTCACTAATACCGTGTACGTTTGATGCTTCACTTTTCTTCTCATTCTTCAGCCAAATAGGTGATTCGAAGATCCAAACACGGTGCTTGAATGTCTTGTTGTTAATGATTGAAAGTTCCTTTACTATGAGGCGACCGTTGAACGAAAACGCTTGAAAATCTATCGTGGCACTCATGACGAACTACAGGAGACGACTGAAGGTTTCAGGTTACAAACAATACTCATTCAGTTGTCGTTCAGTTGCTGTAGTCAACAATGACATTTCTGTTTCGATCGATCTCAATGACGCTGTCAAATTCAGCAAAAACGATACAGTCAACGGCCTCTGTGAGCGGACTCTTGAATCGAATGTCCACTCGAATGCTGCTATTCTTTTGGAGACACCAATGATCAGCATCGGCAGACAAATCTGGTGTCAAGTCAAAGCAAAACAAACAGTTGCCTTCAGGATAATCTTCGCGAGAAATATCATTTCCTCTGTCTTCGTAGTGAATATCAGTTCCCGAAAATAATGTATGGTACTCTCGAATATATTGTTTGCTTGTAAAGTCCGGAGTCAGAGGTTTTGAAGGAATTTGTCGACCGTCGACGGAAATGGACAAATAATAAGAGCTAACATTGTCGCCATGGCAACTAGCCAATCGTGCTACAGTAACACGGTGCTACTGAAATATTGGCGATAATTTAGGTAAGGGTCCAAGTTTGGACTAATAACCCTCAGAATCGACATAGCTATATGGAAATACTCATTTACGCAACAGAGGTGGGAGGGAATCAGAATCAAATCATTCTTTTAACATAGTGAATTTACTTGAAACGTCCTTTCTAAGGTTGTTTACTATGATTCCAATGATGTGCTCATGAGCTGGAATGAATCAATGAATCTTAATCGACCGAAAGTGAAGGAGATATACTTTTCCATGTTATTTGGAATTACTGAAATACCGTTTTCCTTCATAATCAAATGAGAATCGTACTCACGTAGATTATGAAACACAACAGGTATATGTTTTGCTTGAACAGAGTTTACATTGCATGTGCTATGGGCTGCTCCTCTGAAACTAACACACATATGGTCATGGTCACAGACGCGATCTCCATTTAGTGGTTTACTACAAATTCTACATACAACAGCATTTCTAAATATAATATGATCTACTTTAGACATAACAAGATGAATCTTAAATTTCATCTCCTCAGTAAGTTGTTTCTTCTTCCTATCTTTCACTAAAATATGATTGATATTTGTAAAGGTAGCAGGTAATTGCACTGCTTGCATTGCGTTGTACACTGTGTGTATTGTGTTGTACGCTGTGTGCATTGTGATGTACACCGTGTGCACTGTGATGTACATTGTGTGCATTGCGTTGTACACTGTGTGTATTGTGTTGTACATTGTGTGCAATGTGTTGTACATTGTGTGTATTGTGTTGTACATTGTGTGCATTGTGTTGTACATTGTGTGCATTGCGTTGTATATTGTGTGCATTGTGTTGTATATTGTGTGCATTGTGTACATTGTGTACATTGCGTTGTATATGGTGTGCATTGTGTTGTACATTGTGTGCATTGTGTTGTACATTGTGTGCATTGCGTTGTACATTGTGTGCATTGTGTTGTATATTGTGTGCATTGTGTACATTGTGTACATTGCGTTGTATATGGTGTGCATTGTGTTGTACATTGTGTGCATTGTGTTGTACATTGTGTGCATTGCGTTGTACATTGTGTGCATTGTGTTGTATATTGTGTGCATTGTGTACATTGTGTACATTGCGTTGTATATGGTGTGCATTGTGTTGTACATTGTGTGCATTGTGTTGTATATGGTGTGCATTGTGTTGTACATGGTGTGCATTGCGTTGTACACTGTGTGTATTGTGTTGTACATTGTGTAACTGCAGCTAATTTTCCGAATTCAGGGATCTAGGTGATTTTAAGTCCTAGAGTGAAAGTATCCGAAACAGTGTGGTATATTCATGAGTTGTTGCATTTTCGTGATTGCCGTGAAGTAAAAAGAAAATTGACAGCAACTGCAATGTTAAATTTTATCATCTTTGGGCATGAATTGACTAGTCAGATCTTGTCAAAACACGTCACAATCATGTCTATAAATTAAAGAACCGTCTGAAATTGTAAGCTGCGCATGTCATTCGTCTAACGTTCTTGGACCAGTGCTGGTGGCTGCGAATATTCTTGTGCTCTACATAAGCAATTCGTTTACGCGCATGTTTCATAGTGTTTCGTCTTAATCAAACTAAACTTGGAAATTTGTCGTACATTTTAAGTTAAGACGGTGGGTTAATTTAATTGCTAATTACAGCATTTTAATAAATAAAAGAATCGGAAGAAAGAAGACGATCAGCACGCTGTGTAATAATTTATTTCATACCCTTCAACGTTTCAACGCTAAAACATAATCGATGTAGGTATCTACGATATAAGCTATGTCACACTATAACAGAGCAAAACTTTGTATATTCACAATTATTGCTCTAACATAAAACAGTGTATCTTTTTGCTTGTTTTAGAGTAACGTGGAGAATCAAATCGAGGATGGTTCAACAGAATGACGTACCAACTATCATGAACCGATTGTTTTATCTAAGTACTTCTCGCAGTAAGCACATACTTGTAGGTGTGCATCCCTTAAAAGAGTTTCAACCGGTTATCATTCTAGGTTCACAAGAGGGCTTTAAAGTGAGTTTCTCTGCAGATGAATGGTTATCTGTACATCCCTTAATAGTTGAAGCAAGGGACGCTGTTGCAAATCATAGGTTAAGACAATTATATATGGGTGGCGTGTGTGCGTCACACACCATTTTCATATCTGAGGCTACATATGGTCCTTGTGTATCTGTCAAATCAAGGTACAGTAAGGAGATGCTACTAGCGGTTTCTACAGTTGAACATCTTGTAAAATTAATTCCAAGTATTAACCTATGTATTGAGGAAATGAGGAATTGCAGTCAAATGTATAAACAGTGGTTTGTAAATATTTTCAACACTTTTCAACTTACTAACCAACCACCCATGGTAAAACAAGAAGGAGACGACGAGGAAGAACTCCTTTTGAAACCTAATCGCCCTGGAGAAATGAATAAAGACAATGCGTTACTGGAACTCTCAGTCAGAGAGAAATGGCAGAGCCGGTTTAAAGACATCGGAGTTCCCATTGGAGTCAGAATAGCCATGCTTGAATTGAACATTGATGGTATGCTTACTCAACAAGGATGGTGGAAAATAAAGAATGTGTAATATTTAAATGTAGCAATAATGAATTGGAATCAATTGCGCAAAAGCGGATCAGAACATTTGAAGATTAAGTACAATCCATATAGTGTATAGTATAGGTAAAGCGACGTCGAATTTGATTAAAGATGATATATAGATGATAATTGAATAATAGTAGTGCCACAGTGTGAAGAAGTTTCGAGTGAATAATTGTAGATGTATGTCTCTCTCAATATATTTTCATGAATGTAATGTATCAATTTGAATTTAATTATACTGGTTAACTGGGAATCTGCCTTGTCATTGAGTACACCTATCCTTTTCCTATATCATATATAATATCAATATTTAAATGTTTTCAACAATCTCATCAATATTATATTCTGCAATGAGAACATTCACATAATATTTTAACTGAATATATAAATTTGATGCTAAAACAGCGTTCGCCACAGCTAATTTCTGACGGTGACAATATAAAACAGATTGTTGTTACATTTCTGACTATTATACAAAGACAAATGATGCGCAAAGACCTATGCGCATATTCTGTAACGTCTGGCTAGAGAAACCTATCCTTAAATGTATACACCCCTATTCCCATTTCGAGCTTTGCTATTCGCTGTCCTCCGTGTGACGTAGAATCCTATAACCCACTTCTCACGCTGTCGTCTGACCTGATTTTCTAAGGGTTAGGATGGCGCACCTTCGCTTCTATTGTTTAAGAAGAGAAATAGTTTGGGGTGTCTAAAGAAAATCACTGAAGGGTAATCAAGTGTATAATCATTCACAATGAAACTTACTCCTCTTTTGTATAGTGCATGCAGGCGCCGGTGTCTCCCTCCACTGCACCTTTTCGAAAGAGCTGTAAAGAGTCAGTTTGATTCCAATATCCAAACAAGCAATATGTTTAAACTGAGTGCTGAAGTATCACATGGGCCGAGTGATGTTGAAGAAAGTGTGGTGAACGTGAAACAAGAAGACATTTCAACGGTAATGAATAGACTATTTACTCTTAATAAAACACAAAGTGTCATCGTGGGAGCGGACCCTCTGAAGGCGTTCTTGGCCGTTGTTACTCTGTCATCAAGATGCGAAGATAAAATATACTTTTCTTCGCAAGAATGGATCCAGTTCTACAGTGATTTATCAGTCGCCTACGTAAATGTTTTCGAACCTTTTAAAGTAAGTTTTGCTTCGAGAACTATTGGCCCTAATGTATTATTCACAACCGAGCTAAGAAATGGTGAATCTGTAGTAGGCATCAAGCCAATCAACGGTGGAAACAGTATATTTCTCGAGCAAGCAACAATTGAACATCTTTTTAAAATCAAACCCTGTATCATGATAAGCGTCGAAGTTCTGGAAAGTAAAAGCAGACTCTATGCACTTTGTTTTGCGGGCTCTCTGCAGAGGATTCGCGAAGGTCCACCGCCGAAGACTACACCTGAAGAGTACTGGGAAATGTTTCACGAAGAGCTGATTTCAGACAGTGACGATGATTCTTTCATTGACGATTATTCTTTTATTGAAAGTGTACCTCCAAAATCGTTTGCAAAAAAGTGGATCAACGCATTTGAAGATCAGGACATTCATTTTAGTGTACGTGAAGTGATGATGGAGTTGGATATAGACAATATTTTAGAGCACCAAAGTGGCTGGTGGGATGATGTTACTAGTGTGTAATTGATTTGTATGACTATGTATTTTCATGAATGTATTGTGTACTTTTTTCATTTAATATACTGGTTAATGGGGAAATCTGTTTTGTTATTGAGTAAACCTTACCTCTTCCTTATAGCTTTTAATAGGCATCCTGCGTGAGAAAAGGTTGCCATAGCAACCTTCATAAAAAAGTATAGGGAATAAACAAATCTGACAGCGGCAATCCAAATATCATATTTAGAGTTATTACTTGTGAAAGAAAGATATTTAAGTAAGTACAAGTTAATAATAATACGCAATATTTATCCATACGCATCTTCAAGTTAAATATTCATCTGAGAAATATGATTTATAGCTATTATTTATAGCTTTGACACATTTCCCCTACCAGCGCAGTCTCCATTTTTCTACCACTGTGACGTCACGAGCAGGATTCCTATAACGGGTCGTTTTATTTTAATTGAAAAGAGATAAGCGCTGCTGGAAAAAAAAAGGAGAACCCTCGGGGGTCGAGCCACTGCCACTTTACACTTTTAAAATATGCGGTTAGTGATCTACACCAAGAGTCCTTCTTTACTTTCACCTCGTTCAGTTGTTATTTCAAAGCACCTGTGCCAAGGGTTGGGAGGTCGCACCCTCTCTTCTATTGTGAAAGAAAATGACAGCACTGTGAGAATATTTACGAGGAATTGGCAGATTGGGTTGGCTTCGTACAAACGGCTATCGCTAAAAAGATGTATTTTGAAGAAAAGGGGACGGATGTACAATTAATTGCACTATATAGCCGAAATAGAGCGAGATTTGGTAAACAATCGTACATCGTATGATATAAGAATTCTTAGAGAGCTGGAACCTAATATTTAACTATGGCCTGTACTGATAACTAAAAATGTTCAAAGGGTTGGGATAACTTGTATCGTGTACATGTTGGAAACCTGTTGAAACTGGTACCTGCAAGTGACTGTGTCTCCCTCATCTACACCTTTTTCTAAAGAGCTGTAAAGAGGCAGTTTGATTCCAATATCCAAACAAGCAACATGTTTAAGCTGAGTGCTGAAGTAGGTTTCGGTGCATCACACAAGCGGAGTGCTGTTGAAGAAATTCAAAGTGTGAAGAACGTGAAACAAGAAGAAATTGCTACGGTAATGAATAGCCTATTTACTCTTAATAAAACACAAAGTGTTATCGTGGGATCAGACCCTCTGAAGAATTACATGCCCATTGTTACTCTGTCATCAAGACATGAGGGTAAGATATACTTTTCTTCACAAGAATGGATCAAGTTTTACAGTGAATTAGCAGTTGTGGATGCCAATGTTTTCGAACCCAGTCGCCGCCATAATATGGAAGTATTAAAGTTTCCGAAACGCCGCGAACGGCCCTTATCGGGGCCACCAGCACTTTCATCGGAACAAGACGTCACCACTGCCTTGCTACCTTTTAAAGAAAGTTCTGTTGTGCTAACTATTGGCCCTAATTTATTATTTACAACCGAGCTAAGTAACGGTGAATATGTAGTAGGCATCAAGCCAATTAACCGTGGAAATAGTATATTTCTCGAGCAATCAACAATTGAACATCTTTTACATATCAAACCCCGTATCATAACAAGTATCGAATTTCAGAATATGATTATGTATGACTATTTTGGGTTTGGCATTGGTTCATAATATGTTTCTAAGAATCTACTCCCAGACATTGAAGCGACTGCAAGAAAGTGAATCGAAGCATTTGAAGATCAGAACAATTATTTTAGTGTTCGTGAAGTGATTATGAAGTTGGATATAGACAATATTTTAGAGTACCAAAGTGGTTGGTGGGATGCTGATTCTAATAATTGATTATGTATGACTATGTATTTTCATGAATGTACTGTGTACTTTTTCATTCAATATACTGGTTAATGGGAAATCTGTTTTGTTATTGAGTAAACCCCGCCTCTTCCATATAGTGTTAATAACAAATCGTTTTATTTTAATTGAAAAGAGATAAGCGCAGGAAAAATAATAAAAAAAGGAGATCCCTCGGGCTTCGCGAAATAAAAAAGAGATTCGCCCTAGCAGGGGATCGAACCCTGGACCATTAAGTTAAAAGCCTAATGCTCTACCGACTGAGCTACCCGGGCATAATGTCACTTACTGTCAGTTAAAGATTATAGTCTAAAGAAAACCAATGAAGCGCACTATATACGTACTCAGGTGTACGCATTAACAATAGAGCTTAACCCTTGTTTCTATTGATGGTCACTCAATGTCAAGTGATGTTGTTGTTGGATACAAAAGGACCACACCCTTGCACTACCTGGTCACGATGACGTAGTACTACACCTGCGTTTTCAAGTTAAGACTAGTGAGTTACTGATTCCAAGATGATACAGCAATGCGCGCGCCTCTGACGACCACGATTAATATGCGCTTTTTGATTGATTAGATGCACTTTTTGATTGATTAGATTGATTGAATTTAATATGCGCTTTTTTTTGATTGATTAGATTGATTATGCGCTTTTTGATTGGATGCGCTTTTTGATTGATTGAATGCACTTTTTAATTGATTAGATTGATTGAATTTAATATGCGCTTTTTTTGATTGATTAGATTGATTATGCGCTTTTTGATTGGATGCGCTTTTTGATTGATTGAATGCACTTTTTAATTGATTGAATTTAATATGCACTTGATTAAATGGATTGATTATGCACTTTTTGATTGATTAAATATGCGCTTTTTGATTAATTAGATTGATTATGCAAATTTGTTTAATTGACCGGAAGTAATATTGATTGACAGGTTTAATTGACCGGATTGACATGTTTAATTGACCGTGTGATTATGAGTGACAGGACAATAGGCGGTACCCTTTGACTAATTGACCGTGACTAATGATGATTGACGGCGGCATCCTTTGTTGGACCAGACTGCCATGCATACTACTAATGGGTTATGCCATTTGCGAGCTAGAAGGCCGTGAAAATCGTGAAATTACACCTTTTTTAAAAGGTATCTGATTGTGTCAGAAAGCGTCGCTATCACCGCCACAGACTAAACAGCTGAACCGATCGATCTGAAAGTTTTACCACATGTGCACTTTTAGCGTCTGAGATGCCTTTTTATCAAACCAACCGGAAGCCGCCATTTTGAAACCGGAAGTGACGTCATATCTCGAAACCGGCTATACCGATCGGAACGAAACTAGCTTCAAACGATTCGGACGGTCATTTATATGACATACCAATAGTCTAAAAAGAAATGTACTATTACCGAAACCGGAAATGACGTCATAAAAATTAAGAATCAGACTTTCATCACCTCTTACTACAATAACTACATATTTAGAAGGCTTATTATGATACAAAACATTTATATAAACAAATTCTAGGTGGCAGTGATTTCAGCCGCCATTTTGTTAACCGGAAGTGATCTCATTCTCAAAAACGGCAGAACCGATTGGAACATATCTTACGCTTTTCTTCATGGAATATCACTTGAAGCATATTTTAGTACCAAACTCAACTTTTCTTAGTAATCAAATTGAAAATGGCTTATTTTTTATAGGAATTAGTCATTGTTGCTGCTCCGATATGTGTTACAAGTTGTTTAAAATAAAATAAACAAATTAGTGATATCCCCATAAAAAACACTCCGTGTAAAAATACCAGCCAAGTCTCTTCAACTATAAAAAAAAAAGGAATCTTAAAATTCAGCACTGAAAAGTAGTAATATCAAAAAATGGGCCAAGTCAAAACTTAATTTTAAAAACCAAAATAATACTTGGCGCATCGTTTGTTAGGGCATTATAGGTATATATAATTAGGTGCATTTGATTTTCGGCATATTCTTTACTGTTTATATACACGATGCGCCAAGTATATTTTGGTTTTTAAAATTAAGTTTTGACTTGGCCCATTTTTTGATATCACTACTTTTCAGTGCTGTATTTTAAGATTTCTTCTGTTTTTTATAGTTGAAGAGACTTGGCTGGTATTTTTACACGGAGTGTTTTTTATGGGGTTGCTCTTACAACTAAAAATTTTATGTCAACAACACAATACAGTCAATCTAGCAATACCAACGATAGCAATTGCGGTATCAATGGTCTAGAATGGAATAATGAAAAATATAATAATATAAATCTTCAACGATACGGATATCAAAATCTAGTGGAGCGGTCGCTCCACCCAGCCAAGTCGTACTGTACACTCACACTCACTCAACATACCGTAAATGCCTAATAAACTGAGGAGCAGACCAAACACTTTTACTGTAAGCAACACATGGCATTTTCGGCCTACTAGATCTCAAAATTATGAAATCTCACATTGTTGTGGAATATCTTAATCTCGAGCTATGGCCCACCTGACAACATAGATATACCAAATTTGGGAACAATATGTTATTCCATTTGTTAGCCAGAGGGTCGAGAAAACCGTGAAATTACATCACTTTGATCTTTATCTCTTTGATCACTTTGATCATCATTTTGATCATATAAATGACCATCTAAATCGAATGGCGCTAATTTCGTTCTAATCGGTCCAGCCGTTTTTGAGATATGACGTCATTTCCGGATTAAAAATGGCGGCACAAAAAATGTATAAGGACGAATGAACATTAGACGCCAAAAGTGCATATGTGGTAAAAATTTCAGGTTGATCGGTTCAGCCGTTTAGGCTGTGGCGGTGATAGCAACTTTTTCGGGAATCATAATCATCATCATCAGAATCATCTGAAGAAGAAAGCGGTGTAATTTCATGATTTTCACGGCCCTCTAGTTCGTAAACAGCATGACTGATTGTTGTCGCGTGATGTATGTTGTCAGGTGGGCCATAGCTCAACATTAAGACATTTCACAACAATGTGAGATTTTCCTTTGTTGAGATCCAGTAGGCCGAAAATGCTATGTATTGTTGCTTACAGTAAAAGTGTTTGGTCTGCTCCTCAGTGTATATAGACATTTACGGTATGTTGAGTGACTGTGAGTGAACGGTACGACTTGGCTGTGTGGAGCGACCGCTCCACTAGATTATTAGCGGAAGCTGATATGGCTGTATGTATCCCAGAATGATACCGGAAGTGACGTCATTTGAAAGTGAAACAAGCTTTACTAATTGGAACGACATTCGCGTTAATCTGTTGAAGGTCATCAATACGAAATATGATGACCAATAAAATTTTAATTTTTCTATAACCCAACCCAATGATCTCATATACATACCAATTAATACTAAATTACCACATAAAACCTACATATAAATTTAGGAAACTTATTATGTAAAGGCTAGACCACAATTGTCGTAATGATTAATGTTTAAAGGGCCAGTGAACCGAAAAATCTAAATTTTACTATCATTGATTTTCGGGGATTTAAGTGGGTTTTTCAAAGTGAGTTTTGACTAGTTTTGTTATAGATCGGATATATTAGTTGGGTTCATTCTTTTTAATCAAAAAATTATATATTTTAACTCCGTTTGCGCCAGTATACTTTTGAAAGTCTGACCCGTGAATGTCTGGAGGTATTTTTTTTTAACTTGGTTTCATAATGCTTATCCCTAAACACCCAAACAACCCTTAAATTAAATAAATTATATATAAAACGGCATGCTTTAGTCATTTATTGTGGCTTTCACATAGTGAATATTAATAATTGATCTTCAAAGGTGCCTACGTACATATTTTGGGAAACTAAATTTAAAAAATCAACTAATTTGGGGTAAATACACTATCAAAACCCTGCACCTACAAATTCGATTATTTGTGCATCTGAAATTTTTTTTCTGAGTAACAATTTCTTGTGAGTGGAAAGGGGAGTCGTAAACAAAGTCGTATACCAGCAGCGGCCGTAATTAAAATTCTGCCGAGAGTGACATGTTATGATTCGTTCGGTTTTATGGTCTGACCCTTTTTTTTGCTCTCTACAAAAGTTTCTGACATGAAGTCATCAAATACTTCAATGACTATTATACGGAAATAATGTATAATAATGATCAATCGTCCATGATTGGATGATATTCATACCTATCAACAATTTATTACCGACAAATCCACCTTATTAATGAAATAAGGTGGTTTTTGAGAAACCTATTTTAAAACGTATTATCAAAGAGTATTATTGTCATGAAAAACATTACAATGTCATTGTCATGAAAATTATACGGTTTTATATATATATCGCACAAAAAATCTTCTTATTAATGAAGCGATAAATTGCACGAGGATAGATAGGAAGCCTGAAAACATACCTATCCCAATTTTGTTTGCAAATATGTTTCAGGAAATAATGATGCATATTGCATAATATATTTATTATGTGTGTATAGTTTGTTGCCAATTTTTATTTTGATATGGGAGAATGCTAGTCGAGTCCTCTTTTCATTCACCTTGAGTTATGCCAATAAATAAGTACCTATAGGTACTATATTATATATAATAAATATGTACCTAGGTACTATATTTATTTACTTGTAAATAAGTAGTTTTCAAATAAAATTATTTACAAAACTTGATATAATCCTGATCAATTTTAATCCGTAAAATCGACATTGGCGTCAAAATGTAAATGTCATCACATGTAATGATGAAATGTCACACATCGCTCTTTCCGCCAAAACGTCCCATGAAATTTTGTATACCTATTATTATTGAAAAAAGTACATTTTCCCAGTTTTATTTTTATTATTATTTGTTGATGGATATTTCCAACGATCTACCAAAGAGCACATTTATGTGTTCTTTGGTACATCGTTGGAAAATCGTTGAAAATCTGTTCGAGAAAACAAGGAACACGACTGCACTAGATATTGTGACTAGATTATAAAGGGCATACTTTTATAAAATAAAAATATCTGCTCAAGATGTAATTCTGTTACATCTTGCCAGAATCGCTTATTTGCGCTAATTATGAAAACCCTGGTAGCAATTAAACATTGCAAGCGTTGTACTGTGCCTGTGGTACTCTCACTGTACTTTCGATGTTTGTGATTTTTGTTTCTTCTTTTTTATTTTTGTTCGTTTGTTTCTGTTTTTCCTGGTCAGCAAAGGTCTCAATGATCAATTAATCGACTTGAAATTTTGCACACACACTATACGGCCATACCTGTGGTTACGTGTAGGTATACTTATATATTTTTTGAATTAAACCTTTGGTTGAAAGGAATAGTTGAGTTACCGTTTGTCCGATCAAGTTCAAATATTGCAGGACTAACATTTAATCAGATTTTACTAATTTTCATCCAAATCGGGCAAGAACTTGAGCACATTTTGATACATTGTTAAATTTGAGCTTTTTTCTTTAGTATAACGTTATGTGCGGCAGTGAAATAAATATAGGGCTTATCCTCATTTATCCAAATTAAATGGCTTTAGTTTTTGTTTCACATAATTTACACATAAAACGTCCATGGTGTTATGTTGAGTAGCTCTTGAATTGAGGACGAATAACAATTACTTAAATTTTGATTTCCACTAATTCAAATTTTCACCACATTTTTAAATTTGAATATCTACAACTTTGCCATGGAAAGTTTTGCCCTCTTCTCTCATCTTCTTCAAATCACAAACTTGTCATATTTCTCCGATAAAAAAGGGGTTGAATACCTCGTATATAATGACTCTTTAGTGTAGGTAATTCCACATAATTTCAACACGGTCTTGTGGCATAATAAAAAGCTCCGATTTTCTTAAAATTTGGCATGCTGATGGGGCATATTGATATGAGTTAGAAAATCTTTTTTTCCCGTTTTTGTCCACCGGATGTATTAAGTTACAAGGTCACGAACTTGGGGTGAATAATCACAATTCAAAATATTGTATGTACGAAGAACATAGAATATCTTGGCTTGCGTTGGAGCTACAACAACCCTAAAAAAATGAATTTGAAAGACAATTAAACGTCCTTTCGTGATATCGTGAACTTTAAAAAAAAAAAAAAAATTAAAGTGTGTTTTGCTTTAGAAAAAAATTATACTTTTTAATACATATTAAAATTTCAGGATAGTTCAAATGCTTAGAAAAGACCAACTTTGGTATTGCATAACTTTTCAAGTAAATCATATATTTTTGTTAGGTACACCATAGTGGACGTTGCTGCATACCAATCATTCGATTACACTATATCATTTTCTTAAAATAATCACATCAGATCTTCGTCGATATTTGGGATTTTGTGTTCATTGATGCATATGTATATTAAAAATTTCAAGTTTAGCATTTCATAACTTTTAAGAAAAATAAATGCTCTTTCTATACCCGGCGCTGCACTATACTTGCACATAGAAATAGGACGTTCAAAAACGTTCTTTATCAATTGGCTTACAAGTAAGTACCTTTATCAACTCGGATCTTCTTCAAATTGTGTGGATCATAGGTAAGAAAACCCTCCTTACCTCTATGTGTGGATATTATCTCAATGGTGTATAAAAGTAGGTACATTGTAGATATCAGGTTTGGTAATTCACAACAATGTATAGACAAAATGTATATGGGTGGCATCGTTATGCTTTTTCTTTAGCCATCAGGTAATATAGATTGTATATTATTTAGGCTTTGTATTCTTTTGGTGATAATAAATCAAATCTAAATGAAAAATACGAGTATCTTGAAACTCCTATTTTTTGTATTTTGATGTCTTCCATATTTCTTAAATTATATCGGATCAGGTCGTTGGTCGGATTACGTCAAATTTTAATGATTGTCATTCCGTAACATTTCGGGGAACAACATATTTTGTCTACACGTTACTTTGCACCTTTACTGCCATAAAAGCTGGCATTCGATGAAGCTGTTTCAATTCGCTTATCACCCCAGACAAATATGATGAACATACTATAAGTAAAAATGGTTCATATCGTTTCATTGTCATTTTGAATAGGTAGTAATGTATGCTAAAAACATATCTTCTAAAAACAAGTAGGTAACATTTTTTAAGGTACTTGAATACCCTTGAAAACCAAACATTAAAAAAAAACAGTTTCAAATTTGGTACCATCCTTGAGTATATGGACCCAAGGGTACCATAGTGTATGGAGGCCCCAGTGTAAGAAGCCACTAATTCCCTTTAAAGTCTAATAAAGTCCAATAAATACACATGAGTGTGTGTCTGTTATTAACTTGCAATGAGAAGCAAATTCAGTTATTTTTTCTATAATTTAGTGGTTCGTGCTTCTAGATTTCAGTTGTTTTAGACATATAATTGCCGGGTTTTAAGGAATAGGGTTCGAGGTGTTGCACGTATCCGTGCTCGCTTATCAACGCGTTACACAGAGCTTTTTCCTAGTATAATGTGATTAACACTTTATCGGTTAGTCTCTGATCAGAAAAGTGAAAAGTCTGGTTATGTTATCTCATGCATAGTATTTAATCATATTATTGAGCGAGCGTAGGGAGCGTCACCACGGTACTCTTATGGCACTTTCTCTGTGTGTTTGTTTTTTTGTTTGTTTGTTTGTATGTTTTTTTTTGTGGTCACTGCCCAGGTCAAACCGCTTTTCCAATCGATATGAAAATTTGCACACATACTAACGTAATCTATGCGGTCCCTGGGATCGTTTTTGAAAGGGAGCCTGTGATTGGTTCAAATTTAAAAAAAATTATCTTTCGAGACCAAAACAGAAATTCCTGCGCATGCGTGAAGTTGACAATTTTACACCTTGACCCGTGTGACATCTCTAAATCACTGCCTTATTTCTGCATACGAAAATTATAATGCAATAAGAACGCTGCTTTTTAATTTTTCATTGTTGCTTTTTTGTTTTTTTAAATTTGTCTTTGGCTGTTATAAAATTATTTTAACAAAGAATATTTTATACAATGTATTGATATCAAGAATACTACTTTTTAATTATAGATAGGTGAACTTTGAATTCCATTTATTTAAAAGTGTGAATTGAAACTAAATTGATATTTTTTGTTATCACCGGAACACACGGAATGGTAAGTAGTTCCAAACCGGATATAGATGGCATTAGTCATTTCTGTTTTGGTCTACGACCACAATTGTCCCCAATCTTACAAAGTTTCAGATAAATCCTCCCATTGGTTAAAATTTAAAAAAAAAATTTCATGTGATTATTGAAATTTAAGGGAGGACAATGGTGAAAATCCTAAAATCTACAATAAGAATGCAATGGCTGTGAAATTTTAAGGGTTTACTAACACAAGAAAAAGGATTTAATTTTAATTTTTTTCATTAAAAAAAATCAAAATTTTGGCTTCTAGACAATTTTTTATTTTAAAAAAGTGAGTTTCGTTGGTACAGTTTTATTTCCACATTTTTTGTGATAACAAAATTAAAAAAATTATTTTATGGAATATAAAAACATAATTAACAATCTGGTAAGAGGAATTTTTGAAATAATATTTTTTACCTGCACAAAAAAATTATCAAAAAAAATAATAAATTATATTGTAGCAACACCATTGGTTACAAATTTATTGTAGAAGAATGTAATGTAAAATGTTGAAACTCCCATCCATACGCTCTCCAAATCAATGAAATTACTGTATATACCGTCGCCCGCTTGAAATCTTAGCGGCACCTGGCTGGGTAGGCAACCAGGGGCACAGCTAATACCGTGCCCCATTCGTGACGTCATTCTAGAAGTTGACGCATGCGCTCTTGCGTTCTCGCCATAGCAGCGCTCGAGCCGAACCGCGGTGTTGGGGCACAGAATATTTGTGCCGACGGCATTCGGCAATCATCGGGCTTGATGCTTTTAGCTCGTGGATCATACTTCTCGTCCATCACTCAACGTTCCCGCTAATCGTTTTGAAGCGTTACTGTTTTTCTTATGGATTTCTTCAGATAAATTAAATAATAATCAGTGTAAATTATGTTTTGTTCATCAGTACCTATCGGTACATCATTGTCTCCTACTCTACTAGACTCATAATGTAAGTGGCGCATCAACTTTGTCGAGCTGTGTGTCTTCTTAGTACACAAAATTCTCAAATCAATGTTTTTATCTTTGGATGGAATGGCACACATGAATGTGTGGTTGTGAACTATAAACGCGTTATTTTGTTTCACTGCTTGCTCTTTATTTACCTAATAGAAATATAAGCCAACCAATGTTTTCCAAAATCGTCGAAAATACCATATCGTATGCGCACTAAGAACGAATTTTTAACAACAATAGGAAAACTCGTCCAATCGCTACCAGACTCATTGTTGAGTTGAGTGTCAACTCAACAATGCTTTAATGAATTCATGGAACAATATTATATCTAGGCAACAATATAAGAATCAACAACAATATTAGTATGGAAAAATAAAATGGAATCATATGCAAGATGAAAATGAGACGGCTACGGGGAAACCTGATTGTACAAAAACAAAAACTTGTAAAAAAAACTGCCAAGCACCTTCCCACTTAAAACAATTGAGATCTAAAAGAAGGGCCAAGCAATAATATATTGTTTAAACATTTTCGCACTTAAAATTCGTGAAATCATTTCGCCCAGTTACTGCCCCCGAGAAATAGAGAAATACTTAAAAAAAGGACTTGGCGCATCGTTTTTTTAAAGACACTTTTCTATCCATAAAAGTATAGGAAGAACTCTACAAGTATATTTTCCTGAGTATATCACATTCATTATCGACGAATCATACTACGTTTTAATATAACTAGTACTCTTACCTACTGGCAGTTTTGGTATTTTGTCAATATTCAGAGGAAATAAACGGATAAACGAATAACGAATAAACGGAAGCGGCCTAGTCTATTCGTTATTGCCACTATTTCTAGGGTCATATTAATCAATCATACTTCTCAATATCGTGACTGAGGGAAATAGCGAAAGCGCTCATTACAAGAAGGCCGTCAATGAGATTTGTATAAGTGACTAGTGCACTGAGCCATGCTGCTCAAATAATTACTGACTAGATTTTTATCTAAAGTAATACGTTATGTAATTTATGAATTTTTTTGGTATAAAATGTTAATTAATAGCAATTAATTACACGGCGAGAAGGTTCAAAGTATAATGCTGTAGTAGGTATGTTGATGTACCCACAAAACTATAGGTACCTACCAATCACAAACACAACTGTTCTGTATTTATTGCTTGTAAGACAATGCTATGTTTCTTTGCGTACTTATATTTAAATTTAAAATATTTTACAGAATGTTCAATATTTAATTTGAAAGTTTTGTCCCAATTTTTCTAGGCATTTCTGAACTACGTAGTATGTGAGTGGCATAAGCTTAAGAATAGAAAAATGTCTTTAAAAAAACGATGCGCCAAGTCCTTTTTTTAAGTATTTCTCGGGGGTTGATATTTTTATTTCAATGGTACGATTAAAATTTTGAAAATTCGTTGACTTGGCTCCTTTTTTGATATCACTCCTTTTCAGTGCTGAATTTTTAGATTTCTTCTATTTTTTTTTTTATAGTTAAAGAGACTTGGCTGGTATTTTTACACGGAGTGTTTTTTCTGGGATATCACTTCTTTTGTTAGTTTATTCATACAGCTTGTAGCACATGTCCGAGCAGGGACTAATTTCTTTAAAAAAATACGCCTCAACCGATTTGGTTACTATGAAAAGTTGCGTTTGGTATAAGATGAAAATGATTATCCAAGAAGAATAGCCTAAGTTTCGTTATAATCGATCCAGCCGTTTTCGATACATGACGTCACTTCCGGTTTTGAAATAGCGGCCGAATTCCGGTATAGGTAATAAGAAAACAATCTAGTTTTATCTAGTTGATACCTTCATGAACGACCATCTGAATTCCTAATCCCTATATTTCCGTAAAATCGGTCATGCCGTTTGTAATATATGACGTCACTTCCGGTTTCATTTAGTGGTTCCTGCCGCCATTTCCGGTACCATTAATTTATTTATTCATTTTTCACAATTGATTTTTCAAATAAATAGCAGAATGAATACGCAGGAGCTAGTTCAGTTGCAATCGGTACAGGCGTTTTAGATATATGACGTCACTTCCGGTTTCAGGAATGGCGGCCGAGAACACTGCTACCTTGAATATATAAATTGTATTGTCTATGTTACAATGTAAGTTAATTATGTACGTATTTTAAGTATAATTTGTTGAAATAAGTTAAATATTGCGTATTTATGACGTCACTTCCGGTTTAGAAAATAAGAAAATAATATTTTTTTTATTGATACTTCATATAGATGACCACCTAAATCGAATGGCGCTAATTTCGTTCTAATCGGTCCAGACGTTTTTGAGTTATGACGTCACTTCCGGTTTCAAAATGGCGGCTTCCGGTTGGTTTTATAAAAAGGCACCTCAGACGCCAAAAGTGCACATGTGGTAAAAATTTCAGGTCGATCGGTTCAGCCGTTTAGGCTGTGGCGGTGATAGCGACGTTTCGTGATATCAGAATCATCATCATCTTCAGAATCAGAAAGTGGTGTAATTTCACTGTTTTCTCGGTCCTCTAGCGCGCAAATGGCATAACCTATTGTTCCCAAATTTGGTATATGTAGTGGGGTGGGCCATAGCTCGAAATTAAGATATTTCGCAACAATGTGAGATTTACCAATTTTGAGATCCAGTAGGCCGAAAATGCCATGTTGTTGCTTACAGTAAAAGTGTTTGGTCTGCTCCTCAGTTTATTAGGCATTTACGGTATGTTGAGTGACTGTGAGTGTATAGTACGACTTGGCTGGGTGGAGCGACCGCTCCACTAGATTTGTGCGTTCATCTCGTAAAACGCGTATTTGTCGCCACTAGGTAAACTGAAAGGTACACGAAAGATGATTGCAAATGCGTTTCCTTATTTTTAAATTCTCCCATGTTCACTCTTTTATGTCAAAGTTCCGAAGTATAAACTCAATTGGTAAAGCGTGCAGGCTTACAGATGTTTACAACACATTTTAAATAAAATCCGGATGGTTTTTGGAAGGCAATGTAACTTAAAAGGAACTTAGTTAAGATTAACTAGCTGAGCCACCTGGTGTTTATAGTGCTGGTGGGAAGGAGTATGACGGGTGATGAAATTTACGCTACCCGCCTTACTCGCCTATGTACACGGATAGCATGGGCCGGCCTATACCTGGCATCTCCACCTCTCTGCCTCTCCCTGTCAGGTCAACTTAATGTTTACATTTGTTTGTTCATGGCAAATACGATCGATGTCTATTTAGTATTGTTGTCTTCTTCTATAGGTTCTTGTAAACAGTTATCGAGCTTGCATTTTAATTAGTCCACTGATCTTATTTAGTGATTATTATATTGTTTTGTGATGTTGCTGTGGAAGATAATATTTTCATATTTTCAAACCAGGAAACAACTTCGTGCTATTGCCTAGATACTTGAAGAATATTATTGTATTGCCGATGTAAACAAGCCAGACCACTCTCGTATATAACGTTCGCATCAAAACCAATGTTTATTTTATTAGTGTCAGATTAGGAGGAACATCAGTTTCAGTTTCATTTATTTCCATTAAACAATGTCACTTGATGAGACTTTGACTCACAGTTTGGAAATAAATCATGACAATTTAAAAGCGTTTTATTATTCTAACTTTTTAACGTAAGCATTGTTGGATGATGAAATGAAATTTAAATCTCTCATACCCACAGATTTCCATTAATTATCATGGACCATTTAGTGTAGTTTCTTGTTTATTGTAACCGAGCTTCTAAGATTGACAGATTACAACATCTGAAATAATGAAATAATTTTTACTAAGTTGTAAACACCTAATAAACCTAGTAATGGAGCCATTTTGTGTGGTTTCTTGTTTCGTATCTGAACCATCAAGATCGACAAATTTGCATAATTAAAATAATTAAATTTATTTTAGAAACTTAAAGTTGTGATCACGTAATGGATGCACGTAATGGAGCCTTTTTGTGTGGTTTCTTGTTTCGTGTTGTTCTTGTTTCTTGTTGAGCCACCAATATTGACAAATTAACTCTATTTTAAATAATATATAAGTGTGACAAATGAAAAGTTGTAAACACGTAATACACTGAATATTAGTAATGGAGCCTTTACTGAATTTTACTATTTACTAAATTACCTGAATTTTACATAATTAAATAATTCGGATAAATTAAAAGCTGTGACAACCTTATGCACCCAGTAATGGAGCCTTTTTTGTGTGGTTTCTAGTTTAGTAACTGAGCCACCAAGATTCTGTTGATTAGCATGACCACGAATTGTTTTATTGCACAACTTTACGTACAACGTGTACATTGACAATCATTATTAGAGTCCAATGAGTATAATATTAAAAAGAGTTGCTATGTAATCGTTGAATGTATTCGGATTAACATTTTGAATATATACACAAGAAGGTTAAACATTTTTTAAGTAAAGAAAAAGATAAAAAAATAAAACGTTTGTTACGGGGATCGAACCCGGCAACGCCGTGATCGAAGTCACTTGCCTCATGTGACCGAGCCAATTCGCCACACTGAAATATAAATCTGTGTAGTATATCAAAGAAGAAAGGTGGAGCGTAAAACGACGTGCGCAATTCCTGATTCCCTGATATCTTCAGTGTTCACGATGGCAACTGGCGTGCCGCGATTGCGATGTTTCGGTCTATTATGATCTTCACAGCATCCCTGGACCTCTCATTTGAATATATATCCATGAAGGTATCATCGCTTATACAAATTAAAAAATAATATATGAAAAAAAAAGTTTTCCGGGATCGGGAATCGAACGTGTTATGCAGATGTCGAAGCCAGCTGCCTTCCTAACATGAGCTATCAGTCCGATGGGAATTAGAGCCGCTGTTTAGTGTATCAAAGAAGAAGGGCGGAACGTAAATATTGATAATTTTCCCACTTCCGGTTTAAATTTATTGATTTTTCTTGAAGTGGAGTGTCTAGCAATACATTGTCTTTATTGTTGCCAAATTTCAAAACTCTCGATGGACCCGTTTGACTTTTAAAATATTTAAAATTTAAAATTGTTATAACTTCACTTCCGGTCAAAATGTTTCAGATTTTCTTTCAAAGGGCACTGCTATAAATATGACTCTATGTCTCTGCCAAATTTCAACTCTCTAGGACAAACCGTTCAACCTGTGGAGAGGGGCAAACAAATTGACCGTGCCTAACTAACTAACTAACTAACATGAAAGTCAATCCTTGCATGTTTGAGGCCCAAAATTCACCCCGAAGGGATGATCGCAGCACTTTGATATTTGGTTAGGTGTTGTCAGGTGGCTAAATATACCCGATAACCATGGTTTTCAACTTTCATTTCTAAATGCTTGCATGCGTACTGACACCCCGAAATCGGGCCCGAAGCGCTTGCAGTATAAGTCTGGTAGTAGCTCGCACGTTGTATTAGAGCGGTGCTTGGCAGCGTCGAGCTAGCGCCCGACTAGACTAATTCATGATATGACCATGCGAAGTTTTAAGTTGATCGGTCAATCTGTTTTAGTTTAAATTTTAAAAAATCACAGGAAATATGGGTTTAAAATACATTTTAACCAATGGGATGATTTGGCTGAAACTTCGTAAGATTGGGGGCAATGTTGGCTGCAATGACTTTGCAAAATTTTAAATTGATCGAACATGCAACCAATCGAAAGATTTAAAAAAAATTGAACCAATCACAGGATCCCGTTTAAAAACGATCCCTGAGACCGCATAGATTACGTTATCATGTATGCAAAATTTCAGATCGATGGGTTGGGCGGTTTGACCTGGGCAGTGCAGGCAAAAAAAGTGCTATAAAAGTACCGCGGTGGCGATCGCTACGTTCGCTCAATTACAATTTTACTAGGAAAACGCTCTGTGTGACGAGTTGAAGAGCGAGCACGGATACACGCAACACCTCGAACCGAAATTATGTCAATCGAAAATGGCATTAAAAGCCAATAATTCTTGAATTTCGTCACAGACTTATATAAATATCTCCAAAATCTCCAAAAATATTGGTCCCAATAACCTTGCTAAGTTTTAAGTTGATCGATTAACCCTTTGATTTAACGGTTCCTTGTTTAGTTTCAAAAATCACAGGATATCTTTCAAAAAATATACCTGGGACCACTCATATGATATGATATTAGTGTGTACACAATATCAGATCAATCTGTTGAACGGTCATTATTAGTTTCATTTCGTTTGAAACTTTCTGCTCTTACTACCTTGCCTTGAACTGAAGATTCGAAGTCGCCGTGTATTTGACAGCCAACACGCAAAATGTCCCTAGAATTACAAAAACTTTTGAAAATAACGACAGATTAGGCTGGAAATTGGCAAAAATATCTTAAATGTTGGTACCAATGACCATGCAAAGTTTTTAGTTGGTCGGTCAATCGGTTCTAGTTTAAATTTCAAAAATTCACAGGAAAAATGGTTTCAAATTTAAACCAATGGGAGAATTTGCTGAAACTTTTTATGATTGGGTAAAATGTTGGTTGCAATGACTTTGCTAAATTTCAAATTGAGCAGAGCAACCAATCGAAAGATATTTTTTTTTAAACTTGAACCAATCACAGGAGCCCGTTCAAAAACGATCCCAGGGACCGCATAGATTACGTTAGCATATGTGCAAAGTTTCAGATCGATTGAATTTGCGGTTTAACCTGGGCTGTGCGGACAAAAAAAACAACAAAAAAACACACAGAGAAAGTGCCATAAGAGTACCGTGGTGACGCTCGCTACGCTCGCTCAACAACTATTGCACTTTTGACCATAATTGCAATTGGTTTCTTTAAAATCAGAACGGACTTAAGGTCGGGGACAGGCAAAGATGAACCCTGCAGTTTAGCATTGCCAGGTATAGGGCGGCCCATGCTAGAGCGGGTTCTTCTTTGCCTGTCACCGACCATAGAGCTATGCTCAGAGCCAAGTAGACTTGCACTCCAATGAAGATAAATACAATAATGACTTGTACTCCGGGGGTCGGGGTTCGATTTCCCCAGTAATCATCCTGCTTGAGGTATTTGCGTGATTTCCCTCAGTCAAGGCGATGCCGCGAAGATTTCCTACTATTAGGCCACGACCTCCTCCTTCCAGTCGTCCATCCGTATAGCCATTCTACATCATCGCATCCATTTAACCGTCGCCATTACTCCAGTTGCGGAACAATGCGACGTTAAACACCAGAAATAATTCAATACGTTCGATTTTAAAAAATATTTGTTTGAGCGAGCGAAGCGAGCGTCTCCTTTTGGCTCTCTTGGCACAGACCTCTGTTTTTTTTATTTTTTTTTCTGTTGGGTGAGGCTGTACAGGTCAGAGCTTTTCTTCGATCGAGCTGAAATTTTGCACATATGTAGAGACAACCTTTTTTGTTTGCTGACCCCAATTTTTTTTGAAATCCCTTCATTGACTAAAATTTAAATACACATCTCCTGATAGGTTGAAAATGAAAATCGTCTTCGACAAACAGATCTAACTCATATTTTGCATGATCATTAAGATCAACATTGTCTCTTATTTTACAAATTTTCAACCTAATCAGTTAAGAACTTATGAACTTATTGACATTTATTTATAGCTGTCAGATATGAAGTATCGAAATGAATGTTTTCCAGTGCCAATTGAATTGAATAAGATTTGCTTTATGTATACCAGGGTGCTTAGATGCCATTTTTTTAAGTTTCGATGAAAAGCATAATATACTTAATATGGATGTATATGTTTAATGCGTTGTGTACGCATTTCCTGTTGGAGAATTTGCACGAACTCGTGCTCGCTCATCAACGCGTTATTCTGAGCGTTTTCCTAGTAAAAATAACTGTACTAATAGTAAGTGTAGCTAAGTAGGCCACTTTTATCAGAGGAAAACTATTTGATAATTTCCCAAGGTGTAGATTGGACGGCCATGTGCTTATCTCCGCGTTTTTGGAGGGGGGACAAAGTTTGTTCAAGTTTGTGTCACCTTGGCTAAATATGAAAGTCTCACTTCCTTTTAACTACTTGCACCCGTTACACATAATATTTATTCGATGAGTCTATAAGTAATACCTACGTCCTGTCTCCTTATCATAATGAAGTGTAAGTTAGTGCTAGAACTTATTGGTAAGTACAACAATTATTAATTAAGTGATCGATTTAAAACGATACACACTGTCACAAACTATTTTATGAGATCGCACGGATCTCGATGATTGAGGAATGGTCAAAGTTGTCATATACTTTATTTGTGTTTTCCTTGGTTTATCTTCAAACATACCGTATCATTTCGATTCTCGAACATTGTGTAATACGCAGGTATGTAACCTACACAAATACGCAAATACCAAGTCGTAAAATGATTTTTTTTTTATATATAACAGCCACGAAAACCTGCATGAATATATATTATCTTGTTCCTAAAATAAATGTTATGTTGTATTTCACTCTTTCATTTCACCTGTAATCTTTGAATGTTTTAATTTGAATGTACCTACTTGACGATTTTCTACATCCTACCTCATTCTCGCTGTAAATGGGTCAATAGAAAATAAAGAACTATGAACTGTGAACTATGAATTAAATCACACATAATTTTTCGCATTTCGTAAACCAATTAAATTGACCTACCTTCTTGCTGATACTATTTCTGAGTATTTCCTATACTGGTTATGTTTATAGCTTTACCTTCTGCCTGGTGCATAGAGTGTTCTCAGTAATATTATCCTCTTCACATTTGAGTTTCAACCACGATCAAAATTAAAATGGATGCAATTATACAGTCGAAAATAAATAAATTCTTCAATGTCTGTGACATGTACACTTAACCAAAGTAAAAACGGTAGGTATTTGAAAGAACCGGATTGGCTTATAAAGAATTGATTGCATCATACGATGAAGTCCAGGCTAACTCGTAATCTAACTCTAGCCTCGACCCCACGGTGCGATTTGAGACACACAAAGGGCAGCCCGAAGAAGTGCACGAGGAGAAGAAGACCATTTACGAGCCAACTGTCCAATACTTCAAAGAGAAATATGCACTTAAAGACATTGAAGTGATTGGCTTGTGGGTCGGGGCTCGTGGCACCATTTCAGATTTCTTTGTTAAGTTTTGTAAACGTTTTAAGTTAAGTTCAAAAATAATTTATAATATAGTTTTATTGTCCCTGAAGGGGTCAATTCAAATATTCAGAAACCATTGTTATAGTAATTAGTTATTAGTTAGTTCTTTCTCATATTTTCTTGTCATCTAAATCTACTAATTTTTTTTAAATTTAATTAATGTACTATTTTATTGATTGTTATTCTGTGTTTTTACAACCTTTATGTATAAAGGCAGACTTTATTTTAAAATGAATTAAGATTATATTTATACCACTAGAACTCTAGTAGGTGAGCTCTGATTTAATTGATAATAACAAGTATTATAAATTGTCAATTTACACTCGAACAAATAATAAACGGTACCTCGAAATAAAAGGACTGTCTGATAAAGGTTTGATGGCATCATCCCATGAATTCTGTGTTAATGCATTATCTAAATCTAGTGTGAGCTCTGATTTTATTGATAATAACAAGGATTTATTGTCAAGGAACCTGACCAGCAGCCAATCCGTGTTGTGCAAAGTACCGTTTTTAATTGGTTTGAGTGTATACACTCGGCACAACAACAAATTTGAATGATTGTTGGTCATGTTCCATACCAATCAAAGCATGTTATAATCATTGAAATGTAAGGTCACCTATACTAGGCTAAGACAAGGAGATTGCTTTGACTGGCTTCAAATGGTGCGGATGGATGCGGTCAAGCATTTTTAAACCAGTCAGATTTATTGAACGATCAATTTTAGTTGTGCTAAGTGTACATACCTGACCTGGGGCTAGATTCACAAAAAGTATTATCTGCTAATACGTATTAACACCAAAAAACAAAAGATAGTACCTACGTATTAGGAGATAATACTTCTTTGTGAACCCAGCCCCTGTAGCAAATCCGTTTAGTTCATATACCGTTTTTACTCTCGCCAAGTGTACCTATAGCTATATTTATAGAGATTGATTTTGAAAGTTCTTCGTTATGTAATTCGTAATTATGTTCTTTGGGATCATTTGCCTTTACAGTTTACATAGTTTTGACAACTTCAAGCTATTCACAGGGTATGCATATCTCAAGAAAGCTATCCTCTTTGCTTGGATCATATCCTCCTGCATTAACTTCTGGTTGTCTTCCACAGTCCTTGCGACTCTCCTCGTGGACGGCGCAGAATCACAATGGAGCCAGAGCGCAGGTTCCTGGGATGACGACTACAACGACTACGCATACAGCGCTCCACGCAACACCTGGTCGAACTTCGTCCCTAGCTTCTGGGCAACTCTACCACAATCAGCATCACAAACAATCTGGACCAAAACCAGTCCAATCACCATAGTAACCGACGAGGTGTTTACATCAGCCTCAAGCTCTGTCTACACTTGCGACTACCAACCAGGCTCAATCTTCAACGTGACACTTTCTTCGTCTGCATTCACATCCAACGATGCTCTGATCATCATGGTGGGACTCTACACAAGCCCGACAAACATCTACGACGTGTTGTCAGCCAAGGATTCTCTCACAGCTCTTTCACAGAAAACAAATCTCTTCATAGCCACCATACCTGTCCGAGCTTGGTGGGCTCAAACGGTCATCGACATTACTACGGCAAACATGCGGATCAGACAGTTGGTCGCTTTGGTCCCGACGATCAAGTTATTGGAGTACGCGACATTGAGGTATACACTGGAGCAGTACGGGGTGGTTTGGAATAGCGCGCAGATGTGTCAATGGGTATCGGACAAGACAGGTGTAACAGCATCAGGTACAACTGCCTTGTCTTCTACTACAACCACTTCTGCTGTCACGTCTTCCACTACAACCACTTTGCCGTCGTCCACAACTACACTGGCTGCAGCAGGTGGAGCGAATGCAGTGACTACTACGCCATCCACGACGGTCGTTCTTTCGTCTTCCACTACAGCGGACGCGGCTGGTGGTTAACTTTAGAAACTGCTGGATCTTCACACGCTTGTCAATATGTTCGATCATATTTATACAAATTAGGGCCAGTCTTTCAATACTCTTCTAACATGTAAACTGTTTATTAGGACTGTATTGCCATGGCAACAACCAATGCCATTCCTAGAATGACCACTAACTAACTGTTAAGAGCTAATTGAGACTTTAGCAGAGTATTGAAAGACCAAGCCTTAAAGTCATAAATAATATTGGTATTTGCAAAATAAATGACGCGAAGGAAAATATATTTTTTCCTCAAGGTGATTCGTTTCGGTACATTGTAATGATTTCTTGAAACACTTTTTGCTGTAATAATAGCCTTGATTTTTCACTTTTTTCTTACTGTTCCAGAAATCTTGCGATTTTCTTCAATATTAGTTATTTCATGCTATTTTAAATACAATTCAAATTTCTACATTTTAAAGTTTTTTCACATCAATAGAATCTGGTTATCTAGTGGTTTAATTTGTTTTCTGTATAAAATAACATCTTCATGACACCTCAACTGGATTTTTTTAACACTAGGAAAACGCTCTGTGTGACGCGTTGATGAGCGAGCACGGATACACGCAACACCTCGAACCGAAATTATGTCTAATGGCGTCAACCGCACTGTTCTAAGTGCAATACTTTTAAAGAGATGATGTGAAACGTGTCCTCAACTTCAATTGGCCGCCATTTTTAAACTAGAAATTTCAGATCAACCAAACGTTTTGGTATCATCCAGTAAACTATGAATAACAATTTCCGATAGTTCGTTTTGCTCTCTTTGCACGTTGTCTTAGTTAAAATAATTGAAAACCCGAAAAAACGATAATTTCGTTCGACGCCATTTTTAAAATATTTCATCCAAAAATTACTTTTTATAATAAGATAATGATTTTCTATTAATTTCCGAAAACGGAAATGCTCTACATCTTTTGGTTCCGGAGGAAATAAATATTTAGTTTGAGATTTTTTTTAGATCGGCCACCATTTTGGAAATAAAGACAGCATAACAAATAAACTTCATGGATTTAACCAAGATATCGCTATATTAAATAAAAAAAAATATTTCTTGATGTTTGGTTTGGTATGTAAATATTAATTAGAAAAATATGAAAAAATCAGTTTTTTCAATGCCGCCATTTTGCTACTAAAATAGCTTAGTAATGCAATTTTTTTATGAACTAAATAAAAGGTCCTGAATCGTTTGCCGTCAACCGCATCACTCTACGAGCCTTCGTTCAGGAGATATGATTTAATTTAGCCAACATTTTGAAAACGTCATAGCAGGGAGGGGGGTGATCTGCCAGCTTGGGTCTGAGCGGTTTTTTAATTGATTATATGTTAGCTACAAGTGTGCAAAAGGGCAATAGAGTTTCACTATTTGAAATGTTTTTATGCTAATCCTCCGCACTATGCCTCAATATTTAAAAGTTAAAAAATTGAGTTGAATTTAAATGTCTTTAAAGTTGCTTTTAATTAGCTTTTGCTTTTATTCACTATAAGGGCCAGTTCTTTAATACCCTGCTAAATTTTGAACAGTTGTTTAGGACTTGCCATAGGAACAACCAATGACAATCCTTTTATGTCCGTTTTAAACTTACTACTGCTTTAGCAAGACATTGAAAAATCAAGCCCAAAATTAAATACGTTTTATTCAGGCTAGGTAAGCATTGTTTATTGCCTATGTGTTTGTATGTCCTTTATATGTTTACTTGGTATGTATTATGTGTTAGGTACTTGGAGTCAATATGATCTAAGTTGACAATAAATAAAACTAAACTAAAGCATGTACTTGACTTGTCTGTATACATACTTATGAGGATCTGAATCCAAGCCCAGTTACTTCAGAAATAGCTTGATTTCATTGAAATAGTAGGTACAATCCTGTATGTATTCCATAAATGTCTACATAGTGTAGTTCGTGAGACCAAAAAGGAGTAAGAAAACAGAAGAAAATTATGTCTCCAGCAAAGCTGATAAAGCTTTCCAAGCCTTTTCATGCGATTTATTTATTTCATAATGTTACAAACCAATCAAGCAACAGGAATTATTCAAAGCAATACAATTCAATATGTGGGGTTCAAAAAAAAACTTGTGGGCAAATCCTGTACATTTGTTAAGATGTTGTCAGCTTTAACCAGAGGTGGCAGGCGCAGGCGTGGGGATGGGATTAACAAAGCCCAGCTTCTGGTTGACATAGTGACAGATGAAACGGAATTGACGCCGTTCTCCACCTTGCTGCTGCTGGAAGGTCGCGGAGTCCGTCGCCCAGTCGTAGACCTTGGCCGACGCCGCGATGCTGGACAGAGTCCCGATGGCCGTGTTGCTGGCGGCGACGTTGTCGGCGTCGGGACTCGGCACCGGTGCGGTGACGCCGATCAGGTTGGCGACGCCGGCGATGGTCTGGATGTACGCGGTGTCGGCGACGATGCCGGCGGTCTCGCTGGCTCCGGGGAAGAGCACCACGTAGTCGTTCATGGTCAGATTCAGACTCTGGACATTGGACCAGAAGGAAGTGGGGTAGCTGGAGCACAAGCCGACGCACAGCTGCGGGGGACTGAAGGTGAAAGCGGTGTCGCTGATGATGATGACGCGATTGGTGGTCGGCGTGCATGTGCGATTAAAGCGTCCCCGACCGCCGCCTCCATTGCCGTTGCCGCCTCCATTTTGCCAACCGCCGGCTCCACGGCCGCCTCCCATCCCGCCACCTCCATTGCCGCCGCCTCCATTGCCACCGCCTCCCATGCCGCCGCCTCCATTGCCGCCGCCTCCACGGCCGCCGCCAAAACCGCTGTCTCCCATGCCGCCACCTCCATTACGGCTAGCCACTTGTTGCAAGTAGATGCACGCTGAAAACAATTGAAATCAATTAATTGGCGAACACTCTCTTGGTACCGTCCAGGTCACCCGGATCAACTATATAATCATATACGATTGGTTGAAAATGCAAATGAACCGTGTCATCCGATCAAGGATACGGTCGGCGACAGGCAAAGATGAACCCGCTCTAGCATGGTCCGGCCCAACGTCTATATAATACTCTCTTCTAAAGGTTGAGCCGAGCGAGGGATTTCAGTATTTGGAAGTATTCGGCTTTTCCCACTTCGTGACGTCAACACAGCCGGCAACTGCTTGATAGTCTGTATGCGCTGGCATGTGATTTAGATAGAAATGTCCTACTCCATGACGTCACAGAGTAGGACAAAGCCGAATACTTCCGAGTACTGAAATCCCTCGATCGGTTCAACATTTAGAAGAGAGTATTGTATAGACGTTGGGTCCGGCCTATACCTGGCCATGCTAAAGTGGGTTCATCTTTGACTGTCCCCGACCGTAGGTCTATGCGTCACGTCATAATCAATCGACTACAATGTCGAGTCAATGCTAATCTCTCATGATAGTGTCGATCAACTGAAGACAGCAGTTACACGATTGCGGTGCATGCCTAATAGTCTGGGCGGGATATACCTAAAACAATCGTGCATTTTGTGATAAGAGCACCTAGTATATGTGGTAAAAATTTGGTGCTTTTATCACAAAATGCACAATGGTCGCCACTGGTGACCGAGGTCAATGTAAATGTATTTTTTTTTGTAAAATAATCGTATCCACAAGTCGTACCAGTCATACGCTGTTTTCACACTACATCACTTAAACCCCGGGTCAAACACAGGGGTATACGACTCGGGTCTGTACCCATGGGGTTTGACTTGGGTCCAAAAATTGAATATTTTTACACTACGATGTATTTACAGCTTTTGTCATTGAACAAAATTTCTTAATTTTATCTTTTCAATTTATAATCATAGCTTTTAGTTTAAACATTAGTCTTTAATCAAACATTTTCTTGTTCTTTAGTAGATATTCTGTGTTTTTTGCAATTTGTATGTGCTGTACAAACAGATAATAAATAATAATCATCATCAAGAAGGCAGTAAGATTTTTTAGTTTTTCTTTTTCAAACGTCAAATGCCCTTAGTACGGGCTGTACATAAAAAAATTGTGATAAGAAGATGCTACTTGGCACACATGTTCATTGGTCAATTAGAAGTTATTTTAGACCGGGAGGCAATCTGAAATTGCGTGCAGAGACTCTGTGGCGGCCATTTTCCAAGATGGCATATTTTCATACTTTTTGTTTAATTTTGTTGAGCTTGATATGTTTGCGGAATGTAATTTAGTCAATAAGCACAACGTTTTAAACAAAAAATATTGTCAGAGCTGTACTTTGGCTGTAAAAAAATAATTACGGGAAAAATTGTGCGTTATGGAGCAATTATACAAGTCCTGGCAAGATTGAAACAATTTTGCATTTTGGTATTTCAACACAATTTTTTTACCACATATACAAGATGTCTAACAGCCTCATTAAAGAGATTAGACCTACACTTCCCCCACCGTCAACTTCCATATTTTCGCGGTCTGAAAATGGCCAATACGAATCGTTCTAAGATCGGAATTACGAACCGCAGCGCTCCTGAAACGTTGTGGTGGTGGGAACTGAGAGAACTATTCATTACGTATATAATCTAAATATGTAAATATTTATATAAATATATAAGTATATATTTATCAATAAATATACATATACATATTATGTATATACATATCTTTTCTCATTGCAGTTTCTCATTGCAGTTCCTTATTAGAATAATAAATTATAATAAATTATCTATCTATAACTAATTAGCATAATTAATTAGAATTAATTATGCTAATTAGGAACTAAAAACAAAGTTTTGATCAAAATTCGATTTTTCGATTTTTGAAGGCCTGGAAATCCAATAGTACTCAATAAATGGACAAACCAAAAAATACGTATGTTTTAATTTGGGCTTGTGACCAATCAATTAATAATTAATTATGCTAATTAGGAACTAAACACAAAATTTTGATCAAAATTCGATTTTTCGATTTTTGAGGGTCTGGAAATCCAAAAGTACTCAATAAATGGACAAACCAAAAAATACGTTTGTTTTTCTTTGGGCTTGTGACCAATCCTACCAAGTTTTATCTAAATCTGAGAGGTCATTTTAAGCTTTTTGTTGAATGGCGATTTTTATAAAATAATTAATTATACGGTTTATTATTATGTGAATGAAAAAATTTAACTTTTTATGATTTATATGGATTGTAGACATGACGAGCTTTTGATGGATACCCATATAGACCATATTATAAAATAATATATTATTTTATCCATGTTTATTAATTATGCTAATTATGCTAATTACGCAGAAAGTATTAATTACTCAGGTTGGTGCCATCGATTTTTGGATTCCTCATACTTGAATTAGTAATGGTACCAATTTTCACGAATAGTATCGCAAACGCACTAATTTGCCATTATATAGGACATCTTGACTCCACTAACATCTACCTATCTGAGGTTATCAGCGAAAACCATATTTCATATATATATATATATATATACATATATATTATATAAATATATAAATGCATAAACAAATGAATTTTTAATTACATTTTACGTATTTATGCGTTTATTATACGAATCGTGACGATAATAATTATCGACTGAGCCATCGACTGTTCATTTACTTCCATTGTCACGTAGAAGATGGCTCTTGCGGTAGTAATTCCGATGACTTTTTGTGCTTCAAGGATTAGCATTGGAAGCATTGGAAGTTGACGCTCTTCCCAGTGGTGGGGCGGGGGAAGTGTAGGTCTAGTATCTTTAAGCCTCATGCTCAAAAGAATTTCCAGATTTATCGACGCCAGAGTCTACCAGAGTCTACTGGATTCCGTCCATAAGATTATTAGCACACGGTCTTGTGGTGTTGAGGACTGACATCCGCAAATATTTACTTGCGGACGCAACTTCTTTTGAGCATGAGGCTGTAAGCAAACATTCTCACCCATGTCACCCGTGGCAGCCATTTTTATCTTATTATTATTATTTTCTTTATTCACAGTAATCTAATATACAAAGTACAATATACATTGATACTGGCGACATTCAAAGTATGGAAAGCCAGGAGTAAACCATACTCCTAAGGCTTTCATGTCATGTTATGGAGACTATGTGATGACTTTTCTTATGATTCGACAAGTTCCAAGTAGTGCAGTTTTCTGTATTTCTTCGCAAAAGCGTGTGCCAGGAATTGCACTCAAGTAGCCCTGCAACTTCTTGCTTATTGTACCTAAAGCTCCCACAACAATGGGCACCACTTTAGTTTTCAATTTCCACATTCTTCCAATTTCAATTTCCAGGTCTCTATACTTAATTCTTTTTTCTGCTTCTTTCTGCACCACATTCCTGTCCATAGGTATTGCCACGTCAATTATTATACATGTCTTATTTGCTGTGTCCTTTATGACAATATCAGGTTTGTTAGCCATGATGGTTCTATCTGTATGTATTTGTTCATTCCATAAAATTGTCCCTTCTTTGAATAAAGTTACCTGGTTTGGATGATGTTCGTACCAATTTGAATTGACAGGTAAGCCAAATTGTTTACAGATTGCCCAGTGTAATGATGACGCTACTTTATCATGTCTCTCTATATACTCCTTTTTAGCTAAAACAGGACATCCTGCTACTATATGATCGATCGTCTCTTCGAAATGTTGACAAATTCGACATATACCATTTGAACCAGTCTTTAAAATTCTCTTCTCATAGCTCCTGGTTCTTAAGGCTTGATCTTGAGCTGCTACAACCAATGCTTCAGTCTCCCCTTTAATATTACCTTTAAAGAGCCAGTTAAAGGAACTTGGTCTATCAACATGCACCTGCTTCATATTTCTTGGATATTGACCGTGCATAGGCTTTGCTTCCCAATCATCACAAATCTTGCGCTGGACCACATATTTTACTTCCTGACGATATTGTTTCACATTCTCAACAGGTGTTCTGGTCAACGTAACAGTTGGCAAGGGCAATTTCAAATCCATCCTCAGCTTGTCTGCTATTCGAAGAAGTGACAATGTTTTCGGTCTTCTTTCTTCAAAGCGTCGTACAATTTGCAACAACTCATCATTTTCCTTCAGCCTTAAATATTCAGCAATTCCCAATACTGCTATCTTATACGCACTTTCAAGTTGGCACAATCCTCTTCCCCCTTCTTTTCTCGGAGCATATAGTCTTTCTACGTCGGCTCTTGGGTGATGGAGCTTATGCAAAGTAAGCAATTTCCTTGTTTTTCTATCAATTTGTCTCATTTCTTCAAGCTTCCAATCTATTATACCAAAACTGTATTGAATAATTGGAATTGCAAGCGCCAAATGGCGATAATTTTGTTCTTCCCGCTCAATTCAGTTTCAAGTACTAATCTAAGACGTCGCCGATATTCACTTATAATCTTACTTTTCATTTCATTCTGCTCCACACCATTCCTCTCATGAACACCAAGATATTTGTAGGTCTGTCCCTCTTCCAATTGTCTAATAGTAATATTATCATTGAAGGTGATATTCGTTGTTTGTTCAATTTTTCCCCTTACAAAGCAAGCTGTTGAACATTTATCCAAACCAAATTTCATTGATATATCGTCACTGAAACTTTTTGTAATTTGAAATAATGTGTCCATCTCTTCCCTGCTTGCAGCAAAAAGCTTTAAATCATCCATGTACAGGAGATGATTCACTGGCCTGTCAGTCTTTGTCATTTTATAACCACATCCTGAATCATTTAATAACTTCGTCAAGGGGAAGAGACTCATACAAAACATTAGCGGAGACAGAGAATCACCTTGAAATATTCCCTTTTTAATGGAAATTTTTCCCGTCAAGATTGTGTCAGTCTGTGTGGATATCATGAGGTTTGTACTCCATGATTTCATTGTTTCTTGACAAAAGTATATCAACATTGGATTCAAACGATACATTTTCATTACTTGTATTATCCAACTGTGGGGTACGCTGTCAAATGCTTTCATGTAATCAATCCATCCCATATGAAGACTTCGTTTCTTTCTCTTGCAATCGTCCATTATTGTTTTACTTAACAATAAATGATCCTTACATCCATATGAACCCTTACTGCATCCTTTCTGTTCCGATGGTATGATATTATTTACTTCAAAAAACATATGAATACGGTTTGTCAAAATCGAGGTTAAATTTTTGTACATAGTGGGTAAGCAAGTAATAGGTCTGTAGTTACTTGGCAAATGAGTTGCATTAGATTTTGGCAAAAGATAAGTTACACCTCTCGTCAGCCATCCAGGTACAAATAAGGGATTATGGACAATGTAATTGTAAGCTTTCGCAAAGCTCTTGTGCAATGAAGTAAAGGATTTAAGCCAAAAGTTGTGAATTCCATCCATACCAGGAGCCTTCCAATTTGACGATTTTTTCAAGCTTAGGGTTATCTCCTTTTCAGTTATATCTTCCCATTTCATCTCTGGATATAGTGAATTGACTTGGATTTGATCTTGGATCCATTCTGCCTCAACATTATGCTCTTCTTCATTTTCCCAGATACTTTTCCAAAAGCATTCAACTTCGTCAACTGATGGTGGATTAATTACTTCAATTCTTTTGGTGCCAATATCTCGATAAAATTTCTTTGCTCCAGTAGAGAATTGTCTGTTCTGTTGAAATTGCAGCACTCGCTTGTTGTATCTTCTTACTCTCTGTGATTTTGCCAAAATCTTTTGCTTGAGTATTTCTTCTACTCGAATTATATCAGCTACCTCGGATATGTTGTATTTTAGGCTCAACTTTATCTTGATGTTTTGTAACTTCACTGATATATTTCCAAGCCGAATTTCTTTTAAATGTGATAACTCTCTTCTCCACCCTTCGATTTGATTTGCTATCCTTGTTTTCCATTTTGGTACACAATTCTTACTTGTTTTCTTTATCGTTTTCTCTGGCAATCCAAGTTTGTTTACAATTACTTGAGCTGTGGAGTACACCAAATGATTTAACTCGGTGATAGTAAGTAATCTTCTCATATCTTCGACAATTTCACGTAATGCATGACATGCCAATCCTATCAAACCTTTTACATGCCTAGTTACTCTCAATTTGGGCAACCTCTCTCTGGTAGTAATGTATTTTTCCTGTTGATGATACCACATTTCTTCGATCTCCGCTTTTAATTCAGAATAATCAACATTTGCCCGTTCACGATCTTCATAAGCCTGATTTTGATTACCCCCTCGCCACTCTTCATTGGCATTCACCTGATCTTGATTCCCTTCCTCTTGATCTTCTACTTGATTATCACTTGGAACTTGAACTTGATCTTGATCATTATTTTGAACTTGATCTCCATCTGCCCTATCTGGATCCTGTCTACCAGCACGTACTATCTCTTTGACACTTCTTTCTATCAATTCTATCTGTTCTACTGTTAACTTCTTACTCTTGATTAAAAACCTTCTCTGGTTTGCTAACTTATTCGAATCCATGTTTGGTCTTTGAGATGGATTTCGCTGCCGCCATAATTCGAAAGTCTTTTCTATATTACCTGACAACGTTGTGTGCTTAACATACAAATGGCACCACATAATCTCCATATTCTCTTCCTCTGTCCATTTCTGCCTCTTCGCTTGTGTATTTACATGAGTTTGCGAGGCAGTCAGGCTTGGAGTAGCGCTGGTTTGAGTTGCCTCGTCCCAGGGATCTACATCCACCTCACATGAACTTTGAGAAGATCCAGGTGGTGACTTCTCTCCCTCATCCTGGACTGAGGGTACCCTTACTTGTTGTGCCGCTGTGTGGGCGATGCGGCTTTGACTCCTGGTCCTACAAGAAACCAGAAGCTGGCTGGCTTCGCTCTCATCCTGATAATCATTGGGTTTTTTTCGTATCATTTCTCAACTCGCATCACATTCCACACCCTCTACATTGATATCTTGAGGTCTTGACTTCTCAGGAATAAAGAAGGCCGTGCTTGAAATTATTTGTACGGAGACCTTATTTGTTTTCTTTTCCCGTCAGAAATATTTTTAGGGTTGAAAAGATTTCAAACAAATTCAATCATACCTTCCGTAATTCTTCATGCAGGACAAAAATTATTACCTCAAAATGATCAGCACACAGTTTGGAATAGATATTAAGAAGAATTGTGACATTTAAAGCACTAATACTGATAAAATTCAATAAAAAAGTCAGAGCAAAGAGCAAGCACTTCTAACCAGAAATCTCAAAACAAGTGAAGTCCTTATTATTATTATTATTATTATTATTATTATTATTATTATTATTATTATTATTATTACTAGGAAAACGCTCTGAGTAACGCGTTGATGAGCGAGCACGGATACGCGGAACACCTCGAACCGAAATTATGTCTATCGAAAATATCATTAAAAGCCAATAAATCTTGAATTTCGTCAGACTTGAATAAAAATCTCTAAATATTCCTAAAATGTTAGTATCAACCCTTATGATTGAACTGTTCCTTGTTAATATTCAAAAATCACAGGATCTCTTTAAAAAAATATACCTGGGACCACTCAAATCATATGATATTAGTGTGTACACAATATCAGATCAATCTGTTGAACGGTCATTATTAGTTTCATTTCGTTTGAAACTTTCTGCTCTAACTACCTTGCCTTGAACTGAAGATTCGAAGTCGCCGTGAATTTGACAGCCAACACGCAAAATGTCACTAAAATTACAAAACCTTTTGAAAATAACTACAGATTTGACTGAAAATTGGCAAAAATACCTTAAATGTTGGTACCAATGACCATGCAAAGTTTTTAGTTGATCGGTCAATCGGTTCTAGTTTAAATTTCAAAAATCACAGGAAAAATGGTTTCAAATTTGAACCAATGGGTGGATTTGGTTGAAATTTATTATGATTGGGTACAATGTTGGTTGCAATGTCTTTGCCTAATTTCAAATTGATCAAACCAACCAATCGAAAGATAATTTTTTTAAAATTTGCACCAATCAGGGGATTTCAAAAAAATTAGGGTCTGCAACAATCAGAAATGTTACGTACTTGTGTGCAAAATTTCAGCTCGATCGAAGAAAAACTCTGACCTGTATATCGTCAGTAACAGAAAAAAAAAAAAAAAAAAAAAAACAGAGGTCCGTGCCAAAAGAGCCAAAAGGAGACGCTCGCTTCGCTCGCTCAATTATTATTATTATTATTATTATTATTATTATTATTATTATTATTATTATTATTATTATTATTATTATTATTATTATTATTATATCTTTATTTGCAACAGAAACCAAATTCCACAATGTGCAAATATAATAAAAACATATAGCAGACAAAACAGATTTCCCTGAAACAGGTTCGTTAGATAAGAACACAACAGAACATTTAACAAGATAATATTAAATAACACATCAGTCAACAATGAACAGAGACAAATTACAGTGTTTTAATTACATTCAATTTGAACACAGTTATGGTATTAAAATTAAAATCCAGATGACAGTTAATTTTGACCATCCTATTGAAACATTCCTGTATCCGGACAATACACATGTTATTAAAAATATTAAGTCGACTAGAATAAGGTCTAAATTATCTAAATTATGTCAACAAAATGGCATGCGACACCATCTTTTACATTAAATCGACCATGGGGATCTTGAATATGACATAAAAATTCTCGATTTGCACACCGATCACTTGTTGTAGTGAAAATCGTTATAGTCGACTCTGACAAAGTGCATTCAAGTGATTGAAAAAGTAACTCACCCAACCCTAAGACGATGTAGAGCTTCATGATGATGCTTCTGGCTGCTTGTACCTACTTGTTGCACTCTTTCCTGCTTATATACCCGAGTTAATGACACCCTGGGTTGAACTCATGACACATCGACACCTGGCGAGTCGACCAATCAGAGGCCACCAACACCACAAGACGATGTGTCAGCGAGGTCACAAGGTCCTTTTAATAGTTTTGTGACAATAACAATTTTAGGCATATTGTTTTGGTTAATTGGAATACTATCGATGTAGGCGTAAGTATAACCCATAAAAAACACTCCGTGTAAAAATACCAGCCAAGTCTATTCAATTAAAAAAAATAGAAGAAATCTAAAAATTCAGCACTGAAAAGTAGTGATATCAAAAAATTGGCCAAGTCAAAACTTTTCAAAAAATACTTGGCGCATCGTTCATATAAATAGTATAGAAGTAGGCAGGAAATGAAATGTACTCATCTACACATGTCCTAAAAAAACGATGCGCCAAGTATTTTTTGAAAAGTTTTGACTTGGCCAATTTTTTGATATCACTACTTTTCAGTGCTGAATTTTTAGATTTCTTCTATTTTTTTTTAATTGAAGAGACTTGGCTGGTATTTTTACACGGAGTGTTTTTTATGGGGATATCACTCCTTTTTTCAGTTTATTATTACAACTTGTAACATATTGTGGCACCAAAGATTATAATTCTTTTAAAAAATAAGATTTTGTGATTTGGTTGCTAAGAAAAGTTGTGCTTGTTACTGTGTTAATGCTATAAATAATATGTTACAAAGTATAGCAAAAGTTTCGTTCCAATCGGTCCAGCCGTTCTCGAGTTACGGCATCACTTCCGGTTTTCAAAATGGCGGTTGACATCACTGCCACCTAAAATTTGTATCTATTAATGTTATGTAACATTATAAGCCTTCTGAATATGTAGTTATTGATATAAGAGATGATTTTAGTCAGATTTGTAATTTTTATGACGTCATTTCCGGTTTAGGTTATAGAACATTTCTTCTTTCACTATTGGTATTCCTTATAGATGACCTTCTAAATCGAATGGCGCTAATTTCGTTCTAATCGGTCCAGCCGTTTTTGATATATGACGTCACTTCCGGTTTAAAAATGGCGGCACAAAAAATTTATAAGAACAAAGGTATCATTAGACGCCAAAAGTGCACATGTGGTAAAATTTTCATATCGATCGGTTCAGCCGTTTAGGCTGTGGCAGTGATAGCAACGTTTCCTGATATCTGAATCATCATCATCAGATAGCTTTTAAAAGGGGTGTAATTTCACTGTTTTCACGGCCCTCTAGCACCCAAACGGCATAACGTATTGTTCCCAAATTTGGTATATGTTGTCAGGTGGGCCATAGCTCGAAATTAAGTTATTTCGCAACAATGTGAGATTTCCCAATTTTGAGATCCAGTAGGCCGAAAATGCCATGTTGTTGCTTACAGTAAAAGTGTTTGGTCTGCTCCTCAGTTTATTAGGCATTTACGGTATGTTGAGTGAGTGTGAGTGTATAGTACGACTTGGCTGGGTGGAGCGACCGCTCCACTAGATTAAGGCAATTCCTAGAACAAAATAGTATCAAGCAATTGTTTTTAAACATCGCGTGTATAGGCATCCAGCGTGAGAAAAGGTTGCCAAAGTAACCTATACCTGTAAAGGTATATAGGGAATAAGCAAATCTGACAGGGGCAATCCAAAGTTCATATTTAGAGTGATTATTTATTAAAGAAAGAATATTTAAGTAGGTACACAGTGCATAATGATACGAAATATTTATTCACACACATTTTCAAGTTAAATATTCATCTGATAAATATTATTGATCTATTATTTATAGCTTTGACACATTTCCCCCACCCTCACAGCCTCCATTTTCTACCCTTGTGACTTCTTGTGGGCAAGACATGAAAGTGTTTTCACTTTCATTACAATATTTACAATATTATTGTGAGGTATTGTGAGGTGGTTTGCATGGAACAGCAATGTAATCCTAGGATTAAACATTGAATGCCGCCTTTTTTGTAAACAAACAAAATAAAGATGCTGAAACTGAAAACTGAAACTATTTTTGAGTGCAGTTCGAATAGTGCTCCGAGTTAAAATTTTATTTCATGCAATGCTAAAGCATCAAGTTCATATTTTCTTAGGCCGGGTGGGACCAACTTTGGATTAGCTAACTGTAATTTTCTCTTTTGAATTTATATCTTCCTAATTTAAAATAAAATGAAATTGTCAGGATTTTGATCTGGAATAACTTTAATAATAAGTCATTATTGAATATTAAATATAATAAATGTAAATGTGTGAAATTTGTTTCACATGATTTACATTGAAGATTGGGGGTGAGGGGGGAAATTTCGACAAACGAAAGACGCAACCTAAGCTGTATAAAGTAAGCAAGTAGTGAACTCTTTCAATATCCAACTGAAATGTATCATTTCATTAAGCAAACAACAATCCTGGCGTTCAGCAATAAACGATTAAGAAATCGCGAATGCCATGCAGCTCGGTACTCCCTGAGTCTCCACATTTGCATAGTAGAATACAAGGCAAGAAAATTGAGTTAATATCAGGGACTGGAACCCAAATGAATAACGGTTCCGGTTCCGGTACCGGTTCCAAGTTTTTAAAAATATCAGTTCCAGTTCCGGTTCCTGTTCCTGGAAAAATTAAAATAACGGTTAAGATTCCGGTTCCGGTTCCACTTCGGTACCATAAGGGTTCAAAACGGTTCCATAAAATTCAGACAATAGGTAATTCAAATAATATTTTTAAATCTACTTTTAGGAACTTACATGCTCCGAATGTCTAATATTAGTTTGACTCAATGATCATTTATTTGAAAAATTGTTAATGGTAGTAAATAATATCAGATTTGAAAGGAAATAAAGTAAAAATTCATTTAATCATTTAAAGAACGACATGGCAGTGGTGACGGTTTGTTCCGTTGGAGGTGCTGGTGGCCCTGATAAGGGCCGTTCGCGACGTTTCGAAGGATGTACTTCCTTCATACCGTCACCACTGCCATGTCATTACAAGATGGTTCCGAAAACGTCCACGACATCATTTAAAGAACCCTTATGGAACCGTTATGGAACCCAAATAAAGTTTAATATTAATAAGGGTTCCGGTTCCGGTTCCACCTTAAAAAATAATATGGGTTCCGATTCCGGTTCCGGTTCCAGTCCCTGGTTAATATTCGACCTAAAATTGTTTGTAATACCACGACTTAAAATATATAATTGAGTGGATCAGATGCTAAACAGCCACTATGATTAGTTCAGAGAAAAACCGGTAAAACCACTTGCATTTCCTATACTCAACCCACGGTATGAAAGGGAAGATAAATTTTCTTGGACTTCACATTTTATTAAGAATATAGAGAATAAAAAACTGTATTATCAGTTATTACATATAGATAACTCAAAAACTATATTTTTGGAGATGGCCAGGTACTGAATTAGTGAATTTCATAGTTCTTGAATAATTTTCTAACATTAATGATATCCGACCAATCCCATTCATCCCATTTCAATCCCACCACAAAGAGAATATAAGGTCCTAGGGGGGAATAAGGCCCACCTTAATTGTTTTGATAGATATTTTGGAATGGACGCACAAATAATGTGCAAACACAAGTTAATATTGACCATTGATCTATTGTGGTCAAGTTGATATTGAATTTGACCAAACATAATTATTCTAATAGTATAAAAATTGACCTTGAAAAAAAGTTTACCTGTGGGCCTTGTTCCCCTCATGTGTGGGGAACAAGGCCCTCCTATAGTAAACCACTAATCAGAATGTTGAGCCCATATACAATCATCCCCATCATCTGTCTTCAAGCCCACACATTCATAATGATAGCAAATATGAAAATCTATGCACATTCATATGCTTTCATAACAGTTCATTTCCGCATATCGCACAGCCACGACTCGGTGACAGAATTTAGACAAAGAAATCACCATTTTCATCATTTTTCTCATTTTTCTTAGTCTGGTTTCAAAACGGTTTGGACTATCGACACAAAACTTCGCTAACACACCAAACTAGTGGTACTTTACAAACGAGGATTCATAAATTGTGCCCCAGATTTCAGACTCCTGAGATATTTAGAGTGGGCCTTGTTCCCCACTGGGCCTTATTCCCCCCTAGGACCTTATATTTTTTTAATTTTTTCATGTTGCTTACTTCACTTTGTTGCAATACCTTTCATTAAAATTATTAATGTATTTGATGTTTTATCTAATCATTCCACAGTTTGAAAGTATTGCAAAAACAATATTCGCTTCTGGCGATGTATTCTCTTTTTCTGTCATTCCGATTAGAATCATCGCCAGAAGTTGTATGCCAAGGATGGTAAAAAGACGAACAATAAGTGCATGTGTTCATGATGTTTAGGTATAATGAAATAACTAGGAAAACGCTCTGTATAACGCGTTGATGAGCGAGCACGGATACGCGCAACACCTCGAACCGAAATTATGTCTATAGAAAATATCATTAAAAGCCAATAATTCTTGAATCTCGTCAGACTCAAGTATAACAATCTCAAAATATTCCTAAAACATTAGTCCCAATAACATGCAAAGCTTGAACCTTTTGAACCTTTCTGATTGAACTGTTCCTCGTTAATATTCAAAAATCTCAGGATCTCTTTCAAAAAATAGACATGGGACCACTCATGATAATATAAGTGTGTTCTTACACAATATTAGATCGATCTGTTGAATGGTCATATCAGTTTCATACGTTTGAAAGTTTCTACTCTAACTACCTTGGAACTATAAAGAGTCGAAGTAGCCGTGATCAACATTTTCGAGAAATTTGACAGCCAACACGCAAAATGTCCGTAAAACGTCAATAACTTTTGGATTTAAACACAGATTAGTCTGAAAATTGTCAAAAATACAGATAATGTTGGTCCCAATGAACATGCTAAGTTTTAAGTTGATCGGTCATACGGTTCTAGTTTAAATTTCAAAAATCATATGAAAGATTTTTTTAAATTTTAACCAATGGGAGGATTTAGCTGAAACTTTGTATGATTGGGTAAAATGTTAGTGGTAATGACTTGTCAAAATTTCAAATTGATAAAACAAACCAATCGAAAGATAATTTTTTTAAAATTTGAACCAATCATTCACGGGATCCCGTTCAAAAACGATCCCAGGGACCTCATAGATTACGTTAGTATGTGTACAAAATGTCAGATCGATTGCTTGGGCGGTTTGACCTGGGCTGTGACCACAAAAAAACAAAAACACACAGAGAAAGTGCCATAAGAGTACCGTGGTGACGCTTGCTACGCTCGCTCAATTAGTTGCACTTTTAGTTCGCATTGCCGAGTTGTAATCCCGAATCAAATACCCCGAATGCTATGATTCAATTTGTCGGACCGTTCTGTATAGTCGACTGATCAAGAATGATGATAACTGACGATGAAAAATGAAGGTGAATTAGGACGGTGGCAAGGAGGTGGTCAGAGCCAATTAGTATGCAACCTTTCCTTCATTTGTCTCGACTAGATTGACGGGACAGTTGAAACGGGACAGCCAATTGAATGCGAACGCTTGATAAGCGTGTATTCCAATTGCATGACCTTGGCCAGATCTATTCTTTAAGATTTACCATCAATAGACCATTTTAAATACTAGGAAAACGCTCAGTGTAACGCGTTGATGAGCGAGCACAGAACATGCAACATCCCCATAGTAACGATGCACGACACGGCACAAGACGATTTTCTCTGCAATTTTTCAATCTCCATAATACACTGGATGAATAACAGATCCATTGTATCGTGAAGTCTTACCTACATACCTTCTCCAGAAATCTCCTGTAACATCCCATTCTAAACTCGTAAAATTACAATTAATACTTGACTGATTGGGCTTACAATATGTAAAATTTAATATTAAGTTGGTCTTGATCACCATGCAAAATTTGAACTTAATGTGAACATTTTTATTGTCGACCAATCAGAAGACATTATTTAAACTTAAACCAATTAGAGGATTTGGCCTTCGTACTGCATCCGATTTTATGCGCTAGCTCAAAAATGCTTTCATTTTACTGTACACTGTGGATAGCTTGGCTGCTCTACAGGCCTTGCCTTGGAGCAGAAGCTTAAAGAAGGCAGGGATGACAATTTAGTATACATTTTTCAAGATTACGGAATAAAATGACCTTTAAATGACAAAACTTTTGAAAATAACGACAGATTAGACTGAAAATTGGCAAAAATACCTCAAATGTTGGTACCAATGACCACGCGAAGTTTTAAGTTGATCGGTCAATCTGTTCTAGTTTAAATGTCAAAAATCACATGAAAAATGGTTTTAAATTTGAACCAATAGGAGGATTTGGCTGAAACTTTTTATGATTGGGTACAATGTTGGTTGCAATGTTTTTGCTAAATTTCAAATTGATCAAAGCAACCAATCAAAAGATAATTTTTTTAAAATTTGAACCAATCACGGGAGCCCGTTCAAAAACGATCCCAGGGATCTCATAGATTACGTTAGTATGTGTACAAAATTTCAGATCGATTGCTTGAGCGGTTTGACCTGGGCTGTGACCACAAAAAAAAAACACACAGAGAAAGTGCCATAAGAGTACCGTGGTGACGCTCGCTACGCTCGCTCAAAAAATCATATGCAGTATTATTTCCTGACACCTTAGTCCCTGTTTAACCTATTGTTGAAACAGGGACTAAGGTGTCTGGTAATCAAACTGCATATGATTTTTCTTAAAAAGCAGAGCCACCAAAATAATATTTAAAATGGTCTATAAGCGGATTACAATAAATAATTTTTTCCGGTGAAACCTACAGACTGATCCTGCTAGAAATCAGTTAGGAAACCAACGGAATAGTAATGATTAGTGAATCGTTTGTGTTAGAAGGCCTGATCCGTTACTTCCTTGACCTATGTGACGCGAATAGTACATGCATAAACAAAAGAAACCGAGATTCGAGTCATAAGTTTAAATCTCTTCTGTTCACCTTGCTTCATTAAAATTTTAATTAACTGTTTTTGTGTATGACAAACTACAAATATTGTTTCATGACGACCTCATAATTGTTTATTTTTATTATTGTATTGTAATTACCATGTTCCTATGGGCGTTCAAGCAATGACCTCATTAGTTTCACAACTTCTTATATCTACGAAAAATACAATATCAATCACTTTCTTCATTATGTTTGAATTATCCCTCAGGTTTTATTTCTGTTGGCAAGGTAACATTTAGACACAGAAATTTAGTCCTACGAAGATTTATTTCTGAGTTAGTTCATAATCTGTTCTCCGCGCAGTTTCCCAAACCTCCCTTTCATAATAATCATTCAAGCTGCAGAATAACGCAAAAGAAAAGTGAAATAAAGTCGTGTCGCTGAACCATGATCGCGTTGCTGGTGTTGGGTGCGCTGGTCGGGGCATGTCACGTGACTGCAAGTGGAGGGTACCGACTGCTCGACCACCCTCTCGACATGGATGTCTTGAAGAACAAGTCGGAGCTCTACATGAACACGGTACGTGGTCGGAACAACGCATCGTGCCTCATTGCGAATCCACTGGACAGGGTGGCGCAAGAAAAACTCCCCCCTGTTTGAGCGGTCACGACTGCAGGTTGCACTGGGCCGCACTATTTCTGCACTCGGTTTGGAATTAGCATTGAGTGTTGTATGGTGACGTCATTTCAGTGCAACCCCTGTGCAGCACCAGTGCGGCCAGCCGAAAACGCCATATATCGAAACCATTAAAGATAGGGTTCGGAAATTTTTTCCAATTTAAAAAACATGGTACCCAAATTTCACAGTTCAATGAAAATAATTTCATATCTTGGAATGAATGGTCTGTTATTTTTATTTTGTCCTACAGAAGTTTAGTGCCTGAAAATTAGTAAAAATTTGGCACTAAACGTGTGTAGGACGAAATAAAACTAATCACCCATTCCACACTATAAAATTATTTTAATTGAATACTTCTGAAGACTCGTACAAAGCCTTATTTTATTAACAATTACATTGGTAAAAGATATTGATAAAAATAGATTAAAAACTCTTCAAGGTCACGCTCACTTCTCAGCCGTCTTCAGTTTCACTGATTACTTGTTTTTCAGCAAGAGTTGGTGTCCAGACACGGCTACCCTGTAGAGACTCACGTGGTGACAACAGAAGACGGATACATCCTCACGCTACATCGCATTCCACATGGCAAGGACAGCGATCCGTTCAGGGTTCGATCCCCGGTGATACTCATGCACGGGATGTTACTTGCCTCAGACAGTTGGGTGTTGACAGGACCGGACAGCGCTCTAGGTATGGACATTGGGAGAGGAACTGTCGGTGGACGGAGGGAGAATATTTTTCTGGCAAAGAGTTCGTAAATGGGAGAAAAAATTTAATTCCAACTTTAAAATTTTAGAAGTGAAATAAATGGTTGATCCAACTAGATTATGTTTTCAAATGTCATTCACGATAGTTCTGTGATGAAATTGGGGTCGTAAAACCCATCTAGAGTAAAAAATGTTCGATTTTTTAATTCGAAATAGTTTACTTTTAATATATCCTTCATTTTACTGATGTAATAGCTGTCAGAACACAGTATGTATACTACACTTCTAAATCAGAGTTCTATTTGTATAAATAAGTAAATTATAAGAGTTTTTGTCAAAGTCGATTTATGTCCAATTTACGAAGTCTTAGCCAGAAAAATATTCGCGACCGGCGACTACGGCTCTCTAGGTACGTAGAATTGTAATATTTGGGTGAGAAGATGACCCGGCATATTGTTTACAATGAAGCATAAGATGATTCTCTTCTTTCTCACCAGGATTCATCCTGGCTGATAGTGGCTACGACGTATGGATGCCCAACGCCAGGGGTAACTTCTACTCTATGAAGCACGTGTCAATGACGCCGAAGAACCCAGCATTCTGGGAATTCAGGTTAATAAACTTCTTCAACCTCTAGGCAACCCAATCCCTGGGCGAAAGGTTGACAGGCATTGAATTAATGCAGAAACACATGAACAAGTAGAATTCTACCAAGTATTGAAAATAGTTTAGGATCAAGAAGTCAACATTCACGCCTGGGGGATACTCAACTTCTCACATTCATCGTAAATTTAGTGGCTGAAGATTTGAATTTGCATTGTATGGAATTGCTGTAACGAACGTGAAGTAAACCTTCTTTGAACCATAAAGAAAATACATTCTCCCTTTTACATAGTTGCACTACGCGTTATATACTACGCACTACGCGTGATTTTGTCTTCCCACTTCAGAATTTAAAAAAAGAATCGGATGGTAGAGAGACCCATTACAGCCTAATAGACAAAATAATGTCCCAAATTAAAGTAGGTACTTTATGACCTCTGGTACGACCTCAATAGTTCTAAATACGATTATTTTTCGATAAAAATCGTATTTAACACTTTGCCACAAAAATGCCATAAATAATGCCAAACACTAGAGTACTTTATAATCTCTGATGTAAAATATCAGATTGTTAAATACGATTATATTTTCAATAAATATAGTATTTAACACTTTGAGGTCGCATACCAGTGCTCCAGTACTCCAGTGTGTGGCCTTATTTTGTCTTTAAGACTGTAATGGGTCTATCCCATGTTTTAACATAATATTAGTGTGAAGAAAAATTTCATAAAAGCCCTCTGACAAACCGAGCGATTCCCATTCGCTTAACCCAGTCAGAGTCAATACTTTGCAGTTGGCACGAGATGGGTGTCCACGACCTCCCTGCCGTCATCGACTACGTCCTACAGACCACGAACCATCAGCAACTCTTCTATATCGGACACTCCATGGGGTCGACGATGTTGTTCACCCTCTTGTGTTGCAGTTGGCACGAGATGGGTGTCCACGACCTCCCTGCCGTCATCGACTACGTCCTACAGACCACGAACCATCAGCAACTCTTCTATATCGACACTCCATGGGGTCGACGATGTTGTTCACCCTCTTGTGTTGCAGTTGGCACGAGATGGGTGTCCACGACCTCCCTGCCGTCATCGACTACGTCCTACAGACCACGAACCAGCAGCAACTCTTCTATATCGGACACTCCATGGGGTCGACGATGTTGTTCACCATCTTGTGTTGCAGTTGGCACGAGATGGGTGTCCACGACCTCCCTGCCGTCATCGACTACGTCCTACAGACCACGAACCATCAGCAACTCTTCTATATCGGACAATCCATGGGGTCGACGATGTTGTTCACCATCTTGTGTTGCAGTTGGCACGAGATGGGTGTCCACGACCTCCCTGCCGTCATCGACTACGTCCTACAGACCACGAACCATCAGCAACTCTTCTATATCGACACTCCATGGGGTCGACGATGTTGTTCACCATCTTGTGTTGCAGTTGGCACGAGATGGGTGTCCACGACCTCCCTGCCGTCATCGACTACGTCCTACAGACCACGAACCATCAGCAACTCTTCTATATCGACACTCCATGGGGTCGACGATGTTGTTCACCATCTTGTGTTGCAGTTGGCACGAGATGGGTGTCCACGACCTCCCTGCCGTCATCGACTACGTCCTACAGACCACGAACCATCAGCAACTCTTCTATATCGACACTCCATGGGGTCGACGATGTTGTTCACCATCTTGTGTTGCAGTTGGCACGAGATGGGTGTCCACGACCACCCTGCCGTCATCGACTACGTCCTACAGACCACGAACCATCAGCAACTCTTCTATATCGGACACTCCATGGGGTCGACGATGTTGTTCACCATCTTGTGTTGCAGTTGGCACGAGATGGGTGTCCACGACCTCCCTGCCGTCATCGACTACGTCCTACAGACCACGAACCAGCAGCAACTCTTCTATATCGGACACTCCATGGGGTCGACGATGTTGTTCACCATCTTGTGTTGCAGTTGGCACGAGATGGGTGTCCACGACCTCCCTGCCGTCATCGACTACGTCCTACAGACCACGAACCATCAGCAACTCTTCTATATCGGACACTCCACGGGGTCGACGATGTTGTTCACCATCTTGTGTTGCAGTTGGCACGAGATGGGTGTCCACGACCTCCCTGCCGTCATCGACTACGTCCTACAGACCACGAACCATCAGCAACTCTTCTATATCGGACACTCCATGGGGTCGACGATGTTGTTCACCATCTTGTGTTGCAGTTGGCACGAGATGGGTGTCCACGACCTCCCTGCCGTCATCGACTACGTCCTACAGACCACGAACCAGCAGCAACTCTTCTATATCGGACAATCCATGGGGTCTACGATGTTGTTCACCCTCTTGTGTTGCAGTTGGCACGAGATGGGTGTCCACGACCTCCCTGCCGTCATCGACTACGTCCTACAGACCACGAACCATCAGCAACTCTTCTATATCGGACACTCCATGGGGTCTACGATGTTGTTCACCATCTTGTGTTGCAGTTGGCACGAGATGGGTGTCCACGACCTCCCTGCCGTCATCGACTACGTCCTACAGACCACGAACCATCAGCAACTCTTCTATATCGGACACTCCATGGGGTCGACGATGTTGTTCACCATCTTGTGTTGCAGTTGGCACGAGATGGGTGTCCACGACCTCCCTGCCGTCATCGACTACGTCCTACAGACCACGAACCATCAGCAACTCTTCTATATCGGACAATCCATGGGGTCGACGATGTTGTTCACCATCTTGTGTTGCAGTTGGCACGAGATGGGTGTCCACGACCTCCCTGCCGTCATCGACTACGTCCTACAGACCACGAACCATCAGCAACTCTTCTATATCGGACACTCCATGGGGTCGACGATGTAGTTCACCATCTTGTGTTGCAGTTGGCACGAGATGGGTGTCCACGACCTCCCTGCCGTCATCGACTACGTCCTACAGACCACGAACCAGCAGCAACTCTTCTATATCGGACACTTCACGGGGTCGACGATGTTGTTCACCATCTTGTGTTGCAGTTGGCACGAGATGGGTGTCCACGACCTCCCTGCCGTCATCGACTACGTCCTACAGACCACGAACCATCAGCAACTCTTCTATATCGGACACTCCATGGGGTCGACGATGTTGTTCACCATCTTGTGTTGCAGTTGGCACGAGATGGGTGTCCACGACCTCCCTGCCGTCATCGACTACGTCCTACAGACCACGAACCATCAGCAACTCTTCTATATCGGACACTCCATGGGGTCGACGATGTTGTTCACCATCTTGTGTTGCAGTTGGCACGAGATGGGTGTCCACGACCTCCCTGCCGTCATCGACTACGTCCTACAGACCACGAACCATCAGCAACTCTTCTATATCGGACAATCCATGGGGTCGACGATGTTGTTCACCATCTTGTGTTGCAGTTGGCACGAGATGGGTGTCCACGACCTCCCTGCCGTCATCGACTACGTCCTACAGACCACGAACCATCAGCAACTCTTCTATATCGGACAATCCATGGGGTCGACGATGTTGTTCACCATCTTGTGTTGCAGTTGGCACGAGATGGGTGTCCACGACCTCCCTGCCGTCATCGACTACGTCCTACAGACCACGAACCATCAGCAACTCTTCTATATCGGACACTCCATGGGGTCGACGATGTAGTTCACCATCTTGTGTTGCAGTTGGCACGAGATGGGTGTCCACGACCTCCCTGCCGTCATCGACTACGTCCTACAGACCACGAACCAGCAGCAACTCTTCTATATCGGACACTCCACGGGGTCGACGATGTTGTTCACCATCTTGTGTTGCAGTTGGCACGAGATGGGTGTCCACGACCTCCCTGCCGTCATCGACTACGTCCTACAGACCACGAACCATCAGCAACTCTTCTATATCGGACACTCCATGGGGTCGACGATGTTGTTCACCATCTTGTGTTGCAGTTGGCACGAGATGGGTGTCCACGACCTCCCTGCCGTCATCGACTACGTCCTACAGACCACGAACCATCAGCAACTCTTCTATATCGGACAATCCATGGGGTCGACGATGTTGTTCACCATCTTGTGTTGCAGTTGGCACGAGATGGGTGTCCACGACCTCCCTGCCGTCATCGACTACGTCCTACAGACCACGAACCATCAGCAACTCTTCTATATCGGACAATCCATGGGGTCGACGATGTTGTTCACCATCTTGTGTTGCAGTTGGCACGAGATGGGTGTCCACGACCTCCCTGCCGTCATCGACTACGTCCTACAGACCACGAACCATCAGCAACTCTTCTATATCGGACACTCCATGGGGTCGACGATGTAGTTCACCATCTTGTGTTGCAGTTGGCACGAGATGGGTGTCCACGACCTCCCTGCCGTCATCGACTACGTCCTACAGACCACGAACCAGCAGCAACTCTTCTATATCGGACACTCCACGGGGTCGACGATGTTGTTCACCATCTTGTGTTGCAGTTGGCACGAGATGGGTGTCCACGACCTCCCTGCCGTCATCGACTACGTCCTACAGACCACGAACCATCAGCAACTCTTCTATATCGGACACTCCATGGGGTCGACGATGTTGTTCACCATCTTGTGTTGCAGTTGGCACGAGATGGGTGTCCACGACCTCCCTGCCGTCATCGACTACGTCCTACAGACCACGAACCATCAGCAACTCTTCTATATCGACAATCCATGGGGTCGACGATGTTGTTCACCATCTTGTGTTGCAGTTGGCACGAGATGGGCGATCACGACCTCCCTGCCGTCATCGACTACGTCCTACAGACCACGAACGATCAGCAACTCTTCTATATCGGACAATCCATGGGGTCGACGATGTTGTTCACCATCTTGTGTTGCAGTTGGCACGAGATGGGTGTCCACGACCTCCCTGCCGTCATCGACTACGTCCTACAGACCACGAACCATCAGCAACTCTTCTATATCGACAATCCATGGGGTCGACGATGTTGTTCACCATCTTGTGTTGCAGTTGGCACGAGATGGGTGTCCACGACCTCCCTGCCGTCATCGACTACGTCCTACAGACCACGAACCATCAGCAACTCTTCTATATCGACAATCCATGGGGTCGACGATGTTGTTCACCATCTTGTGTTGCAGTTGGCACGAGATGGGTGTCCACGACCTCCCTGCCGTCATCGACTACGTCCTACAGACCACGAACCATCAGCAACTCTTCTATATCGACAATCCATGGGGTCGACGATGTTGTTCACCATCTTGTGTTGCAGTTGGCACGAGATGGGTGTCCACGACCTCCCTGCCGTCATCGACTACGTCCTACAGACCACGAACCATCAGCAACTCTTCTATATCGGACAATCCATGGGGTCGACGATGTTGTTCACCATCTTGTGTTGCAGTTGGCACGAGATGGGCGATCACGACCTCCCTGCCGTCATCGACTACGTCCTACAGACCACGAACCATCAGCAACTCTTCTATATCGACAATCCATAGGGTCAACGATGTTGTTCACCCTCTTGTGTTGCAGTTGGCACGAGATGGGTGTCCACGACCTCCCTGCCGTCATCGACTACGTCCTACAGACCACGAACCATCAGCAACTCTTCTATATCGACACTCCATGGGGTCTACGATGTTGTTCACCCTCTTGTGTTGCAGTTGGCACGAGATGGGTGTCCACGACCTCCCTGCCGTCATCGACTACGTCCTACAGACCACGAACCATCAGCAACTCTTCTATATCGGACACTCCATTGGGTCTACGATGTTGTTCACCATCTTGTGTTGCAGTTGGCACGAGATGGGTGTCCACGACCTCCCTGCCGTCATCGACTACGTCCTACAGACCACGAACCATCAGCAACTCTTCTATATCGGACACTCCACGGGGTCGACGATGTTGTTCACCATCTTGTGTTGCAGTTGGCACGAGATGGGTGTCCACGACCTCCCTGCCGTCATCGACTACGTCCTACAGACCACGAACCATCAGCAACTCTTCTATATCGGACACTCCATGGGGTCGACGATGTTGTTCACCATCTTGTGTTGCAGTTGGCACGAGATGGGTGTCCACGACCTCCCTGCCGTCATCGACTACGTCCTACAGACCACGAACCATCAGCAACTCTTCTATATCGGACACTCCATGGGGTCGACGATGTTGTTCACCATCTTGTGTTGCAGTTGGCACGAGATGGGTGTCCACGACCTCCCTGCCGTCATCGACTACGTCCTACAGACCACGAACCATCAGCAACTCTTCTATATCGGACAATCCATGGGGTCGACGATGTTGTTCACCATCTTGTGTTGCAGTTGGCACGAGATGGGTGTCCACGACCTCCCTGCCGTCATCGACTACGTCCTACAGACCACGAACCATCAGCAACTCTTCTATATCGGACACTCCATGGGGTCGACGATGTAGTTCACCATCTTGTGTTGCAGTTGGCACGAGATGGGTGTCCACGACCTCCCTGCCGTCATCGACTACGTCCTACAGACCACGAACCAGCAGCAACTCTTCTATATCGGACACTTCACGGGGTCGACGATGTTGTTCACCATCTTGTGTTGCAGTTGGCACGAGATGGGTGTCCACGACCTCCCTGCCGTCATCGACTACGTCCTACAGACCACGAACCATCAGCAACTCTTCTATATCGGACACTCCATGGGGTCGACGATGTTGTTCACCATCTTGTGTTGCAGTTGGCACGAGATGGGTGTCCACGACCTCCCTGCCGTCATCGACTACGTCCTACAGACCACGAACCATCAGCAACTCTTCTATATCGGACACTCCATGGGGTCGACGATGTTGTTCACCATCTTGTGTTGCAGTTGGCACGAGATGGGTGTCCACGACCTCCCTGCCGTCATCGACTACGTCCTACAGACCACGAACCATCAGCAACTCTTCTATATCGGACAATCCATGGGGTCGACGATGTTGTTCACCATCTTGTGTTGCAGTTGGCACGAGATGGGTGTCCACGACCTCCCTGCCGTCATCGACTACGTCCTACAGACCACGAACCATCAGCAACTCTTCTATATCGGACAATCCATGGGGTCGACGATGTTGTTCACCATCTTGTGTTGCAGTTGGCACGAGATGGGTGTCCACGACCTCCCTGCCGTCATCGACTACGTCCTACAGACCACGAACCATCAGCAACTCTTCTATATCGGACACTCCATGGGGTCGACGATGTAGTTCACCATCTTGTGTTGCAGTTGGCACGAGATGGGTGTCCACGACCTCCCTGCCGTCATCGACTACGTCCTACATACCACGAACCAGCAGCAACTCTTCTATATCGGACACTCCACGGGGTCGACGATGTTGTTCACCATCTTGTGTTGCAGTTGGCACGAGATGGGTGTCCACGACCTCCCTGCCGTCATCGACTACGTCCTACAGACCACGAACCATCAGCAACTCTTCTATATCGGACACTCCATGGGGTCGACGATGTTGTTCACCATCTTGTGTTGCAGTTGGCACGAGATGGGTGTCCACGACCTCCCTGCCGTCATCGACTACGTCCTACAGACCACGAACCATCAGCAACTCTTCTATATCGGACAATCCATGGGGTCGACGATGTTGTTCACCATCTTGTGTTGCAGTTGGCACGAGATGGGTGTCCACGACCTCCCTGCCGTCATCGACTACGTCCTACAGACCACGAACCATCAGCAACTCTTCTATATCGGACAATCCATGGGGTCGACGATGTTGTTCACCATCTTGTGTTGCAGTTGGCACGAGATGGGTGTCCACGACCTCCCTGCCGTCATCGACTACGTCCTACAGACCACGAACCATCAGCAACTCTTCTATATCGGACACTCCATGGGGTCGACGATGTAGTTCACCATCTTGTGTTGCAGTTGGCACGAGATGGGTGTCCACGACCTCCCTGCCGTCATCGACTACGTCCTACAGACCACGAACCAGCAGCAACTCTTCTATATCGGACACTCCACGGGGTCGACGATGTTGTTCACCATCTTGTGTTGCAGTTGGCACGAGATGGGTGTCCACGACCTCCCTGCCGTCATCGACTACGTCCTACAGACCACGAACCATCAGCAACTCTTCTATATCGGACACTCCATGGGGTCGACGATGTTGTTCACCATCTTGTGTTGCAGTTGGCACGAGATGGGTGTCCACGACCTCCCTGCCGTCATCGACTACGTCCTACAGACCACGAACCATCAGCAACTCTTCTATATCGACAATCCATGGGGTCGACGATGTTGTTCACCATCTTGTGTTGCAGTTGGCACGAGATGGGCGATCACGACCTCCCTGCCGGCTTCGACTACGTCCTACAGACCACGAACGATCAGCAACTCTTCTATATCGGACAATCCATGGGGTCGACGATGTTGTTCACCATCTTGTGTTGCAGTTGGCACGAGATGGGTGTCCACGACCTCCCTGCCGTCATCGACTACGTCCTACAGACCACGAACCATCAGCAACTCTTCTATATCGACAATCCATGGGGTCGACGATGTTGTTCACCATCTTGTGTTGCAGTTGGCACGAGATGGGTGTCCACGACCTCCCTGCCGTCATCGACTACGTCCTACAGACCACGAACCATCAGCAACTCTTCTATATCGACAATCCATGGGGTCGACGATGTTGTTCACCATCTTGTGTTGCAGTTGGCACGAGATGGGTGTCCACGACCTCCCTGCCGTCATCGACTACGTCCTACAGACCACGAACCATCAGCAACTCTTCTATATCGACAATCCATGGGGTCGACGATGTTGTTCACCATCTTGTGTTGCAGTTGGCACGAGATGGGTGTCCACGACCTCCCTGCCGTCATCGACTACGTCCTACAGACCACGAACCATCAGCAACTCTTCTATATCGGACAATCCATGGGGTCGACGATGTTGTTCACCATCTTGTGTTGCAGTTGGCACGAGATGGGCGATCACGACCTCCCTGCCGTCATCGACTACGTCCTACAGACCACGAACCATCAGCAACTCTTCTATATCGACAATCCATAGGGTCAACGATGTTGTTCACCCTCTTGTGTTGCAGTTGGCACGAGATGGGTGTCCACGACCTCCCTGCCGTCATCGACTACGTCCTACAGACCACGAACCATCAGCAACTCTTCTATATCGGACAATCCATGGGGTCGACGATGTTGTTCACCATCTTGTGTTGCAGTTGGCACGAGATGGGCGATCACGACCTCCCTGCCGTCATCGACTACGTCCTACAGACCACGAACCATCAGCAACTCTTCTATATCGACAATCCATGGGGTCGACGATGTTGTTCACCATCTTGTGTTGCAGTTGGCACGAGATGGGTGTCCACGACCTCCCTGCCGTCATCGACTACGTCCTACAGACCACGAACCATCAGCAACTCTTCTATATCGACAATCCATGGGGTCGACGATGTTGTTCACCATCTTGTGTTGCAGTTGGCACGAGATGGGTGTCCACGACCTCCCTGCCGTCATCGACTACGTCCTACAGACCACGAACCATCAGCAACTCTTCTATATCGACAATCCATGGGGTCGGCGATGTTGTTCACCATCTTGTGTTGCAGTTGGCACGAGATGGTTGTCCACGACCTCCCTGCCGTCATCGACTACGTCCTACAGACCACGAACCATCAGCAACTCTTCTATATCGGACAATCCATGGGGTCGACGATGTTGTTCACCATCTTGTGTTGCAGTTGGCACGAGATGGGCGATCACGACCTCCCTGCCGTCATCGACTACGTCCTACAGACCACGAACCATCAGCAACTCTTCTATATCGACAATCCATAGGGTCGACGATGTTGTTCACCCTCTTGTGTTGCAGTTGGCACGAGATGGGTGTCCACGACCTCCCTGCCGTCATCGACTACGTCCTACAGACCACGAACCATCAGCAACTCTTCTATATCGGACAATCCATGGGGTCGACGATGTTGTTCACCATCTTGTGTTGCAGTTGGCACGAGATGGGCGATCACGACCTCCCTGCCGTCATCGACTACGTCCTACAGACCACGAACCATCAGCAACTCTTCTATATCGGACAATCCATGGGGTCGACGATGTTGTTCACCATCTTGTGTTGCAGTTGGCACGAGATGGGTGTCCACGACCTCCCTGCCGTCATCGACTACGTCCTACAGACCACGAACCATCAGCAACTCTTCTATATCGGACAATCCATGGGGTCGACGATGTTGTTCACCATCTTGTGTTGCAGTTGGCACGAGATGGGTGTCCACGACCTCCCTGCCGTCATCGACTACGTCCTACAGACCACGAACCATCAGCAACTCTTCTATATCGGACAATCCATGGGGTCGACGATGTTGTTCACCATCTTGTGTTGCAGTTGGCACGAGATGGGCGATCACGACCTCCCTGCCGTCATCGACTACGTCCTACAGACCACGAACCATCAGCAACTCTTCTATATCGACAATCCATAGGGTCGACGATGTTGTTCACCCTCTTGTGTTGCAGTTGGCACGAGATGGGTGTCCACGACCTCCCTGCCGTCATCGACTACGTCCTACAGACCACGAACCATCAGCAACTCTTCTATATCGGACAATCCATGGGGTCGACGATGTTGTTCACCATCTTGTGTTGCAGTTGGCACGAGATGGGCGATCACGACCTCCCTGCCGTCATCGACTACGTCCTACAGACCACGAACCATCAGCAACTCTTCTATATCGGACAATCCATGGGGTCGACGATGTTGTTCACCATCTTGTGTTGCAGTTGGCACGAGATGGGTGTCCACGACCTCCCTGCCGTCATCGACTACGTCCTACAGACCACGAACCATCAGCAACTCTTCTATATCGGACAATCCATGGGGTCGACGATGTTGTTCACCCTCTTGTGTTGCAGTTGGCACGAGATGGGTGTCCACGACCTCCCTGCCGTCATCGACTACGTCCTACAGACCACGAACCATCAGCAACTCTTCTATATCGGACAATCCATGGGGTCGACGATGTTGTTCACCATCTTGTGTTGCAGTTGGCACGAGATGGGTGTCCACGACCTCCCTGCCGTCATCGACTACGTCCTACAGACCACGAACCATCAGCAACTCTTCTATATCGGACAATCCATGGGGTCGACGATGTTGTTCACCATCTTGTGTTGCAGTTGGCACGAGATGGGTGTCCACGACCTCCCTGCCGTCATCGACTACGTCCTACAGACCACGAACCATCAGCAACTCTTCTATATCGGACAATCCATGGGGTCGACGATGTTGTTCACCATCTTGTGTTGCAGTTGGCACGAGATGGGTGTCCACGACCTCCCAGCCGTCATCGACTACGTCCTACAGACCACGAACCATCAGCAACTCTTCTATATCGGACAATCCATGGGGTCGACGATGTTGTTCACCATCTTGTGTTGCAGTTGGCACGAGATGGGTGTCCACGACCTCCCTGCCGTCATCGACTACGTCCTACAGACCACGAACCATCAGCAACTCTTCTATATCGGACACTCCACGGGGTCGACGATGTTGTTCACCATCTTGTGTTGCAGTTGGCACGAGATGGGTGTCCACGACCTCCCTGCCGTCATCGACTACGTCCTACAGACCACGAACCATCAGCAACTCTTCTATATCGGACAATCCATGGGGTCGACGATGTTGTTCACCATCTTGTGTTGCAGTTGGCACGAGATGGGTGTCCACGACCTCCCTGCCGTCATCGACTACGTCCTACAGACCACGAACCATCAGCAACTCTTCTATATCGACAATCCATGGGGTCGACGATGTTGTTCACCATCTTGTGTTGCAGTTGGCACGAGATGGGTGTCCACGACCTCCCTGCCGTCATCGACTACGTCCTACAGACCACGAACCATCAGCAACTCTTCTATATCGGACAATCCATGGGGTCGACGATGTTGTTCACCCTCTTGTGTTGCAGTTGGCACGAGATGGGTGTCCACGACCTCCCTGCCGTCATCGACTACGTCCTACAGACCACGAACCATCAGCAACTGTTCTATATCGGACAATCCATGGGGTCGACGATGTTGTTCACCATCTTGTGTTGCAGTTGGCACGAGATGGGTGTCCACGACCTCCCTGCCGTCATCGACTACGTCCTACAGACCACGAACCATCAGCAACTCTTCTATATCGGACAATCCATGGGGTCGACGATGTTGTTCACCCTCTTGTGTTGCAGTTGGCACGAGATGGGTGTCCACGACCTCCCTGCCGTCATCGACTACGTCCTACAGACCACGAACCATCAGCAACTCTTCTATATCGGACAATCCATGGGGTCGACGATGTTGTTCACCATCTTGTGTTGCAGTTGGCACGAGATGGGCGATCACGACCTCCCTGCCGTCATCGACTACGTCCTACAGACCACGAACCATCAGCAACTCTTCTATATCGGACAATCCATGGGGTCGACGATGTTGTTCACCCTCTTGTGTTGCAGTTGGCACGAGATGGGTGTCCACGACCTCCCTGCCGTCATCGACTACGTCCTACAGACCACGAACCATCAGCAACTCTTCTATATCGGACAATCCATGGGGTCGACGATGTTGTTCACCATCTTGTGTTGCAGTTGGCACGAGATGGATGTCCACGACCTCCCTGCCGTCATCGACTACGTCCTACAGACCACGAACCATCAGCAACTCTTCTATATCGGACACTCCACGGGGTCGACGATGTTGTTCACCCTCTTGTGTTGCAGTTGGCACGAGATGGGTGTCCACGACCTCCCTGCCGTCATCGACTACGTCCTACAGACCATGAACCATCAGCAACTCTTCTATATCGACAATCCATAGGGTCGACGATGTTGTTCACCCTCTTGTGTTGCAGTTGGCACATGATGGGTGTCCACGACCTCCCTGCCGTCATCGACTACGTCCTACAGACCATGAACCATCAGCAACTCTTCTATATCGGACACTCCACGGGGTCGACGATGTTGTTCACCCTCTTGTGTTGCAGTTGGCACATGATGGGTGTCCACGACCTCCCTGCCGTCATCGACTACGTCCTACAGACAACGAACCATCAGCAACTCTTCTATATCGGACAATCCATGGGGTCGACGATGTTGTTCACCCTCTTGTGTTGCAGTTGGCACGAGATGGGTGTCCACGACCTCCCTGCCGTCATCGACTACGTCCTACAGACCATGAACCATCAGCAACTCTTCTATATCGGACACTCCACGGGGTCGACGATGTTGTTCACCCTCTTGTGTTGCAGTTGGCACATGATGGGTGTCCACGACCTCCCTGCCGTCATCGACTACGTCCTACAGACAACGAACGATCAGCAACTCTTCTATATCGGACAATCCATGGGGTCGACGATGTTGTTCACCATCTTGTGTTGCAGTTGGCACGAGATGGGTGTCCACGACCTCCCTGCCGTCATCGACTACGTCCTACAGACCACGAACCATCAGCAACTCTTCTATATCGGACAATCCATGGGGTCGACGATGTTGTTCACCATCTTGTGTTGCAGTTGGCACGAGATGGGCGATCACGACCTCCCTGCCGTCATCGACTACGTCCTACAGACCACGAACCATCAGCAACTCTTCTATATCGGACAATCCATGGGGGCGACGATGTAGTTCACCATCTTGTGTTGCAGTTGGCACGAGATGGGTGTCCACGACCTCCCTGCCGTCATCGACTACGTCCTACAGACCACGAACCATCAGCAACTCTTCTATATCGGACAATCCATGGGGGCGACGATATAGTTCACCATCTTGTGTTGCAGTTGGCACGAGATGGGTGTCCACGACCTCCCTGCCGTCATCGACTACGTCCTACAGACCACGAACCATCAGCAACTCTTCTATATCGGACAATCCATGGGGGCGACGATGTAGTTCACCATCTTGTGTTGCAGTTGGCACGAGATGGGTGTCCACGACCTCCCTGCCGTCATCGACTACGTCCTACAGACCACGAACCATCAGCAACTCTTCTATATCGGACACTCCATGGGGTCGACGATGTTGTTCACCATCTTGTGTTGCAGTTGGCACGAGATGGGTGTCCACGACCTCCCTGCCGTCATCGACTACGTCCTACAGACCACGAACCATCAGCAACTCTTCTATATCGGACAATCCATGGGGGCGACGATGTAGTTCACCATCTTGTGTTGCAGTTGGCACGAGATGGGTGTCCACGACCTCCCTGCCGTCATCGACTACGTCCTACAGACCACGAACCATCAGCAACTCTTCTATATCGGACACTCCATGGGGTCGACGATGTTTTTCACCATCTTGTGTTGCAGTTGGCACGAGATGGGTGTCCACGACCTCCCTGCCGTCATCGACTACGTCCTACAGACCACGAACCATCAGCAACTCTTCTATATCGGACACTCCATGGGGTCTACGATGTTGTTCACCATCTTGTGTTGCAGTTGGCACGAGATGGGTGTCCACGACCTCCCTGCCGTCATCGACTACGTCCTACAGACCACGAACCATCAGCAACTCTTCTATATCGGACAATCCATGGGGTCGACGATGTTGTTCACCATCTTGTGTTGCAGTTGGCACGAGATGGGTGTCCACGACCTCCCTGCCGTCATCGACTACATCCTACCGACCACGAACCAGCAGCAACTCTTCTATATCGGACAATCCATGGGGTCGACGATATTGTTCACCATCTTGTGTTGCAGTTGGCACGAGATGGGTGTCCACGACCTCCCTGCCGTCATCGACTACGTCCTACAGACCACGAACCATCAGCAACTCTTCTATATCGGACAATCCACGGGGTCGACGATGTTGTTCACCATCTTGTGTTGCAGTTGGCACGAGATGGGTGTCCACGACCTCCCTGCCGTCATCGACTACGTCCTACAGACCACGAACCAGCAGCAACTCTTCTATATCGGACAATCCATGGGGTCGACGATGTTGTTCACCATCTTGTGTTGCAGTTGGCACGAGATGGGTGTCCACGACCTCCCTGCCGTCATCGACTACGTCCTACAGACCACGAACCAGCAGCAACTCTTCTATATCGGACAATCCATGGGGTCGACGATGTTGTTCACCATCTTGTGTTGCAGTTGGCACGAGATGGGTGTCCACGACCTCACTGCCGTCATCGACTACATCCTACCGACCACGAACCAGCAGCAACTCTTCTATATCGGACAATCCATGGGGTCGACGATGTTGTTCACCATCTTGTGTTGCAGTTGGCACGAGATGGGTGTCCACGACCTCACTGCCGTCATCGACTACATCCTACCGACCACGAACCAGCAGCAACTCTTCTATATCGGACAATCCAAGGGGGCGACGATGTTGTTCACCATCTTGTGTTGCAGTTGGCACGAGATAGGTGTCCCCGACCTCCCTGCCGTCATCGACTACGTCCTACAGACCACGAACCATCAGCAACTCTTCTATATCGGACAATCCACGGGGTCGACGATGTTGTTCACCATCTTGTGTTGCAGTTGGCACGAGATGGGTGTCCACGACCTCCCTGCCGTCATCGACTACGTCCTACAGACCACGAACCATCAGCAACTCTTCTATATCGACAATCCATGGGGTCGACGATGTTGTTCACCATCTTGTGTTGCAGTTGGCACGAGATGGGTGTCCACGACCTCCCTGCCGTCATCGACTACGTCCTACAGACCACGAACCAGCAGCAACTCTTCTATATCGGACAATCCATGGGGTCGACGATGTTGTTCACCATCTTGTGTTGCAGTTGGCACGAGATGGGTGTCCACGACCTCCCTGCCGTCATCGACTACGTCCTACAGACCACGAACCAGCAGCAACTCTTCTATATCGGACAATCCATGGGGGCGACGATGTTGTTCACCATCTTGTGTTGCAGTTGGCACGAGATGGGTGTCCACGACCTCCCTGCCGTCATCGACTACGTCCTACAGACCACGAACCATCAGCAACTCTTCTATATCGGACACTCCATGGGGTCGACGATGTTGTTCACCATCTTGTGTTGCAGTTGGCACGAGATGGGTGTCCACGACCTCCCTGCCGTCATCGACTACGTCCTACAGACCACGAACCATCAGCAACTCTTCTATATCGGACACTCCACGGGGTCGACGATGTTGTTCACCCTCTTGTGTTGCAGTTGGCACGAGATGGGCGATCACGACCTCCCTGCCGTCATCGACTACGTCCTACAGACCACGAACCATCAGCAACTCTTCTATATCGGACACTCCATGGGGTCGACGATGTTGTTCACCATCTTGTGTTGCAGTTGGCACGAGATGGGTGTCCACGACCTCCCTGCCGTCATCGACTACGTCCTACAGACCACGAACCAGCAGCAACTCTTCTATATCGGACAATCCATGGGGTCGACGATGTTGTTCACCATCTTGTGTTGCAGTTGGCACGAGATGGGTGTCCACGACCTCACTGCCGTCATCGACTACATCCTACCGACCACGAACCAGCAGCAACTCTTCTATATCGGACAATCCATGGGGTCGACGATGTTGTTCACCATCTTGTGTTGCAGTTGGCACGAGATGGGTGTCCACGACCTCCCTGCCGTCATCGACTACGTCCTACAGACCACGAACCATCAGCAACTCTTCTATATCGACAATCCATGGGGTCGACGATATTGTTCACCATCTTGTGTTGCAGTTGGCACGAGATGGGTGTCCACGACCTCCCTGCCGTCATCGACTACGTCCTACAGACCACGAACCAGCAGCAACTCTTCTATATCGGACAATCCATGGGGTCGACGATGTTGTTCACCATCTTGTGTTGCAGTTGGCACGAGATGGGTGTCCACGACCTCACTGCCGTCATCGACTACATCCTACCGACCACGAACCAGCAGCAACTCTTCTATATCGGACAATCCATGGGGTCGACGATGTTGTTCACCATCTTGTGTTGCAGTTGGCACGAGATGGGTGTCCACGACCTCCCTGCCGTCATCGACTACGTCCTACAGACCACGAACCATCAGCAACTTTTCTATATCGGACACTCCATGGGGTCGACGATGTTGTTCACCATCTTGTGTTGCAGTTGGCACGAGATAGGTGTCCACGACCTCCCTGCCGTCATCGACTACGTCCTACAGACCATGAACCATCAGCAACTCTTCTATATCGGACAATCCATGGGGTCGACGATGTTGTTCACCATCTTGTGTTGCAGTTGGCACGAGATGGGTGTCCACGACCTCCCTGCCGTCATCGACTACGTCCTACAGACCACGAACCAGCAGCAACTTTTCTATATCGGACACTCCATGGGGGCGTCGATGTTCTTCGTCCTGACATCCACACAGCCGCAATACAATGATAAGATCAAGCTGATGGTGGCGATGGCTCCAGCGGTTTATCTCAAGCCAACGCGGTCTGTTGCCCTGAGACCGATTCTGCCTTACACCAAGATCTTAGTCGTGAGTATGGAGTGATGAAACCTGTATGAACGATTCTTCTTTGTTATCTTTTGTAATATTATAAATTGAATAAGTGCTTGCTAACACTTTTGAGCCAGTATGAATGGGGAATATGCATAAATATATTAAATTTAAACACTATATATTAATATAACAACATATTTGCTGGTAAAACCACAGACTATAGATATAGCCTTCGGCTGTAAAACCCACTATTTTCACACTCAAAAGTGTATATTTTCATTATAAATATGTAATTCAAATTCCATTTTGGTGGGAAAACAGTATTCCTGACATCATCTAACGAGTGACGTCATTTGTATCAACCAACAATGATGTTGCTATGGTTACTATAAAATATGACATCACACGTTAGGTAATGTCAGGAATACTATTTTCCCGCCAAATGTCAACTGAATTTAAATGTTATATTTATGAATGAAAATTTACACTTTTGAATTTGAAAATAGTGTTATGTTATTTGAGAAATAATTTACTTTAACCGAATTAGAAAACTTTAATGAGACGACGAGGAATATAAGAGCATGTTTTGAAAGGTGGCTGGATTGATCGAGGTCATAGTCTCATATCTTCATAATTTTGTGTGTACTTATTGATAACCATGCCATACACAATCCCTGAAAAAATTTTAAACACTTCTCGTGTCTAGTTTCTGAGATAATTTGAGTTTTCTCCCCCATGTTATCTTATGGCAGCCAAGTAAAATCGTGTCATTTTAAGCTAAAATGGAGTTCTAATCTTTTTGTACCCTTAGATTTTAACAAAAAACTTTTTTTCTGGTAGACATATGGACATACTATCAGGAAAAAAATTGAAAACAATACCAACGTGTGCTATTTTAATAATTATTAACTAAATTCGAAATGATTACCTATACCTCCCATGCTAAGGTTTTGATCATTCTCAAAAGACATATCGAGTGATCGCGCCACTTAACATGGGAGGTAGAGGGAAATCATTTCGAATTTGGGTTAATAACTTTTAAAATAGCACACGTTGGTATTGTTTTAAAAAATTTTCCTGCTAGTATGTCGATATGTCTACCAGAAAAAAAGTTTTTTGTTAAAATCTAACGGTAAAAAAATATTAAATCTCCATTTTAGCTTAAAAATGACACGATTTTACTTGGCTGCCATAAGATAACATGGGGGAGAAAACTCAAATTATCTCAGAAACTAGACACGAGAAGTGTTTAATATTTTCAGGGATTAGGTATGGCATGGTTATCAATAAGTACACACAAAATTATGAAGATCTGAGACTATGACCTCGATCGATCCAGCCACCTTAAATGAAATGTTACAAGTTAGTTGCTCGCTTCGACGATTGCATCACTGACTACCTCCATGTCTTCTCCTCAGGACGGCGCCTATCGCAGTGGCCAATTCAACTTCTTCCCACGTACACGGGACTTCGTCAACTTTGTTGACATATTCTGCAGGAACAAGATATCATGTGAGGCATCGTTCGAGTTAATATATGGTTTAAATCCAGGAGAATTCAACGCGGTAAGGTTCAATACTTCTTCGCATTTTATTTCTTTGAGCCGATTAAGTTTTCATGTAGAGTGAGCCAAGCTTCAAAATCAAACTAAATCCGAGTAAATAAATGAGATAACTTCGGTTGATTTGATTATTTTTGAAGAATATTAAAGAGCCTATAAGGTGTCATTAAACATTTGGAATTGGAACCATATTTTGTGTTATAAGACATTATGGCGTAGTTAGTATAGATGTAGTATAGATTTTGGGAGCAAGATCATTCTGTTTCGTCTGTTCTGTTTCATTCTGTTCATCCTGCTTCTCAGACGCTTCTGCCCTCGTTCTACACACACCTTGCAGGGATAAATATTGGCATATTCAATCACTTTGCGGTAAATATGAAATCAAGTAAGTATTCCTGTTCCTCAAATGCTGTATTTCCTTTGTTTGTTCATATTAAAGGTGATTACGGCCGGCAACAAATATGACAAACCTGGGAAGACCTCACTGGAAGAATGAAAACTGATATTTTTCTGAAGTAGAAACTGATGGTGGGTCGCCTTGTTCTGCTCACCAGGGGACCTATTTTCGAGATCGTTTGGGATTAATTTCACACGGTTTTTCGGTCGACTGACGTCAGACCAAACAAAATAATAAACTTATATGGCATATTGAATGCCACTTCGTTGGCTGTGACGTCACTTTGGCGTCACGCTCGATTATTCGAGCACTCAAAAAAAAAAAAAAAAAAAAAAAAACGGGGGGAAGCTTTGTGAAACCGGGTCCAGTATGTAAAATTATATTTTTATTTATAGTAAATTATTTCAGTACCTATTGGAATCTTTTAACTTTACCAATTCAACGTATACTGAATTATATCAACTGGAAATTACATATTTTAAAAGGCATGTGCAGATGCACTGAGGTTTATCTTGGATAATTTTTATGTGCATGAAAAACATCTTTGCTCCTTTTTTAAATCAGGAACTGCAACATTTAAATGTTTCTTACATAGGACACAATACGCTAATTGCTAACTGTTCTTCCTAAGACCGCTCCTTTGTAGATATCTACTTTATTTTATACGATAGTTTTCAATTGATTTGTTTCTCATTCTTGTGTGAGTCGCTTGAAATCGTTGAGCTTCACACCGCTTGTTTCTCTCTCAGGGCAGTTCGACAGGTACGACAAGAAGAGGAAGGACAGTGCAATGAGTCCGTACGACCTCAGCAAGGTCACGTGTCCTGTGATGCTTCAATACGGCGACGACGACCGGTTTGTGCATCCTGAAGTGAGTAGCTAATAGCTTTCCCAAGCTTCATGAACCTCAGTTTTTACAATCCGATTGGGCTACTAGCTATATAGTATATCAATATCTCATTGAAAGTGTGGACAACTTTTTTTAAATAACGAATACGTAAGTACAATATTTTAAATAAAATGTTTTCTATACCTAGTGCAGTCAATTATTTCCAATATAGCGGTCAATTGTGCATATAGTGATACAATAATATGGTTGTTAGAACTAAATTAAGTTTGTTTTCAAATGGCAATTTTGTATGGCCCTGTTGCAGAATTGGAGTCGTAATTCCCTTCAGAGTAAAACAATTTGATTAGAATATTTACTTTTTATATTCACTTTACAATAGCAGTCAGATCCCACCATGTATCTTATGTTATAAATAACTATGTTGGTCAATTTTTCTCCTATTTCATTAAGAAGAAATTCTCGCGCCCCGTAGGCCGTAACTTCCAGCCTAACTGCCAGATCCCACCGTTTCTCAAGAAAAAGTTTGTTTTCCTATTCACTATTGTCAGACAAAGTGGTAAATTATTCCGTGCTCGTTGCCAACGCGTTACACAGAGGGTCGTATACAGGGGCAGATTACCCATTAGGCAACTTTGGCTATAGCCTAGGGGCGCCATCTTCCAGGGCGCCGCGGCGTCAAATAAATGCCAAATTATGATCAAAAATAATAAACATGAAATCTAAAACAAGAGGGCTTGGTAGTGAGCGTGGCCTTGACGAGTTTTTTAATCGATTTTTATCAATATCTTTTTCCAGTGTAATTGTTAACAAAATAGGGCTATAGAAGTGAATTCAGAACAGTTCAATGAAAATAATTTCATAGTTTGGAATAAGCTATTAGTTTTATTGCATCCAACAGATTAGATTAGACTAGGAAAACGCTCAGTGTAACGCGTTGGTGAGCGAGCACGGGGACATGCAAATTCTCGAACCGGAAATGCGTACACAAGCACAGAAAACATATACATCCATATTGAATTGAAATATGATAACTCAATCAACACAACATATTATTATGCTTTTCATTGAAACTTTAAAATAACATCTAAGCATCTAAGAACCCTGGTTAAAATAAAACAAATCAGATTCAATCCAATTGGCACTGGAAAACATTCATTTTAATACTTCATTACTGACAGATATTAAAAATGTTAATAAGTTCATACGTTCTTAACTGATTGGGATGAAATTTTGTAAAATAAGAGACAATGTTGGTCTTAATGATCATGCAAAATATGAGTTTGATCTGAATTATCGAAGACCGTTTTCATTTTTCAGCCTATCAGGAGATATTTATTTAAATTTTAACCAATTAATGGATTTCAAAAAAATTATGGTCTGCAAACAGAGAAGGTTGGTTTTACATGTGTGCAAAATTTCAGCTAGATCAAAGTAAAACTCTGACCTGTATAGCCAAAATATGAATTTGATCAGATTTATCGAATACCATTTTCATTTTTCAACCTATCAGGAGATGTTTATTTCAATTTTAACCAATGAATGGATTTTAAAAAAATTTGGGGCCTGCAAACAGAAAAGGTTGTCTCTACATGTGTGCAAAATTTCAGATCGATCGAAGAAAAACTCTGACCTGTACAGCCTCACCCAACAGAAAAAAAAAAAAAAAAAAAAAAAAAACAGAGGTCCGTGCCAAATGAGCCGAAAGGAGACGCTCGCTACGCTCGCTCAATTAGTTTGGTTTAATGGCGCGTCAACGACGAGGTTATATTGCGCACATTATTTGTTATATTAAACTTTGTTTATCATAATTGGAGGGCAAAGGGAGGGGGTCGACCTAACGGGCCCGATCCGGGGGAGTCCAGCACTGGTGGGAAGGCCAGGCCGGAATGGGGACGGACCGGGGGGTGTGAGGATTCGGGCCGGCTGAACCCGATTTCAGGGGGATCACCATCTCGAGGGGGGAGGCCGGCCCGAGGGGACCGCAAATTCAAGGGAGGGCATGGTTAGGCCTACCCTGGCTGCTCTTGGTCTGGGCCTCACCACTGATCTGTCCGGCATGGGTAACCCTTACACATGAGCATATGCTCGCCGGCGTAGCTGCAATGGATCATTGGCCAACACAAACCCCACCACCGCGATAAGGTGACAGCCATCGGGGGGCGTCCAACAGGTGTTTAGAACCCGAAAATTACTAAATTTTTGGGTTCTAAACACCTGTTGGACAAAATAAAACTAATAACTTGTTCCAAACAATGAAATTATTTTCATTGAACTGTTCTGAATTCACGTCCATAGCCCTATTTTGTTAACAATTACATTGGTAAAAGATATTAATAAAAATCGATTAAAAAACTCTTCAAGTTCAAACTCACTAGGGTTCCCAACTTGAGGTAGGTATATTACAATGATTAAGATAGAAAAAGGCGCTATTTCCTCGCCCCAGATTCAATCAAATAGTGTAAAAATTCTAAAAAAAAGTCCTGCGGAACGTCTAACGCCTTCATTCTCGCGGGTTAGACATCCGATTTTAGGAAGTTTCTGTGATTACAGCTTCGTTATAGTGATTTTTAGAGAAAAGAGAACAGAAGTAGACAGGGTGCAATTGTTCCTTTGGGGGGGGGGGGGGGGGGGGGGGGGGGCTCATGTGAATTAGCCTACGGGCGCCAAACAGTTTAATCCGCCCCTAGTCTTATAATCGTACTCCATCGAGCTGTTCTTCTTGCAGGGTGTTCTTCGTCTGGGCCGGGAACTCCCGAGCGTCATCGGGTTGACTCGCATCAAGGACGATCGGACGGCCCACTTGGACTTTGTCATCGGTCTCCACGCGAAACAGCTGATATATGATGACGTCATCAATACCATGAACAAATATAGAACAAACAACAATGATGTATTGTTATGGCAGTATTTGTATACACCAATAGGATTTAATTATTGATTAAGCGAGCTCTTATGGCTTTTTCTCTGTGTGTTTTTCTGTCTAGCTCGGACTCCTAAGATTTGTTTCCATCATTATCAAGTTTGTACTTAACCAGAAGAAAGATAATTCAAAACTAATTATTATGTCTTTATAAAAGGGGCCGTCCATAAATTACGTTCGCTATTCGGGGGGAAGGGGGGTTTTACGATTTGTGACATAGTTTGACAAGGGGGCGGGGGAGGGGGTGTAAGTTGTTAAGTAACGTAACACTTCCAAAACTCAAATTTCCATTTTTATTTTTTTTATTTTTTAAACAGAAAAAATGAAAGTACCTACTGAAGTGGGCTGAATAATCAAGTTGTTGATGAATTTTAAATAATAGTTTGGAAAATCAAAATTCCTTGGTCCAAAATCCAAATAATATGGTAGGCCTAAACAACATAATTAATGGAGGTCCCCAATTGATTATGCATGTTAAATACATGCATAATCAATAAATAAATGTGTTAAATAATTGAGTGAATTACCTACTTTAGATAAAATATGTATTGCCATACACAATCTCTCGAAATATTAAACACTCCTAGTTCCTGAGAAAAATTGAGTTTCCTCCTCCTTGTTGTTTTCTTGCAGCCAAGTAAAATCGCGTCACATTTAGGCTAATAATAATGATATAATTTTTATGTATCCCTAACTATGAATAAAAAACTTATATTCTGTTAGAAAGATGGAAATTGTATTAGGAAAACAATAAATCAATGCCAATAGTGTGCTATTTTAAAAGTTTTAGGTACAGGGCTGCCACTCAGGCAACTATGTTACTATTTTGCAACTTTTTTTGTAGTATGAAACTATTAGACTACTTTTTTTTTACTTCTTTGCTACTTTTTGCTACTTTTTCTTAACTTTTGATTGTGTTTTGTAAAAAAATTATAATTTAAAAAATACAGACAATTTCTAGTATTTTAGTAATAAAGAGTAATTCCACAACTCACCAAGGAATTTAAATGACACTCTCCGATTTCATTATTATTGTTATAACATGATTTTGTTATACCTACTATGTTACTTTTATATAAGAGATACCACAGACATTGAAAAGATTAATAACGAGTCAATGCATGGAAAAATACAGGATTTATGCTCTTTGATTCTCATGCCAATGTTTTCCTAGAGCAGGGGTCGGCAACCTACGGCTCCTTGGTGGTTCTAGAATGCCTCTTTATAATTTAAACAAAGATCTGGAAACGAAAAATTTCACAATTCGAAAAAAATAACGCCCTGCGGGGCCACAATTGGAAGGTTATTTGATTCAGTTTGTTCATTTTAGAGTCCCAAAATCACTTTTAAATTAATGAAATTCAAAAAAAAACGCCCTGCGGGGCAACATTTAGAAGGCTATTTGATTTCATTTGAATCACTCATTCATTTGAATCACATTTGAGTCCCAGAATCACTTTAAATTGTTGAAATTCCAAAAATAAAACGTCCTGCAGGGGGCTTTGTCAAAATATCAAAATAAACTATTAATTCAACTTATTATTTTCGGTGTATTATATTTGATTGCCTCTTCTGGGGCTCCTATTATTATCTAATTTAATAATATTTGGGATATTGGCTACTTAACGAAAAAGGTTGCCGACCCCTGTCCTTGTGGGTTTTTAAATAAAAAGTGCACTAATGCTACTAAAATGAGGAAAAATAGGACACTTTATGCTACTTTTTGCGATTTAAGGATACTATTTGCTACTTTTTCTGCCCCTTTCCTCAGTGGCAGCCCTGGGTATCTAAACCAAAATGGAAATTATTTTACAATACGTCATATGATCAAGTTTTGCCCAATTCTTTTATACCTACTTAAATATAGTTGAAAAGTAGGGAAAAGTAATTTAAATGCTGTATCATGAATATTTAAAGTTAGATTAAAAAATAATTAGATATTCGCGTTGAGCATAAGAACAATTTATTAAATCAACTCCTGTACAGACATCATACAAACATAAAATTTTCTTATCACTGTAAATTAATCAAATACAACATAGGCACTAATTATGAGGAAAACTCACAAATTACATTTAAAAATCGATTTTACTGAATACCATTAACGTTATTATAAATAGCTTATGCACCCTGTATACTATTACTAAGGGCTGACCATCATAATTTATACATAAATGATTCTGTCCTATTTTTGGTAACATACCCCACATAGCTTTTATATGACATTTTTCTTGTCATTCCCAAATAAATTTTGGTTAGCTTGCACCTAGTCCCTCTCAAAATGTGTATTTCTTAATTATATTAACCCATTTATATTTTGAGACTTCATTTCACCAAATTTTCATATTTGAGGTTAAAATTAACAGTTGATTAAAAATAGTAACTTGATAATGCTCGATACACATTCACAGTTTTGATTAAGATACATACACTTACTACATGACATTTAAAGACACTTGAAATATTTCACACTTCTGAATTATAAAAATATAAACAGTTAACCTTACTCCAAGGCTCGTATTTATACATCACTATTAAAATATTATCTTATTCACTAAATTAATATTATAATAATGGCTCCTTCAATTGAGACTTATTGTTCCAATATTCCATCCGAGAGTGAACAATTTCAGTTTATGAGCACGATTCTCCTTGATTGGCAATGACGTTTATAATCCTTGAATGAAAGTAAGACTGTGTGAATCGTTGCAATGCCAGCTCTAGGAAGTCCCCCGACAACTTGGCGTTTATGTCACCGATGATTGTTCGTCCAGAGAGGACGGAAGAGTGAATTGTTATCGAACAATGGATAAAGATTGATCGATTATCTTATTGATAAATATGAGTCGATGATTAAATTGCGATGTACATCGTATATCTAAAATATAGAAAAGTCCACATTGATGAGCATAGATGACTTGCGTGCAGCCGTTTAAATTTAGATAATTGAGCAGTCTGTAAAAAGATATCAGTGGCTCAGGAATCCAAATTTGAAGAGATTTTACCAGCATTTGATATCAGTCTATAACTCATTAATTTTCAATTCAAGTCTTCCTTCAATCGGCTTTTCAAAATCCAACAAACAACAAACGTTCGGAAAAACCGATTAAGTCAGGAACACCCGAAGAAGCTAAGATCCCCCTCCCATCATCGTCATGGGAACTTCATCTCTCCTATGTACCCCGGCGAGCCGCTGTGCTGTGACCTTGACCGCTGTCTCCTCTCGCCGCGGACAGGTCGACGATCTGACCGTCCCCACCCTCTCTCCTCGTCGCTGGTGTACCCGGAGTTCGTGTAAACCTCGACGAGTCTCGGAGGTCGGAAGTCCCGGGGATCACTCTCTTGACTGCCGTCCGACGACTTCCTCCAACCATCCTCGTACTTCCGGCGTTGCTCCTCTTCCATCTTCATCCTCCGTTGGCTCTTACTCGAGCTGGATTCACTGGAGTCCTCCCCGGAAGTCCCGATACCAAGATCCTTATCCAACATCGTCAACGACCCACTCCTGTCTGTGTACTTCCCGTTGTACATGTTCATGTGGGTCGGAAGACCCGGAAGAGGAATCCCGAAAGCGGGTGGACCTCGACTTCTACCAAACGCTGGACTTCCGTTTTGTACATAAGGAGCCGCTATCTTCGCGTCACCATTGGGGTTTCTGAACATGAATCCGTTCTGAAGCGTCATCGGGTGTAGAGAAGGATGCGGGATACAGAACGGATGAGGGAAAGCCTTTTCCACTGCCGAAGCCTTCTCCTTCTCCTTGCGTTCTGCTTTGTCGTGATCCGTACAGGAGCCAGGGCCGAATAGGGAGAGGAGGACGGGCAACAAGAACAACCCGTGCATGGCTCCGAAGAAGACGACGAGGAACACCATCTTGAAGAAGACGAGGAAGATGTAGCTCTCGGCGAATATGAGCGAGATAACTGCTAGGATCGTGCTGCATGCTCCTTGAACTATCGGTAAGCCCAAAGCGTAAAGACATTCCTTCACTCTGTCCTCCGGTTTCCGAGCCTTGGACGACATGTATGCGTAACAGATGTGCGCGGTGAAGTCGACCGAGAAGCCGATGCACATGATGAGGTTGATCATGGAGATGGAGTCGAGATGGACGTCCCAGAGAGCCATGTAGCCGGCGACTCCGGTCTCGATCGAGATGATGGAGAAGGCGACCCACAGGCAGCAGAGGATGTTCGGAATGAAGATGAAGCAGACGAGCATCATGATGAGTGCGCCGAGGATCATGGACTGGATGGACGTCGGTCGGACCAGCTCGAACTGTAGGACAAGAAGAGATCAGACATTGTAGATTGTGCATTTGATAGTGGAACACTGTAATACGTGTAATTATTCTTATTGGAATTTGTCCAATGTTTGAAAATATACTTTTTGCTCACATTTAAGTACACTTGGCCAAACTAATAACTATACGATATTCGAAAGAAACGAATTGGCTGAAAGAAAAATATTTGATGGCATGGTCCGATGAAGTCTATGCTAACTCGTTATCTTTTTTTTTGTCTGGGGCTTAACGTCGCACTGTTCTGCAGCGAGGCTAATGGCGACTGATGAATGATTATGATGATTGGGAGATGATGGTGAAGAGTAGGTAAGGATGGAAGGTGGGAAGGAGGCGGTCGTGGCCTATTAGTAGGGTACCTTCCCAGCATTTGCCTTTCGACTGAGGGAAAACCACGAAAAAACTCCAGTCAGGAAGGACTGCCGCGGGAATCGAACCGGGGTCTCCGGAATACAAGTTCAGAGCGTTTACCACTCACCCAACCTGTTCCGTTAACTCGTTATCAAAATATTGTAGGTGAGATCGTATTTCATTGACAACAAGAATTCATTGTCAAGCAGTCCGTTTCATTCAAATGCAGTTTTAGCTGTGCCAATTGTGTACTTTTCTGAATAATGCCGGGAACTGCAGTAAGTAACGAGGTTTGGGTCGTCACCATTATTGTTAAACATGTACGTATTTTTACCCAAGTCGTGTTTTGCATCTAAAGAGACGTACCTGAAATATTCATGGATCATGGATCATGGATGGATGAATCATGGATTTATATTTAGAGAACAACATACACATTAGAAGAATCGCGTGCGTCCCCTTCCCTCTTTACATTGACACAGTTCAATCAATGGACACATGATTTGGAACTACTTCTAATTACAATTATACCTACTTATGTCAACCTTCAACCCTCATGATCAAATTATGAACACACGTATTTAGACATCTGGACACCTTTATCTCTGAATGTTAGGTTATCATTTCTTAATTCCAAACTATCTGACTGCTGACCTGGTCGAAGAACACGAAGTACGGATGGAAGACGGTGACGTTCAGCGGCGACTCCTTGCAGACCTTCCTCAGCGCTCTGACCATCTCCTTCTCGTGGTTGGAGTCCGTGATGTTGACGGCCTGGACCATGATCCTGGAAGCGATGATCCTCGTGCCCTCGTCGTTGAACTTCACGTCCAGCGAGAAGGGGTTGGGGTTGAACAGCCACAGCTCCTTTAGCACGGTGATGAAGTCGTCCTCGGTGTCTGCGGAGGAACATGTGTTACACGGGGAGAGAAGATGTCGCACGGATTACAAGAACACTGGGTTTATCTCCCAAATATGATATCGGCAAGTGCGATGTTAGCACATAGTCAATCGTTGAACAAATCGTAAGAAAGGACAAATGTATGTCTATTGAAAATCGTTATTTGTTGCTATTAGCTTTGATCATTGTTGGAAAAGTTGTCATAAGTGAGATGCGTAAATCATTGAGCGAGCGTAGCGAGCGTCACCACGGTACTCTTATGACACTTTCTCTGTGTTTTTTTTTTTTTTGTCCGCACAGCCCAGGTTAAACCGCTCAAGCAATCGATCTGAAACTTTGCACATATGCTAACGTTTAATCTATGCGGTCCCTGGGATCGTTTTTGAATGGGCTCCTGTGATTGGTTCCAGTTAAAAAAAAATATCTTTCGATAGGTTGCCCCGATCAATTTAAAAATTTAGCAAAGTCATTGTAACCAACATTGTACCCAATCATAAAAAGTTTCAGCCAAATCCTGCCATTGGTTAAAATTTAAAACCATATTTCCTGTGTTTTTTGAAATTTAAACTAGAACCGTTTGACCGATCAACTTAAAACTTTGCATGGTCATTTGGACCAGCATTATCTGTATTTTTGACAACTAAACTGTGTTTAAATCCAAAAGTTATTGACAGTTTACGGACATTTTGCGTGTTTGCTGTCAAATTTCTTGAATTTCATATTTCACGGCGACTTCGACTCTTCAGTTCTAATCCAAGGTAGTTAGAGAAGAAACTTTCAATCTCATATGAAATTAATTAATAATAATGACCGTTCAACAGTTTGATCTGATATTGTGTGAGTGGTCCAGGTATATTTTTTGAACGAGACCCTGTGATTTTTGAAAATTAATAATCATAAAGGTTCAATCGATCAAATTTGCATGGTTATTGAATCCAAAATTTTAGGAATTATTGGCTTTTAATTACATTTTTGATAGACAGAATTTTGATTTGAGGTGTTGCGCGTATCCGTGCTCGCTCATCAACGCATTACACAGAGCGTTTTCCTAGTATTTTAAAATTTCCTTCCAAAGGGACACAAAATAGGATATGGATTAATTCTTGCATCTCCTTGGACAAACCCGGAAGCAACAGTTTTCAAAATAATTCAAAATAATAACAATCGTTTGTTTTAATTCCCATTTCTTCCAATTTAAAAGAACTCAATTGTCTGAAATGTCTTTCAATCGTTCAGATCAGTTGGCGGCTGAGAGGTTCATGGTAATTTGAGTTTATATCGGTCAAACATGCCTAAAGAATGTTGGAATGAGTCCTTTATATTGTAAAATACTATATAACTGATATAATAAAAAAAGTAAAAGTGTAAGCGATCCAACTGTATCTGTGAACCAATGCTTCTTGTTCTGATACCTATGGTGACGTTGAGATAGTCCTGGTTGCGCTTGATGTACCCGACGAAGGATCGAAGCCAGGACTCCGTGTAGAGTGGAGTGGAGACGAAAGATGTGTTCTCGAAGGTCTGAGTGAGATGCTCGATGGCTTTCTGAGTGTTGACATCTGAGTAGTTCAGCTGTCCGGAGAGAATCACCTGCAAGAGAAGAAGATGTGATGGAGAGTTCCAAGGAGGGGTTGTAAATGAGTTGCAAGAAGTAGTAACAACGCTTTCAGTTCTATGATTTGAAGGGTACAGGGAAATAACGCTATAAGTCACATTCGGATGAAACTGAGATAAATGACGTTTTATATTGAGACTTGTATCTATCTTCCATACAAACCGATATTTCAATTGCGTTTTTGAAAACTTTGTGGCAATATTTTCTAAAAACCGAGGGTTCTGAAAGATCGTAAAAGTCACTGCATGATTATGAACTTAGCTTTCTTTACCTGTACCCAACTTTTGATCTCATGTTTTACTACATTATTTGATGGAGCTTGACCCTAATGGACTGACAACTTTTATGTTCAGCTATCGCTTTTAAATGCATATAATTTTTTTATATAAAAAAAATTAAGAACTTTTATAAAAAATATATGTTTTAATGCAATCTTTATGTCTCCTTTTTAGAATATGTGCGAAAGCTTACTTTTCGTTCTGATTGTACTTGCTCGTTCTTATTTTAGTCATAAAACTAGTCCTAATTAGATCTTAGCTATGCAAATAGCAAATTTCACCCTGCCAGGATCATTACCTGAATCCTGTATGGAAACTCCCTGAAGTACATGTCCTCCCGGTCGTAGAACTCCACGGAGTAGGAGTCTGATCTCGACAACTTCCTCCTCTCCAGACCTTCCTTCAGCGTCGTGATTCCTGAGGGAAGAAACCAGGACAACGTCAAGAGGGTAGCAAAAACATTCCACTTACTGAAATTTACAAAGGAATATTTATGTATGTAAGCACATCTGTGTAAGCATCTTACGCTTGATCAACATTTACAGTTTTTCCAAATACCTTCTTTGATTCCAACTTTTTAAGTTCTTCTTTAAAAAGCTGGACGAGATTCTGAATTTAACAGACACCAATGAGCAAGTATTTATAAATATTAAAATTATGAACTTCAGACAGGCGCGTAGAAATAGGGGGGGGGGGGGCTGACCCTTGCCCCCACCTGTCTGGATCATGACCCCCCCCCCCCCCCTGCCAGAGATCCTGACCCCCCCGCCCCGCTAGAGATCCTGAACACCCCCGGATATCACCTCCAGATATTCACAAATGTTGATTATCTATGAGGTGCAAAAATACACAGATTTGCTTCATTACCAATGAACGAATTCTCCAAATTTTCTCAAGTTTTGCAAAACTAATTGAGCAGAGGTCAATGAGACAAATCAATTACTAATCGATTCATAATCGATTCTCTTTTACCAGAATTCAAAAATTTCGCTGCGGGGACAAGGGGAATTACCAAATAACAAAATGTACAGATTATAATGCATTTGGTCAAAGTGTCCCCAAGAATATTGCATACGTATAATACATTTTAAATTTCTTTGAAAAGGATGCCAAAATAGCGTCGAATTCGATTATTTTTTTAAAATCAAAAACTAAAAAATGCCCTGAGATTGGGGATGCTATAAAAACAATTTGTCTTAAGTTTCCACAGAATATTGCATATCACACTTTTTAAATTTCTTTAAAAAAAATAATAAAATAGCTAAATTCGATTCTTTTGTATCAAAAATTCAAAAAAGACCCTCGGCTAACTGGGGGGCCAGCCCCCCAGACCCCCTTGTATCGGTGCACGGCCTTTTCCTGACATCCATCGGTCCCCGAAAATTTTGACCCCCCACTCAAAATAAAGTTCCTACGCGCCTGCCTTCAGAAGATCTGACCCACAACTAACCATAAAGCGCTCCTGCGAGGTAGACGCCGAAGACGAGGACGACCATCAGCTTGACCTGCCACTTGTTGAGCAACGGAGCCACGCGGTCTCTGAAGAACACCATCAGCCCATGTTCCTTGTTATCCACGGGATTGTGCGGATCAGCTGCGTCAATGCCGCCGCTGCAGAACATGCGGTACAGCAGGGACCGGTTCACTGTAACACAAACACCGAGTTGATTAGCAGGAACATGCCGCCGCTGCAGAACATGCGGTACAGCAGGGACCGGTTCACTGTAACACAAACACCGAGTTGATTAGCAGGAATATGCCGCCGCTGCAGAACATGCGGTACAGCAGGGACCGGTTCACTGCAACACAAACACCGAGTTGATTAGCAGGAACATGCCGCCGCTGCAGAACATGCGGTACAGCAGGGACCGGTTCACTGCAACACAAACACCGAGTTGATTAGCAGGAATATGCCGCCGCTGCAGAACATGCGGTACAGCAGGGACCGGTTCACTGCAACACAAACACCGAGTTGATTAGCAGGAACATGCCGCCGCTGCAGAACATGCGGTACAGCAGGGACCGGTTCACTGCAACACAAACACCGAGTTGATTAGCAGGAACATGCCGCCGCTGCAGAACATGCGGTACAGCAGGGACCGGTTCACTGTAACACAAACACCGAGTTGATTAGCAGGAATATGCCGCCGCTGCAGAACATGCGGTACAGCAGGGACCGGTTCACTGCAACACAAACACCCCATTGATTAGCAGGAATATGCCGCCGCTGCAGAACATGCGGTACAGCAGGGACCGGTTCACTGTAACACAAACACCGAGTTGATTAGCAGGAATATGCCGCCGCTGCAGAACATGCGGTACAGCAGGGACCGGTTCACTGTAACACAAACACCGAGTTGATTAGCAGGAATATGCCGCCGCTGCAGAACATGCGGTACAGCAGGGACCGGTTCACTGCAACACAAACACCGAGTTGATTAGCAGGAACATGCCGCCGCTGCAGAACATGCGGTACAGCAGGGACCGGTTCACTGCAACACAAACACCGAGTTGATTAGCAGGAACATGCCGCCGCTGCAGAACATGCGGTACAGCAGGGACCGGTTCACTGTAACACAAACACCCCATTGATTAGCAGGAATATGCCGCCGCTGCAGAACATGCGGTACAGCAGGGACCGGTTCACTGCAACACAAACACCCCATTGATTAGCAGGAATATGCCGCCGCTGCAGAACATGCGGTACAGCAGGGACCGGTTCACTGCAACACAAACACCGAGTTGATTAGCAGGAACATGCCGCCGCTGCAGAACATGCGGTACAGCAGGGACCGGTTCACTGTAACACAAACACCGAGTTGATTAGCAGGAATATGCCGCCGCTGCAGAACATGCGGTACAGCAGGGACCGGTTCACTGCAACACAAACACCCCATTGATTAGCAGGAATATGCCGCCGCTGCAGAACATGCGGTACAGCAGGGACCGGTTCACTGCAACACAAACACCCCATTGATTAGCAGGAACATGCCGCCGCTGCAGAACATGCGGTACAGCAGGGACCGGTTCACTGCAACACAAACACCGAGTTGATTAGCAGGAATATGCCGCCGCTGCAGAACATGCGGTACAGCAGAGACCGGTTCACTGTAACACAAACACCGAGTTGATTAGCAGGAATATGCCGCCGCTGCAGAACATGCGGTACAGCAGGGACCGGTTCACTGCAACACAAACACCGAGTTGATTAGCAGGAATATGCCGCCGCTGCAGAACATGCGGTACAGCAGGGACCGGTTCACTGCAACACAAACACCGAGTTGATTAGCAGGAACAGACAATAATCATGGATAGAACTCTTGTATTCCAATTAAAAACATGGGGCGCGATATTTCGCTGACTTCGGTCGGCTTCCTCAGGCGTGACTGATAGGAACAGTGTTGTGACTTATCTAGTTATACAAATATAACAATTATTGTTATCTATTGCCATTATCTAGATAAAAAGTATAAAATTCAAAATATGCAAATATGCAAATATGCAAATATTAAAAAAAAACACAACTGCCAGAAAATATAAAAATTAAAAGTAAATCCATTTAGTTGTAGACTTGTTTTGGTAGGTAACCCAAGTGTAGAAAAACTCAAGTTCCGAATTTGAAGTAACTAAAAGATGTAAATTAAAATAAATCAAATTTAGTATTGATAAAAAAATCAGGTATTTATTTTAAAAAATTTAGGTTCATACATTTTTAGCAGGTTATCTTTATCATTATCAAGATAAAAATAAAATTATCAAATCACAACGCTGCTGATAAACCAATATCTGTACCTAGAAGGTAGAAGGTCTGAAGTCCATGTTCTCGATTTTGTGTTGCCACACTTTCGAAACGATGCAATCAACTTCGCCATTTGATTTATGTCAACAAATACAGCTAATGTTGGAATAGCCGATACTCTCAAGGGCGGATGCAAATATTTATATAAAATTACGTCAAATTGTCAAGATAATGAAGAAATATACCAGAATCTTTGATATTATATTCATAGTAATAATGAAGCAAGTTGGCTCAGAAAACAAACTCTTTGGACTTGCACTCCAGAGAGACCGGGTTCGATTCCAGCGAGGTGTATTTGCAGTTTCTCTCACACGAGAGGAAATACTTGGAAGGTTCCCTTCTTATAGGCCACGACCACCTCCTTCCCACCGTCAATACGCGACGACGCTTCACCATCATCTCTCAATCAACATCATAATCATTCATCCGGCACTATTAGCCTAGTTGCACATGAGTGCGACTTTACACAGAACTAGGTAATACAAATATGCTAATTAATTCTGTAAATTTGATTATCCGGTTGTAAATAAAAAGAAACTATAACTTTTACCAAATTACATCCTACTTAGTTTAGAAATAGCTGAAGAATATAGATCTAAATATTGAGTCAAGTTGAATGTGCCAATGACTCGCTCTTTATTAGTTCCGATCACACAGGAAGTGAAAGTGTGATCCGCTCAGATCACTCCGCGTCAATTGCCGAACACTTCCGAACTGGCGAGACATGGTCTATAGACCAGACATGATGTGGAAGAGTTTGTTACAGACCTTGACATTAATTAAACGAGCGAAAAAGGCGTCACTCCCATCCCAAAATTTGGCTCAAAATAAAGTGTAATGTTTTGAAAGTATACGATGGAGCAAGTTGGCTAAGCGGTGATTTGAACTCCACTTATGATGATTGGGTAGTGAGTTTGACCTTGAAGAGTTTTTTAATCAATTTTTATCAATATCTTTTACCAATGTAATTGTTAACAAAATAAGGTTTTGTACCCGTCTTCAGAACAGTTCATTGAAAATAATTCCATAGCTTGTAATGGTTTATTAGATTTACTTTGTCCTACAGATGTTTAGTGCCCGAAAATTAGTAAAATTATGGTACTAAACATTTGTTGGACAAAATAAAACTAATAACTTATTCCAAGCTATGAAATTATTTTCATTGAACTGTCCTGAATACTCGTACAAAGCCCTATTTTGTTAACAATTGCATTGGTAAAAGATATTGATAAAAATCGATTAAAAAACTCTTCTAGGCCACGCTCACTACTCTGCCCTCTTAAGTCCTGACCTCGTCTTTTACGATTCCCTCAGTCGAGAGGCAAATGCTGGGAAGGTTCCCTACTAATAGACCAGACCACCTCCTTCCCACCGTTCATCCTTACTTATTCTTCATCATCGTAATCACTGATCCGCCGCCATCTGCTTAGTTGCAGAACAGTGTGACGTACAAATAAAATACTGATAACAAACAATGTAATACCAAATTTTTCTAACTCGTAACAGAAACAGAAACCAGTTGACAATGTTTGAGTATTGAATTTTGACTTGTAAATAGCCTGATAATGTTTGATAATATAGTCTGTCGAAATGTTGACACAGAACGAATCATACTTTATGAATATGTTAATACTAAAAGTTCTGAAAGCTTTCGTAAACACCAGCAAAAAAAGTGTGCGTCTTTTCCTTATCCGACTGCATTAGTTTCAATCTACAGACAGCTCTCTTTTTAATATTGCAAATGTTGAGTATCGAACAAATAATAGCCATTGCGTTCATTGGGGGGGGGGGGGGGAAGGGGGGGGGGCAAGGGAGCGCTTTTTGACCTTTTGGAGGAAAGTGAATGCTTTTCCCAATACCTCTGATATTTAAAGTAATTTCTGAATGATTATGCCCACAATTCAGAAAAAAAAGGTTGAAAAAAACGGAAGAAATCGGAAGAAAACACTATTTGTAAGCTTTTCTCTTTTCCAAAACGCACCAAAATGCTCGTATGGAGTTGATATATAGCCCCCCTCCCAGGCCCATCATTGAACGATGACAAGTTCCCCTCCCCCCTGCAAGTGCATCCCAACCTGATGTGATGACTCGTGAGATAAAGTGTGAGATCGAGGAGAGATGGTTGGAGGTGGACGGAAGCTGATCATGTTGCGAACTGCTCAAGAGTGAAAGCCATCGCCTGGTTCCGATAATATTACAAAACATACATTTCTCTCTGATATTACGTTGCGTATGAGGATAATAGTTACGGTCTTATGTAACAGATACATGACCAAGCGTTTTGTCGCAATTAAAATGAATTGCTTTATTGTTTTTGTAGTGTATTGATTTTCTTCAACTACTGATATAGTGCTGCTGTAATTAATATAGTAGGTAAGAGTGCTTTGCACTCTTATAGTAATAATTATATATAACTATAGTAACTATATAACTATGTATATAACTATATAGTTATAGTTATATAGGTTCAATAGTAATGGTTTTAATTAACAATTAAAGATCATTGATAATAATTTTATAACTAACGACTCGTTCCCTGCCCCCCCCCCCCCCCCCCCCCCCCCCCCGCCCTCCTCCCACAATACACCCCGTTTCTCTGACCGAGTGGAATATTTTACTACAAAGTTTGATCATTTGTCAAGTTTTCGTTAATGAAATTGAACGAACCTATCGATACTCGAGTTCTATACTGTGACGTCTCCAACATACTAGTTTTGATATAAATCGAATATTAGATATTATTTTCTCAAGTACACTCAACAATTACTCTGTATTTGAAAGAATAGGATTGGTTGAAAAATATTTGATGGCATCATCCGATGGAGTATATATGCTATAACTCGTCATCTACCTCTAGTAGTTGAGCTCTAATTTCATTGATAATAACAAGGGCTGATTGTCAAGGAACCTGACCAGCAGCCAATCCGTTTCGTTCAAATACCGTTTTATGATTTGTTGGGTGTACATAACCTGAGCTGTGCGATCTTTGGACATAAATTAAACTAGAATATATATTTATACAGAACTGGGTAGAGCAAGCACACTGTATCAATTGCGATTTATATTTTTTTGAGATCACAGCATACACCTGCTAAAGACTTCGCTGGTAAAGACTTCGGGCATAGACCTCGGGTATAGACCTCGGGTATACACTTCGGGTATTGGTTCAGAAATGAAAATGAGTCCGAATGATCCGAAGTTAAAATTTGGCAAGATCAAGACCAACATTTGATCTCATATTATAGAAACTCTTAATCAGGATGGCAACAGCTTATCAACTAATTACACAGCGTTTTATAATATAATTCGAACAGAAATTGTGCAAATAAAATATAATCCAATTTGGTCCTTGAATCTTGATTCTGAGATAATTAGAACTTCATTGGATTTCATAGTGTTTGTTTCTTCCTTTTTTGTCGTGTTTCCTTTCTAGACATTTCTATTTCCTTTCATTGTAGCATAGAGTAAGTAGACTTTCCCGAAATAATTAATTTTGCAGTGGAAACAAATTAAATTAATTGAGGTCCTGACGCCCTTTTCGGGGTTTGATAAAACCTTTCTATTTGTATTTGCGGGCGTTTGATGTTGACAACCGGACGAGTGCTCGTACAAACTTTTGCAGCGAAACTATTTTGCTATTAAAAACTATAACTATCCGCATCACCTCTAAGTGTCAAACCAATTTTTTTGTTAATATTATGGATTTTCTGTTACGTAAATGAAACTGAATTGTGAGAAATTGACTATTTCGGACACTATGTGAGGCTATATTCATAATTTTCGTAAAATCTATGTTCTTGCAGACATAATATTTGAAAATACATTTCATGGATTGAACATGAGATATTTAAGCTTCCATATAATTAACAAATATTCTTTCTTTTGCTAGTATTAAACATTTCTGTCAATAGTCGGGTAAAAAAATACGGCTGTATTTATCATCGAAATATGGAGATATGGACCCGAGAAATCGGCTTATGCGTGGAATAACCACGCATAAGCCAATTTCTCGGGTTATACTTCAACACTTTGACAACTTTTAGTGAGTACAAAATAAACATTTTATGATTAATCGTGGAAAAATTGAATTGATTTTAATGACCCTGAAGATGAAGTGACTAATCAATTTTCCCAGACTTATCCTGAAGTATTTATAAGAAATTATGATGATTGCCAGGGCATACTGTAAAATGACTTAAATGGTCAAGTGGTCAAGATCATTCTTAAAAGTGTCTTAGATTTAAAGAATAAGTTAATTACCTTATTCTATATTTCATATGTTCATCTTTTATCCATGTTTCCAAATAAAATTGTTATATACCGAAATCTTGTTCATAGTTTGTAAAAAACTGAATATTATCACAACTTCCTTCTCCAAAATCTGTACACCTAAATAAATAGAGAACGGAATTGTTTTGAAGAAAGTAACCGGGACAAAAGTAGCAACATGATCTTGTCACCGGAACTAGATGTAAGTCGGAAACAAGTTCGGTCAACTTCCGAGTCCATCAACAAGTTTATTGTGCATAACGTAATAAGTCCAGACAGAATTAATTGCCACATAGTTGTTGACTGCGGGCAGTCTTAACGGAGAAAACAGACTGGAAATGTCAAGTAAGATTATTATTAAGACGTGTTCATTTGGTAATGTCTTGGCGTCGGATGAATGATTATGATAATGAAAGAGAGATTATGATGAAGATTAGGTTATGACGGACGCTGGGAAGGAGGCGGTCGTGGCCATGCGGTAAGGGAACCTTCCCATAATTTGTCCTTCGACTGAGGAAAACAACCTCATGCAGGAATTATGACACTTCTTCAGGAGTAGTTGATTCAATGTATAATAGTTTACTAGGAAAACGCTCAGTGTAACGCGTTGATGAGCGAGCACGGGGACGTGCAAATTCTCGAACCGGAAATGCGTACACAACACACAGAAAACATATACATCCATATTGAATTAAAATATGATCCACTCAATAGACATAAAAGTACCTATATGCTTTTTATCGAAACTAGAAAATAGCATATAAGCACCCTGGTACATATAACAAATCAGATTCAATTCAATTGGCACTGGAAAACATTCATTTCGATACTTCATTTCTGACAGCTATTAAAAATGTTAATAAGTTCATAAGTTCTTAACTGATTGGGATGAAAATCTGTAAAATAAGAGAAAATGTTGGTCTTAATGACCATGCAAACTATTAGTTTCATCAGATTTGTCGAAGACCATTTTCATTTTTTAACCTATCAGGAGATGTTTATTTAAATTTTAACCAATGAATGGATATTAGGGTCTGCAAACAGAAAAGGTTGTCTCTACATGTGTGCAAAATTTCAGATCGATCGGTGAAACGGTGCAACTTCCATTGCTCCAGTTAGCAGCAAAAAATATATAAAAAAATAACAGAGGTCCGTGTCAAAAGAGTTAAAAGAGTCGCTCGCTTCGCTCGCTCAATAAACGGTGAAGTAGTAGTAACATATAAATTAACATGATAACTAATTACAGCTGTAAATTAGTTACAATGAAATTAGCTTTTTAGTAAGAACTGACCATAATTATTAAAATGTGTGGTGTTTATAACATTAACAATGGATATTTTAACTAAATTGGATTATATAACGATTTAAAAGCTCTTCCTGATATAATTTGAAAGTGAATAGTCACTCATCATAATGTTACATTACATAACAGTGGTCATCCACTAGTAGCCTTCTTAGATAATGATGTGCAGTCAGGTGCAGTTTTTTAACTAATGGATTTGAAGTGACTGGCGGTTGAAGTGGATGGTAAAACAAAACGAAGTGTGCATTTCGAAGTGAAAGTGATTATGTAGATATATAGAATTCAAGGAAGACCGGTCAATTTAAATACTGTTAGGATGAAAATGACAAGTGCTATCAGAACCATAGTTATTAAAATTAAATAGAAAGAAAATTCAGAAATGGTTTTTGACACAGGCGTTTAAGGTGATACTAGCGCTCGGCCGTTTTAGAAAATTGAGTGAGAAAAATTGTTTCATAACTGATTGTAACTTTTACAGGATGTTCACATAATCAGTCTGATTAGTAGCACTTTTTCATTTTTGCTTATTGCATCCTTAATTAGGCGCCGGTTATTCAAAAAAACCGCACACAACTCAGAAATTTGCGATATTGGAGACCAAACCCGTTAACCAATTGATCTCAAATTTTAATCATGATTAGATGAAAGACAAACTTAGGGTTATCACTTTGCACATTTTTGAAATTTAATTTTATACGGCACCCAGGGAGACAATAAAAAAGCTAATTTTTCACCAAAAGTCCACTAATTATTACTAATAAACGAAACAAAAAATAAAAAATTTACTAAGGGATAACCCTAAGTTTGTCTTTTATCTAATCATGATTAAAATTTCAAATAATTTGGTCTACCCATTTCGTCTCCAATCGTATCGCAAAAAGTGTCTACAAATAGCAGCAAAATCGCGCGCGCTTGCAGCACCTTAAGTACAATGCTCAAAGATACAATACCCCAACATTTGAAAGACAAAAATGCAGTCGATTTGTTCATATGTTTTCATTCGATTTTAATGTGTTTTATTTAGGCTCTGGCTAGGTATGTTTTATTATGTATTCCATGTTGTTATGAATGCCAATATATCATGTAAAATGGTATAAGTTGACAATAAATAAAACTAAAACTTAAATTAGTTAACTTTAAAGATTTGATAAATCCGATCGGTTGAGTTTCTTTGTCTTCACATAGCTTTTTGACAAATTAAAATATTTAAAATGTAGACATAATTCCACGAAATGGATCCCATTTATTGAGCGAGCGTAGCGAGCGTCACCACGGTACTCTTATGGCACTTTCTCTGTGTGTTTTTTTTTTTTTGTGTGGACACAGCCCAGGTCAAACCGCTCAAGCAATCGATCTGAAATTTTGTACACATACTAACGTAATCTATGAGGTCCCTGGGATCGTTTTTGAACGGGCTCCTGTGATTGGTTCAAATTTAAAAAAATTATCTTTCGATTGGTTGTTCCGATCAATTTGAAATTTAGCCAAGTTATTTCAACCAACAATTTACCCAATCATAATAAATTTCAGCCAAATCCTCCCATTGGTTCAAATTTGAAACCATTTTTACGGTGATTTTTGTAATTTAAACTATAACAGATTGACCGATCAACTTGAAACTTCGCGTGGTCATTGGTACCAACATTTTAGATATTTTTGCCAATTTTCAGTCTAATCTGTCGTTATTTTCAAAAGTTTTGTCATTTTAAGGTAATTTTATTCCAATCTTGAAAAATGTATACTAAATTGTCATCCCTGCCTTCTTTAAGCTTCTGTTCCAAGGCAAGGCCTGTAGAGCAGCCAAGCTATCCACAATGTACAGTAAAGTGAAAGCATTTTTGATCTAGCGCATAAAATCGGATGCAGTACGAAGGCCAAATCCTCTAATTGGTTTAAGTTTATATAATGTCTTCTGATTGGTCGACAATAAAAATGTTCACATTAAGTTCAAATTTTGCATGGTGATCAAGACCAACTTAATATTAAATTTTACATAAGTCAAGTATGAATTGTAATTTTACGAGTTTAGTATGGATGTCACAAGAAATTTCTGGAGAAGGTATGTAGGTAAGACTTCACGACACAATGGATCTGTTATTCATCCAGAGTATTATGGAGATTGAAAAATTGCAGAGAAAATCGTCTTGTGCCGTGTCGTGCATCGTTACTATGGGGATGTTGCATGTTCTGTGCTCGCTCATCAACGCGTTACACTGAGCGTTTTCCTAGTGTAGATTATTTTCTATTATCTCGTAATACCAAATAATAGCATAAGTTAGCATAACAATGAAGCTGAAGTTCAATATTATTATCAACGTGTTTTATAATTTTAATTTTGCAAAATACAAATTGTGCTGTTTTAGGCGTAAAACAGTGCTGATGAAATAGATTGTGAAATTGTATGGGTTACTGGAAGTGTTGTAAGAGATACAATTTCACATGTCTCTTTCTTTGACGTCGTTTTGTCGGAAAGTAAATACTAAACCACACGCCACGGATGTGGATTTCCAGCAAACACATTTCCCTGTTTACTTATAGATCTTTTTGCAGCTGAAAGTCAAGAATATTATTTCTGATTCTTTCCAAGTCAATTGGAAATGATAAAAGTAACGAGACAAACGCGTAAATAAATAGAAAGTTATCAGTAAAATTAACTTAGGTAATTACACACTTTATTATAGGGAAAAAATATTAAGGTTTCATTAAAGCTTATAAAATAGCTAAGTGTACTGACAAATTTAGTACACACTTCAATGTAGAAATAGTGTCATAAACCCTTGCAATATTTTAGGTATTATGTATACGGTATGAAAAATACGTAGGTTCTTGCGTAGAGATTGATTTGGTTTCAGAACTAAATTTTGCTTTATCAGAGAAAAAGAATCAACATATTAATTTGCGAAAACTTTAGAATGATTCAAAGCAAATTTTAAAGCAATAAAAAAATACATGTCATAATCTGTATAAAAAAATCTGTAAGTAGATATAAATACGTTTCTCTCACCGCTGTCAGTAATGATTTGGAAATAAAAAATAAAAAATCGGTAACATTTTGCTTTCAATTCTTTCTTTCATTTAAATGAATAATAATTGTGAAAATATCAATAATATTTTTAAGAAAAATAAGATATTTTTCGGATTTGTTTATTTACTTTTTGAATTAATCTATTTTCGTTCCTAATTAATGCTTCATTTTGGTATTATTAAAAAAACATTTGCATTCTAGAATGTTTTTATTTCCGAGGTCATGGATGTTTTCGGGATCGTTTTGATGCAAGGCAGCTGTGAAGACAGTTTGTTCCGTTTACTCAACGTAACAAGCCGTCTTCACAATACTTCCTTGCGTTTTCATTTCCGTTTGTGTATTTTGAAAATGTTGGATACAGAACATATTTCATCCAAGCAAAATTAAATCAAAGTTAATTATGTCTCAGAATCAAAATGTTCCTACTAATAGGCCACGGTTGTCTCCTTCCCACAGTCCATCATTACTTACTCATCCTTCATCAACATTTATCCGTCCCCATAAGCTTATTTGCAGAAAACCATCTTCAAAAATAATATCAATTACTTTTCTGTGTCAGGACACCCAAATTGACACTTCAATTAAGCCACTTAATTATCGTAACATCTCGAACCTTCATGATTATGAAACACAAAAACCCCGTCTGAAATTTCTTTCTCCTTGAAGTCGAAGCCTCAGCTTTCTTCTCTCCTCACGTTACGTAACAAGATGTGATCGACAACTGTCTATGACGATGCCTCCGAACTAATTGTTACTTCTGACATTGGCCTCCAGTCAAGAACTTTCAACTCCTAAATTACACCTTCGTTCAGGAAGACAAGTTTCAAGGCGAACATCGAGAGTTGAATCACCTCAAGATGATGGTCGATTGTTAACGATTCTTTGAAAATCTGTACCTCAGTGGTAGAAGGGCGGAAGTCAATTTTCTTTATGCGTTGCAAACTTTTGGAATTATGCAATAAAGCTCAATTGCAATTTGACTACGTCAACAAACAATTATATTGAAGTGTTCTCATAAACGATGACTCATGTCCCAATTACAAATGTGGTTCGATGAAAGTAGAATAACTGGTTAGAGCTCACCTCATGCAACATTAAAACGGACTTCCGTCCTTCTACCTCTGAGTTACAGAAATGGATTATTTTCGCGCCCTTTGGATAATCTCCCGTTGACGAACGTAAATCTCATTACAGGTTTATGTACCTATTTTTAAATTGAACCATTTCCATGTAGGAAGTGACTGGAACTTGCAAAGAAAATATTAATTAACGGCCAGAATGAAAGAAATATATATTGAAACGTCAAATGAATCGCTCCATTTTTGGTACACTCAAACCAATAAAAATCGGTACTCGATTGGCTGATTTAAGTTTGATGGCATGATCCCATGAAGGCGTGTTAACGCATCATCTACCAGTAATTGTCAAGGAACCTGACCAGCAGCCAATCCTTTTCTTTTCGAGTACCAATTTTTATTGGTTTGAGCGTACTTATATCAAATAATACGTACTCAACCAATCATAAAGCGATATGCGAACGAAACGGTTTGGCTGCTTGTAAGGTTCCTTGATAAGCAATCCTTTAATGTATTATCAATGAAATCAGAGTTCCCCTACAAGAGTTGGATGGCAAGTTTAGACTTCATCGGAAGATGCCATCAAATATTTTTCAGCTAAACCATTTCTTTCAAATACCTACCGCTTATGCCTACGTTGAGTGCACTTTTAACAGCATCTAATAAAAATATCAGACTTAAAAAACTGTCAATTTAATGAGCGTTTTGGGATCAGTCAGTGTGCTAGTTTTGTTAAACAAAATATAAATATTTGACGAGGAAATATACTGCATTTTCCCGTCATGTTGGTTAAGTATTGTTGTTGTAAAAAGTAACGCGACTCACCCGATAGTGACACCGGTTCGACCTTGATGCCGACCACCGAATGCAGATTCTTCTTCTCCATGTACCCAGCCACCGCCATGCAGCCGGCGAAGAAGGTGATGTGCCACATGTAGGTGAACCACACGGCGAACCCTGCAACCAGCATCACATCTCGTTCACATCTCGTACCAACAACTTTAAAAAATATGATACTCCATTTTTTGTTGAGAATTATTCTGTTCACGATTTATTTTTATTCATAATAAATGCATTATATGTTTGTTCATTTTATTGGAGTTTAACTTCACACTGTCCTGCAACTCGGGTGATGATGATGATGATGATGATGATGATGATGATGATAGGGAGATGATGGTGAAGAACTGGAATCGAACGGTACGCCAATGCGATTTTTTGAAATTCGTCTTCACAAAACAGAATTTAAAAAAATCAGATAATAGCGACACTTACTAAATAAATATTGTCACACACTGTAGTACACATATATGACCTCTAGGACAGTGTTTCATATTTTCTCTGAATCACCCAAATCGACTGACGTCCTTTCTTGAATAAGTGATTAAATTGAAATATCGATCTGTATGGAAGATCAATACAAGTTTAAACACTTCGATAATCTCCGTTCCATCCGCATGTGACTAAAGTAAGGTTTCCAAGGGCGGAATTTCGCCGCGTTGCGGGAGAAATTCCGCAAAATGGCCGACTTTGACCAATCACAAGCCAGAACCCCAGCGGCGAAGTCGCCGCCGAGAAAGTTGAATCTACTCCTACTTTAGCGGGACGAAATTCGTTCCGCGCACCGGAAGCGGGTAGTTTTCTCACGATTACCGCCAGGTTCGTGGTGTTATAGTTTCCGTTTTTCAGTCGACTTTCGATATCGATATTCGATATAAATCCAATCTGTTGTCTGCCGTCAGGTAGTGACATGTGTTGTCAAGTTTATATTTGTTTATTAATAAAATATGTACTAATCATGGAATATGATCCAGAATATGTTATTGAAGTGGTCTAAGACAATCCTTGTCTTTACGATTTTAAGATATCGATCTCGATAGATCGACTTATTTCAACGCTGCCTAATTTGGCCGCTAGGTACCACTACAAACTAGGCGGAGAAAAATTCGCGCTTGGAAACGGGATACTTCCGAAATTCCGCCCTTGGAAACCTTACTTTAGCGTTCATCCCCTATTTGGTTTCTTGGTGTCATTCTCCACTCTCAACCCACCTGAGTAGATGCAGAAGATCTTGACCGACTGGAACGGACTGATGATGCCGATCCAGAAGCTGATCATGTCTGTGAAACTGGTGATGGTGATGGAGACGGCGGCTTCAGACAGCATCTTGCCCATGCGCTCTGGCACGGAGAGGGTCACAGGAGTCCGACGCCAGGCTGCCAACATCACGAACGTGTCGTCGATGCCGATACCTGGAACACACGTCGGCGTTTAGTATGTTGGTATCAAGAACTCAGAAGAAGATAGTATCAAGTGGGCGTGCTATGAGATTCGTATGACACTTTCACTGACATGTGTGTATTAGTTTTTGTAGGTAGCAGTCATAACGTTCAATCAATCGATCTAAAATTTTGCACACCCACTGAGCGGTTATTGAACGAGATCCTGTGATAGATTGGTAATTAAAAACAGGAACCGTTCGACCGATCGACTTCAAATGTTGCATGGCCATTGAGACCAACACTTGTAGACGTTTTTGGTCATTTCATACAAATCTGTCAAGAATGTCAAGACGGGAGTTGCAAAATACAAAACATAATATGAGATGTTGGAAAGTTGGAAAAGTTTTTGGAAATTTGTTTTTTGCTATATCGAATGATCGCGCCACCTTAATATTTCGTGACCAGTGCATATATTACCATTTCTTTACTGCTTTAAAATGGTATTCATTAATGCACAAGATGCTAAAGTAATTGAGTCTTAAAAATAACAGTTTGTCTGAAGGCGTTTCTATCGGTACTTCCTCTATATTATAATCTAGTCATTCATGCATGTCGATGGATCATCTGTCATTATATTCAAGTACACTTTGAAGCGCAAGGAAATGAAAGAACAAATGAAATATGAAGAGGTTTCAGCTAAACTTTTACTGACGTCGAGCTGCCAACTTTTCCCACTCATCTCCACCCACTCGTAGCGATCTTGAAATCAAATGAAAGTTTTATCTCATTCAGACGAGAACAATTAGAGGCCTGGGTAAGCAAACGGGAATCGCACGGTTCGTCAGAGGGACGTTTTTGAATTTTTTCTTCACACTTAAATAACGTTAAGAGCCTACAAGCCTAAAACAGCCTAAAATACTAAATAATGCCACACACTGGAGTATACTTTATGACCTCTGGTACGACCCCAAAGTGTTAAATACTATATTTATCGAACAATAGTCGTATTTGGCTACTAGGTATTGTCAAATTAATTCCTTTTGTCCTTTGATACCGATTCATACATTCCCTGGTATTCCCTGGTATTCATATTTCATTGGTATATCCGTGTGACTTTGCGTGAAAGATACCAGGAATTTGATTCGAATTCTTAAAGTTGACATACCGGTCCTAACTACGCATCCCATGATAATACGTCACAATAGATGTTATGAACAATTGATTTATGTTGACTAACATTTAGACAGAATAATGGGGAGTCATCATTTGAAGGTGAAACATCATCATTGTCAGGAAGAGGGTTGCCCCAAATGTAGATAAGTATTTAGAATAACAATGACTATGACCATCCAGCACATTCCAGACATGTATTTTGTTTTTGGCTGGGGCTTAACGTCGCACTGTTCTGCAGCGAGGCTAATGGCGACGGATGAATGATTATGAGGATGATTGGGAGATGATGGTGAAGAGTAGGTAAGGATGGAAGGTGGGAAGGAGGTGTCCGTGGCCTTTTAGTAGGGTACCTTCCCAGCATTTGCCTGTCGACTGAGGGAAAACCACGAAAAAAACCCAGTCAGGAAGGACGGCCGCGGGAATCGAACCCGGGCCTCCGGAATACAAGCTCACCCAACCAGTCCCAACCTGTATCTAATGGACAGACGATGTGTACGGTGGTAAGGAGGTGGTCGTGGCCTTAGATGGGTATCTTCACAGCATTATTGTCTCTCGACTGAGGGAAGTCACGAAGATCCTCAGTCAGAAAGGCGACGACAGAGGGAATCTGCCTTGGGACTCTGGGGGTGGGATTACATAAAATGATAACTTTCTTGTCACGGTGACAAGCTTCTCATCTCAATGTTATTCACGGCCTTCTAGGGTGAGAAGAGATGCTTGTCACCGTGACAAGGAAGTTATCGTTTTATGTGATCGCACCCCTGGTCGCATATCCAGTGCATTAGCGCTTGAGCCAACTATAACTCCATCTCCATCTGTGTACTACTAGAGCAGTGGTCTACTCAACCTGCAGCCCGCGGGACTAGTTTTTGTGGCTCCCCAGTTGATGTTTCAAATTCACAAAATGTGTCCACTGAAAAAATAATATTAAAAAAAAAATCATTTGAGACTTATTTTGAGAGTAGGTTGTCATGTTAGGATCCACGCATCAGGCTGAAAATACGTGGAAAGCCCCTTAAAAATGAAACTTCATACTTGTTGCTACGATGATGAAGCCATTTTACCAATTCCTAAAATTGTAAAAAGTGTTTGGTTTGGCGTGTGAAATATTGTTCGATTCGTTTCATAATAATTTAATAAACAAAAGACACTGAATAAACCAGACACGTAGGAAGGATCACTTACAAATTGCAATACAAAAAAAGCGCCCTGCGGGGCAACAATTGGAGGGTAGTTTGCTTCAGTTCGTGCATTTTAGAGCCCCAGAATCGCTTTTAAATGGTTAAAATCTAAAAATAACGCCCTGCGGGGCTAAAACTGAGAGGCTCCGCCCTCCACCCCTGATAAAAGTAGTTCCAATGCGCCTGAAATTAACACCTACGAGATCACGTGAGCTTTGTTGCATTTTTTTTTAAAATGCGGCCCTCTAACAAAAGCAAATTAGCCCCTTATCGTTATAATCGTTCTACTGTACTAAAGCAAAGAAAGAAGTCAGCTCGGGATATTGCTATACAATTAGAAGTTAATTACTCAAACATTTCGGTTTACAAGACTTCAAAGTGGACTAATGACAAGTTTAAAACTTTTTAAACGTACTTTATAACTGAGGCAATTTATGTAGATTACATTCACCTTCACTTGTGTAAAGATTGTAGTTTAAGTAACTTTCACGTTTACTAATTAATTAATTTAGTAGGCCCATACAAAAATAGTGAAGAGCATTTGCCCCAGATCACAAATAATCTTAAATATCTTAAATACTGCTGTGTTTGCTGGGTGATTATGGAGTCCTCACATGCTCTCAGGAATCAGTAAAAGTTGCTTCCAATCTTCAGCCAAGCAAGTAATACATTGATCTGGGCCGTATGAGGAGGCGGTGCATGCTCTGAACTCGTTGCAATCTTGCTTTTTACTTTTCAACTTGTTATAAATGAGAGTGATCGTAATCACGTAGGTATTTGATCTTCTGTCTCGCTTGAGGACACCATCCATTAACTATTTGTATAATTACTTAGAATTAAAATAATCGTTCTTCGTGTAAATAATTTTGTGTGTCAACAAAATAAATACAAGTGTTTCCTTTGACAACATTAACGCTTACAGAAAAATATGAAATCTACATTTTAATTAAGTTGTTTTGGTAAACTGAAGGATGTGTAAATTGATACCAATTCAACTAGAATATTGATGGTTAAAAAAATAATTGTTTCCTGCAGATAAGTAATAGTTCATTAATTAATATAATAATATTAAGAATTCCGAATGGTTTTATTTCAATAACAACATTTCAGACCTTATTTATTAGATATTCACAGAAAAATAAGTAATATTTTAAATTCTCCAAACGTCTCAATAACGCATGTGTAAATTGGATCGAAAGCGATTTCATAACCAAATACGCTTCGCACGTAAGCCCTACCCAGAAAAAACACTCCGTGTAAAAAAGGCAGCCAAGTCTCTTTACTTTAAAAAAATTCAACACCGAAAAGGAGTGATATCAAAAAAGGAGCCAAGTCAATGACATTTCCAAATATTTAATCGTATCTTTGAAATAAAAGTATAAACACCGAGAAATACTTTACAAAAGGACTTGGCGCATCGTTTTTTTAAAGACATCATTCTATCCTAAAAGTGGAAAGAAATTTACAAGTAGGTACATTTTCCTCTTTCTATTAGAGCCAGAATCTATGAATCAAGCTACTTTTAGTAATGACTATTTTATAGTTTTGTCAATGGCGATAGAAGCGTGATTTTATGCTGTAATATATAAGTAATATAAGGGTGAAAGAATTACATAACAATTGGAAGTGGTGAGAATGTAGGTTTCTTTGGAAAACTTCCATGGAGTCAGGAGTCAGGATCCTCATCAGTGTGTTGTGTCTAATGTCCGCCCGTCCGATCGGGTAGCTCAGTTGGTAGAGCTCTCGCCCGGCAAGTGAGAGGTCCCAAGTTCGTGCCCCGGTTCGGTCGGATATTTTTCACAACCATATCAATTGGAAGTGGGCTCATACATATTCTTGCAGTACTGTTAATATGGCGATATTAGACTGGTATCTTTTCATAATTTGATCTTGACTGAAGGAAATCATGAAACGTTGTCAAATAATTACTAACTAATGGAACACAATTATATATTTTTGAAGTGTCAAGTGTATAAAGTTAAATTTTTTAATAGAAATTCAATATGACTGTCTTCTTTGTGAAATGTATTTTTATAAAATGTGTATTAATAGAAATTGTTACATGATGTGAAGGTATAACGCATGATGAGACTTAATTATATTCACCACGAAACAATATTACGAAGATAACTATTGTGTATATTTATAGAAAGCATAGACAACAAGTTTCATAGCGTATATATTCATATAGAAAATATTTTACAGAAGGTATGTATAATATGTACCTAATTGAAAGATGTTTCCCTATTATTCTAAACATTCAAAATGACGGTTGTATATAAATGGCACATGCTTATGAATAGAAAAATGTCTTTAAAAAAACGATGCGCCAAGTCCTTTTGTAAAGTATTTCTCGGTGTTTATACTTTTATTTCAAAGATACGATTAAATATTTGGAAATGTCATTGACTTGGCTCCTTTTTTGATATCACTCCTTTTCGGTGTTGAATTTTTTTAAAGTAAAGAGACTTGGCTGCCTTTTTTACACGGAGTGTTTTTTCTGGGATATCACTTCTTTTGTTAGTTTATTCATACAGCTTGTAGCACAGCTTGTGTCCGTGCAAGAACTTATTTCTTTAAAAAAATACGCCTATGCCGATTTGGATACTTAGAAAAGTTGCGTTTGGTATATAAGATTAAAATAATTATCCAAGAAGAATAGCTTTAAGTTTCGTTACAATCGGTCCAGCCGTTTTCGATATATGACGTCACTTCCGGTTTTAGCAATGGCGGCCGAAAATAATGTCGTCTTGAATTCATAATTATTACTCCTACACATTTCCAAAATTTGGTTGCAATCGGTACAGCCGTTTTTGATATATGACGTCACTTCCGGTTTTAGCAATGGCGGCCGAAAATAATGTCGTCTTGAATTCATAATTATTAGTACAACACATTTCCAAAATTTGGTTGCAATCGGTACAGCCATTTTCGATATATGACGTCACTTCCGGTTTTAACAATGGCGGCCGAAAATAATGTCGTCTTGAATTCATAATTATTAGTACAACACATTTCCAAAATTTGATTGCAATCGGTACAGCCATTTTCGATATTTGACGTCACTTCCGGTTTTAACAATGGCGGCCGAAAATAATGTCGTCTTGAATTCATAATTATTAGTCCAACACATTTCCAAACTTAGGTTGCAATCGGTACAACCGTTTACGATATATGACGTCACTTCCGGTTTTAAAAATGGCCGCCGAGAACACTGCAACCTTGAATTTATAATTATTTACAAAGTACGCTTACTTATATCTATTTTAAAGTATAAAGTGGTGAATTTAGCGTCATTTAGCATATTTATGACGTCATTTCCGGTATAGGGCATAAAATGTGTGACGTCATTTCCGGTTTCGATATTTGAATCATCAAATATTACTGATTATATAAAGTTGACCGTCTAAATCGTTTAGCGCTGGTTTTGTTCTAATCTGTTTAGCCGTTTTTGAGACATGATGTCACTTCCGGTTTCAAAATGGCGGCTTCCGGTTGGTTTTATAACAAGTCAAATGAAATATCAAAAGTAAAAACGTTACATCAATATCAAGACAATCGGATCAACAGTTGTTGCTGAAATGCAAATCGATGTACCTATATTAAATTTCATGACGTCATTTCCGGTTTATTTAAAATAATGTTCAGTCTTTTGATATTGATAATCCATATAGATGACCGTCTGAAACGATTGGCGCAAATTTCGTTCCGATCGGTCCAACCGTTGACGAGATATGACGTCACTTCCGGTTTCAAAATGGCGGCACAAAAAATTCATGGGGACAAGGTTAAATCAGACGCCAAAAGTGCACACGTGGTAAAAATGTGAGATCAATCGGTTCAGCCGTTTAGGCTGTGGCCTGTTTACCGGATTTTAGCTCCAGCCTACTACCACTAAGATTATTATTATGAAAACCGCCCTAAAACACAGTTTTCACGGCCCTCTAGCGCGCAAAGGGCGTAACCTATTGTTCCCAAATTTAGTATATGTTGTAGGGTGGGCCATAGCTCGAAATTAAGATATTTCGCAACAATGTGAGATTTCTCAATTTTAAGATCCAGTAGGCCGAAAATGCCACTTTGATGCTTACAGTAAAAGTGGGTTTGCTCCAGCCTTTATATGAGAGTGTGCGCGCGCCGTACGACTTGGCTGGCGTGGAGCGACCGCTCCACTAGATAATTTCACCTGCCACTTCCAATGCAAACCGCAGCACATAGTCAGGTATTGTTTCTCGTATTGAGTCCACTCGGCAGTACTGAATCTGTCGTTAGTGGGCCAAACGATTTGCTCAGTCGAATTTTGTATTCAACATGCATTTTGCTTTATGCACTGATGTAATTTTATTGGGTGTATTATGCAATGATGAATGTGCTGGTTATGTAATGGCTGTGTTACAGTTTGTAGTTGCTTTTGAGACATAGATTGATAATAATGACGATTGAATTGGACACGTTCAACTGGAAACATTTTCATATATGGTATGTTAGCTTATTTCTACACTTTCGGTAATTTTTCTATGCCGATATGGTAAAAGAATTGTTTTACCCTTACCACGAGAGAAGATTAAATTTAAGTCCCATGATTATGAAATCATCAATTATAACCTGGGTGCTTATTCTCGAAACAGTTATCACGTGATAACTCCAAGTTATGATAAGGAGTTTGTCTTATCTGACACCTTTCATCAAATCCTAACTTATGACGTGATAACTGTTTCGAGTATTAGCGCCCTGTTACAGTATCACTTCCATATAGTTTTAGTACCTACATTTAGATGAATGTTCAAATTTATTGATTTCCTTGGTTGATGTAATATTGGTAAATTGACAATAAATGATAAGTATACAATCTTCAGTGATTTTTCTGTCAATATGCGCATTGAACAATATTTAATTTTGTAAAGAAGTATTTTGTTGTGGCCCCAATGACGCTATTATTACCCATACGTAATAGCAATTTATCGTTATGCTTGTTAATTTTACGATATAATAACTAGGTTTACTAACTTATACTCATTGAACCATAATATTGCAAGTATTGGTACTGCCCGAACTTAATTAGCTCCTACAATGTTGCTTTAGTTGCATGTTATTATGTCATTTCAACCAACATCGAATTTGCTTTTAAAAAAAGTAAAGGTATTTAATTCACTCTTATAACTTAAGCGTTCCGTTACCACCTATAAATAAACTTTAAATTATTAATTCTTTTATTCATAGCTAGCACGAACTTATTTTGTTTTACATCAACAATGCAACGAATCCCGATGAGTAATGACGGATATTATAGGATTGACACGTTTAGAGGTTCAGATTCAACTTATGGAGGAAAATCGATATTTTTTGTCCAGTGAGTGATTATTCTTCATATGAAGATTCTTCCGGAGCCAGGTATTAAAACTATCCCCCCCCCCCCCCCCCACTATCACTCCTAACCCCCCCCCCCCCCCCCCACCACAAAAAATCTGAATTGTGCCATCAAGATGGTGTCAACAATGAGTATTTTTCGGGAAATGTGAAACCTTGGCGTTACTTAAAAAAATCTGATAAGTAATGTATACTATCGGTACCAGCCTATAGCATACCAGCCTGTAATTCGCTGAAGCTTGAGTATAGGTAAGCTTTCATGCCTTAATCGGTGAAACGCTGCTATCGTGTTCTCGCTGTACTCACCGAGCATGAGAAACGGCGCCGCCAGATTGATCCCAATGAACTCGACGCCGAGATAGATGACGACGCCGAACGCCGCCGCCGTCGCCATCGCCGCCGACAGATTGCCCATGAGTCCGAGCCAGGGCTTCGACCTGACCCAGTCCTTCATCATGCACGAGGTGACGCTGAACATGACCATGATGATGAAGGTGATGCTGAAGTAGGGGATGACGGTGCGCGTGTTCCGCTCCAGTTCGATGTCCAGCGTGCGGGAGGCGAAGCGCGCGGTGCTGATGTACTGGAAGCGACCAGAGTCCTCCGCCTCCCCCACGGCGGCCAGGAAGGCTTCTTCCCATGCGGCGCCTCTGTGGAGAGAACAGAATTGGTATTTATTTAAACATCACTAACTCTTGGAATCCTGGTATTAAGAGTCGGCTGCACTTGAAGGTAAACATTGGAAAAACATTGTCTAAATATGGTTATCTTTTGAACCAATCAAATGTGAAAAATAATTAACACATATAATTTTTGAGTCGACTTGATCAATATAGAAACGAACTTTTAAACACAATATTTGTGCCCAAACTCGACTGAAAGCGGAAAAAGTAGGGACATTTTAGCTTTCAGTCGAGTTTGGGCACATATTTTGTGTTTACGGTGATACTAGCGCTCGGCCGTTTTAGAAAATTGAGGGAGAAAAATTGTTTCGTAAGTGAGTGTAACTTTTACAGGATGTTAACATGATCAGTCTGATTGTATATTAGTAGCACTTTTTAATTTTTGCTTATTGCATCGTTAATTAGGCGCCGGTTATTCAACAAAACCTCGCAAAACTATGCAATTTGCGATACGATTGGAGACCAAACCCGTGAACCAATTGATCTCAAATTTTGATCATGATTAGATAAAAGACAAACTTAGGTTTATCACTTGGCACATTTTTGAAATTTAATTTTATACGGCACCCAGGGAGAAAAAAAACTAATTTTTCACCAAAAATCCACTAATTATTACTAATTATTAATTAACGAATCAAAAAATTTAAAATGTACCAAGGGATAACCCTAAGTTTGTCTTTTATCTAATCACGATTAAAATTTCAAGTAATTGGTCTACCCATTTCGTCTCCAATCGTATCGCAAAAAGTTTATTAAAAAAGCAGCAAAATCGCTCGCGCTTGCAGCACCTTAAAAGTTCGTGTCTATGATTAAGTCGACTAAATAATTATATGTGTTCATTATTTTTCAAATTTCTCATCATTTAAATGGTTCAAAAGATAACCATATTTAGGAAAGAATATCTCCTATGTTTACCTTCGAGTGAAGCTCAACAATTAAAACACATGAAATACTTCGATGATTCTTCGATCGTCGTTATCAGGCAACTGACGACATTTGCCAGCTTTCTTCTAGTCCATCAAAACCGCTAACAATGCAGTAACCATGACTAACCTCTGTCAAAACTAAAAGTACACACAGTAACCATGGTAAATTCAAGGTAAATTAAATACATATCACAGATTACTTACTGAAAAGTTTATTGATGTCAGGATAGTCAACAAAAACCTCCATGAGTCATCGACATAAAACTACTTGGCTAGTTATACCCTCCCCGCATGCAGCAATAACAGCTGCTTGAACAAATTAGTAATATTATAGATATTTGTAAGTGGGTGTAGGGCAGTTTCATTAGAAACTCCTCCATCAGTATGTGGCTGAAGGAAGTCTGATGCAATTTTTGTATCTACACACAATTATGCATATTTGTGCTGAATTTTAATGTGCAGTCGTGAATTAAGGTAAGAGAGAGCATCGTCCATTAAATTTCTTCTTGATAGAACGGTTCGATGTTAAAATTTAAAAAAAAAATGCTATTGCTAGGCATTGGGTTTCTTGCCTAAAATGACAGGAAATTAGTTGACAAGTAGGTACAAACACTCACCCAAGTTGCAGCTTTAATTTAATGCATTTTATTATTTACTTGTATACAGCTTTTATTTGATAGATGGCAATTTAATCGACATAGTTTCTCAGAAATATTTACAATCATGGAACATCCTTGAACTTAATTTAATTATAATTTCGTGTTAAAATAGATCTATTTTCTTCGTGTATCAACTCCACAATGATCTATCAACCAAAGTCCTATATATAAACCTATTTAAATCGATTGCAGGAAAATAAGTAATTTAAATAACAATTATTAATAGCGTTAAAATGGAACTTATAAAATTTCAATTTATTTATTTATTTAACAACTTTGAATTACAATACATTCCGTGGTTGGACATCATTCTCCAGCCATGGATGGATGATTGAATCTTGAGAATCCTTCTCGATATCGATGGGGGGTGGGAGGGGGTCAGGGAAAATAGTTTCCCTGGGGTCCAAATGATTTTAAGAGCAGATAGTTTAGTTTTTAAATCGAATTATTTCTATAAACATTCCTTTTCCAGCTCGAGGGAGAACTTAGTTCTCTAGTTTATTCGTTTGTAATTATGTAATTATTGTTATTGTTGAGTGAAAAGATGGTGTGTATTATTTTGGTGGGCACATATTGTTACTGAGTTTACCCTATTCCTACTACCAGTAATGTGAGTGTATATAAAAATAATAAAATAAAATGTACGGTGCCACAGAAGCTGTTTACCAGATCCCAGTATTGATGTGGATCTGGGTAAACAACTTTTGAATGTCACTGTACAGCTTAACCCAAGAAATTGTAGGTAACGTTTTCACAACCTACTTATTTTACCTGACGGATTGTGTCAAATTTTCCCAAAATACCAAAAAAGTCTCCCCAAGGCTAATTATTTACTCCACTGTTATGCAACTTTGAGAGGTAGTTTAGCTACCCATTTTCTCGTAATACTATTGAGAAATTTTAAGAAATATTTGATACAAAAAAGTTTTTTTTTCACATTTTTTCATGAAATATGTGAAAAATAAAACTTTTTTTTCTTAAAATACTTTTTAAATTTGTTCAATAGTATTACTTACGAGAAAATGGGTATCAAAACTACCTCCCAAAGTTGCATAACAGTGGAGTAAATAATGAGCCTTGGGGAGACTTAGGTATTTTGGGAAAATTTGACACAATCCGTCAGTTTCCATAGCGGTCCCCTTGGGACATTCTTCAAATTCGCATTCCAATTGGGTAAAAAAATCCGTCAAATCGTCCTTCCTTTTAACCTTATAGCTATTTCTCAGCATTGTTCCAACTTATTTCTCAGTCTATGCGGCGCCCACGTGTACACAACCACCCATGCCAACTGATCTGCCGGCTCAACGTGCTCCACATATGATGCATGTTCGCCCACAAGCCAGTCGCATCATGCACGGAGAGGTCAGCGAGTGCAGAAGTGCAGAAGACAGAATGTTTACATCAGGCAGGAGAAAGCTTGCAGGAGAACTAATGGCAAACGAGACCACTTCTTATGGACGACGCCAGCTATCTATCTCATAGAGGTAAGCGACGACAGCGACAATTTCACGCAATATTTCACCACATTTGCGTTGGCTTGGTTCGAATATTTCGAATCCTCTTTAACACAGGAGGTTTGGAGGAATTCGCTTCCAATATTCTTACAATTTTTATATATTTTTAATACCTAAAAACCAAATTTGGGATGCCGTAATGGCTACTTTCGGGTAAATGTTTCTTTGAATGGCATGTCGAAATTACTAATTTTTTTAGTTAAAAATCTCATAGAAAGAAAATATTGGGATCGAAAAAGTATCTCTATTTACAGGGTAAGTAGATACCTGTCTTTGAACCTAGTTTAAAAGTTTTAAAAAATGGACAAACGAATGCAAACTGCTTATTAACACTAATTGTATTGATGGAGGAGGTGGGTAAGGATGTAGGAATGAGGAGCAGGAAGGATGGAGCTGTGCCAAGAAGAGGAAGGATCGTGTTTAACTTGGAGAAGGTATCGGAAAGTGGCACGTTAATTACCAGTCTAACTGCACCGAGCAATTAAAACAGCAATTACTCCTGAATTACGACGATCACAGTCATCGCGCATGCGTGAAAACGATCGTACGTGATCTCCGAGAAATCAATCTTATTCAGACATTTTCTACTCAAGACTGAAATACGTCTGCTGGTGATTTAGAGTGAAAAAGTTGCCGATAATTATTGATGAAATTATTTAAGGAGAGAGCTCTTGCATATTTTAGTTATTATAGGGAAACTTTGGCAATTATCCAGAATTTACTAGTTTGTGCTATACGTGAAGATACTTGTAAATACAAATATTTAATATCTTTTACGTCTTTAAATGAGGGGAAATTGATATTTAAAATAATTATAAAATGATAGTTCTTTGATGATAATATATTACACATATAGAGTTTTAGTTTGTGAACTTTGATTTTTTGAAGTTTGCTCGACAATGGAACTATTCGTATGTATTACCTACATAAATTCTCCAGAAATCTCTTGTGACATCCCATACTAAACTTGTACCTATTTCTGATTTAAATATGAAATATTTTTTTGTCATTGCTTCTATTTAATATGGATTTTTTTTAATGTCCTAAAATATATTCTTGATGTTCAACTTATGTATCAATGAATCAGTTTAATTTGAAAGCGCTACACCATGCTACACAAAATCAAAGAAACCGGATATTTTTTTGCTTCCTATAGTAATTAAAAAGAAATTGGTCCAATACCTACATTAAACACTATTGTCATCAAGATAAAAAAATCTAATAATGAGAAAGTGCTAACATATAATTTCTTTCCACTGAAACTCTATGACAAAAGATTACCTTTTAAATTGCGTCACACCTTTCTCACATTTCTCTGTTACAAAACGTATTATCACTTGCAAGATGTGTTTAAGCACACTCTAGTGTTTATTCATTTGATCGTGCAACATGATCTATTCACTAGCGTTACCGGAAATACCTCGCGGACAAGTTCTTTTCATTTCCATCAACAGGTTCCGGTAGGTTTTATAATAATCATCGACCTCTTCCATTTAGAAATACTTTCACTTTCTACTTTCACGACTCATCAAAGAGACCGTGATTTTCAATGTCTGTTCCGAGTTCCGATATCAAGAAGGCGGTGGTCATTGTTACATAACGTTAAGTAAGACGTTGAAGAGATAAAAAGTTATTTATTTCTTCATGTTTCACCAAAGTTTTTTTAAATAATGATTTCGTCAAATACTCATGCATCAATCATTTTATGTAAATAATGATTATGGGAATCGCTTGCAATAATGCGTGTAATAGAAATTGTCATGCAATCAACATCATTGAGTTTGGATTTCAAAATAGATCAAGGTGCACATATTTCGTCCTACATAATAATTTTTTCCAAAAAATTTAAAACTATTTCAAATGTCAAGATCACCTGAAATTCCTGCCCATGTGTCTCAAAACAATTATCAAGGTTAAACATCTATGTGTACAAAGATTAGGGATATAATCCACACAAAAGGCTCCATTTCTGGTCATTAACGGACATTAAAGTGTATACTTTTGACATTTATATTTTTAAACCTGTGAAATCTCAAGAAAAAAAACTAAAAAAATGATACATTTTGTATGGATTATATTCTCCTTCTGTGACAAAACTGTACTTCAATTTATTTAAAATTTAGGTTTGATGATAGTTTATTTTTCAACTAAACAAATCATAGCCTAAAAACACATTATCGTTACAAAAAATAAACTTCTTGACGCCTCATTCAGAAGGCTGTGATCTATCAACCATTTTGGCGATACACATCTGGTTCTCCCAAGAAAATGAATGCATATGTGCAGTAATGAAATACACTGGGATACGCACACATTTCTGTTATAACGCGATTTATTGAACTGAATGCCAGGCGCGTAGGAACTTTATTTTGACAGGGGGGGTCAAAATTATAGGGGATCGATGAATGTCAAGAAAAGGTATAGTTCACTGCTACAAGGGGTCTGGGAAACTCACCCCCAGCAAGGCCTTTTTTGAATTTTTGATACAAAATAATCGAATTTTAAGCTATTCTTCTCAAAGAAATGTAAAATGCGTGAAATGCTGAGGGAACTTAAGAAACTTGTTTTTATAGAATTCCCAATGGCCCCGCAGGGCATTTTTTTCCATCTTGATAAAAAAGAACCGAATTCGAGCTCTTTTTTGGCATCTTTTAAAGAGTGTCCTATATGCAATATTCTTGGGGATACAAGAGACAAAATAAAATTTTGTTATTTGACAAAATCCTAAATGGCCCCGCAGGGAAATACTTGCATTCTAGTGATTTGAAAAAGGTTGCAAGAGCAACAGCAATAAGCAATCAATAAGAAAAATCTGTATGTGTTTTGGAATCTATTAGTTTAACTTGTAATTATTTAATTTGATTCATGAGGATGATCATGTTGGACAAATGAGTAAATGAGTTGACTCATTGGATAATACCTCTGTTCAATTAGTTTTGCAAAACTTGAGAAAATTTTGAGAATTCAACCTCATAATGGAGCAAATCTGTGCATTCTGTGCAACAATTAATCAACATTTGTGAATATCTGGGTGTGTTCAGGATCTCTAGCAGGGGGGGTCAGGATCTCTGGCAGGGGGGGTCAGGCTCCAGACAGGGGGGGGGGGTCCGTTTCCCCCTTTCCCCCCCTATTCCTACGCGCCTGCTGAATGCTCTATACTATTTCCATGTGAGTGTCATTGCGCAAAAAATAAATGCTTTGGTGGCGTACTGCAACTTTTAAATGTCAAATTATAAGGTGATGGATATTATGTGTGTCTGTCAAATTTCAGCCGAGTCAGAGGTATCGTCTAGCCAATACAGTAGCTCAGACAGACGGAGAAAAAAAGTAGACGGGGGATTAGAGTGTGGAAAGGAGATATTTTGTTCCGCTCACTTAGTTAGATGACGAGAGAATCTCTCATTTAACTCATTTGGCACTAATGACCTAGTGCTTCTTTATTCTTTCGTATCGTCTGTGCAGGTTTGACGGTTTATTTTCTGAGTCAAATTTATTCCCTTTACATTTCGAAGAGTAGACGCTACAAGCTGCCCTGGTTCGCTTTCCTCGGGTTCATAAAACAGTTTTAAAATCAATGATTTTCTTTGAACAATTGAACTTTTTTATTTTTTACCTAATCCATTGATTACATTTATATTTATAATATTATCGTGTCGGGAGTAGCTTCACGAAGCCCTCGTTCGTTTTCGCTAGAATATTCAAATTCGAATTTTGATCGAATACAGAGTAATATTTTCCCGGAGCTATCCCAGCAAAATTTTAAAAATTAGTGATTTCATTTGATGCTCTTCTACTAGACACGATTTCTACACCAATTTAAGCCAATTTTTACTCCCACGAAAAATATGAGGGTGGACACCCTGCAAGAAGAGTGAGTGGACGGGTCCGCCCCAAAATAATCCCGGCTCTTGTCACGCACAATCACGCGTGAGTGAAAACTTAACACACTCACGCACACTCACGATTAAATTCGTGATTCACGCGTGATTCACGTCACGAAGTCACCTCTAGTCCCCGAATGACCATGCAAAATTTGAATTTGATTCGTCAAACGGTTCCAGGATCAATTTAACCAATACACGATCTTGTCCAAAAACTATAGGTATGTGATCGTTTAGTATTGTGTGCGCAAATTTCCAGATCGATTGGTTCAACAACTGTGCGACCTGGAGGTCTATTCTAGAACGATTTTCCAATTCCATTCTGATGGAATTCAGTCACGGCCATAAGGATTAACATTGTGTGGAATTGAATTCTAGTGGAATTGGGAATTTAAAAGTTCTAGAATAGGGCCCCTGGTCAGTGCTGGCAAAAGCACAAAGAAACAAAATAAAACACACAAACAGAAAGGGTTAGAAGAGTACCGTTGTACTCTTATGACACTACGCTCGCGCAATAAACTTAGCTCATAATCGTCCAGTTCGGTATGAGTTGCGCTAGTCGATACGTAATATCAACAGTAAGATTATACACCACCGTCTCCCCACCCGCCAACAGCGCGCCCCAATCCCCATACGTCCCGTAGTCCACGATACTATGGTCACACTCCGACATCAGCGCCATGTCGTAGTCGGCAGAGTGTCCTGACGGGACCACGAACACGTCGTCGGCCCGGAGGTTCGCCGAGCACCACTCGGCGTCGTCGCTGACGACGACGAAGACGACGTCGACGAAGCGGGCGCGGAAGTGGTCCATGGCGCGGTGGTAGTAAGAGGTCGGGGCGAGGGTGGTGTTGTGACGGCCATGTAGATACGCCTCGTAGTCATCACGACGAACGTGGACGCCGATCTGCGGGGAGGACTTACGTAACTTTCACTTCGAACTAAACGTCCGTGTTGTTATATTGTCACAATAGTTTGAGAACCATATTCAATCAATTACGTCATTTGCTTATAAATTATGTGGATTTACATTAACTCACAAATAAAGGCATAATGAAGTACTCTTTGCAAGTTCCCTTTTCCAATTATTTCCATCGTCAAATTATTTTATGTTTGGCTTAAAGATATAATATTTTTTTATGAAAAGAATAATGCCATAAATAGTTGTCTCTTCCTATGTATATTCTTACAACATTTTATAGATACATCATACTTGAAATTATACTTACAGAAAAATAATAAAACCTCGAGAATTTTGAAAGAATTAATTTTTATGAATTTTGATAGGCTTTTTCGAGGGCATTTCTTTAGAAAACTTAATGTTGTCGCATCACCTTCCCCCGTACTTCAATATGCCAATGATCAGAAGATCAACAATCAACTTACTTTTGTAACATTCCTGGTTCCATTCATCTTCTTCATGATCACTGTAGCGACGTCTTCAAGGTCACTTTTACAACTCTTCACAATATCTTCTTTGAAACGTAGCTCGTTCCGTATTTCTTGCAAGTAGTTCACCAAAATCAGCGCCAACTGTTCATAGTCCTCCACTTCGACAGACGGAATGACAGTCACATTTCCACCGCTCATTTCCACCTCATAAGTGCTTCCAGGTACTCTACTTGGCTCCGTATCACTCAAATCACAGCCAAGCAAATACCCGAATGGAGGAATCGAAAGAGGTTCAAATGAATTAAATGATAGAAAATCTAGCATGCATTTCGAGACGTAAGGGGTGTAGTTGTAGTGTCTCGCGTACACCCATAGAGTAGCGTACTGCCAAATACGGTTACCCAGTCTTCCCCCCATTTTGACAATTACCACATGAGCTTTTGGACAAATTCGATCGGAAGGTATGACAATGCTTTCATCTCTGTCGCATGAGTAGAGATTATTTTTATCAAATAATGTGTCATTTGAAGAGTCAGAAAGAGTTGTGGTGTCAGGTGTTGACGTTACGTTTGTTGATAATCCGTCGTTTAACTCACTGACGTGTACTGCTGTACTGTTAGTACTGATGCTGCTCATCGATGGAAGTTCTGATGTATCTACAACGGACATAGATGTTGGTGATGAAGATAGATTGTCGTTATTGCCCATGAGAATGTCTACAGTTGATGTTGATAGTGATGTTGATGTAGTTGATGTAGATGCATTCTTACTGGACGGCACCAAAGCACCTCTAGTTGACTTGAGTAAAAATTCGCCTCTTATTTGTGTAGACGGCATTTGTTTTGCAGGCATTAAATAGGTGCCAAATATAAGTATTGCTGTTGCTATAATTATTGCATAAAATCCATATTTCTTGTAGTTTTTCCATTCACTTGCAATTTGGCTATCAAATTCGTTCATTTTTATGATGAACAATAGTATTTAAGGAATACGTTCTTACGTATTTGTTTGCGTTAAAATATGTGACACCCGTAACACATAAGGATGCGTTTTTACAGCAAAATATACAGATAAAACACACACTGGGATTGATCGCGAATATTCACTTTAATCGCAAATGTATGGAAATGTTTCACAGCATATGAAACGTGTCCTATGGATAAGATTGTTCTGTAAGTAAGAGCGTGAAACAATTTTAAAATTAATTCTCAATTAGTTTTCTTCAATCTTATCTACCGTTGAAAACATGTGTTCATATCCTCCATAGTATTCTTGGAAGGCCAAGGACAGCCGTCGAAGCCAATTTCGAATTTTCGGCCGTGTTTGACGTGGTCGTTTCTACACGCATTTAGAGCTAATTGGTTGCAGTTGTTTCAATGTTCGTTTGAACATTGTCGTAAAAGTTTCGTGCACAAATCACGTTACAACGTTGAACATTTACACAAGTAACATTTAGCGTAAGTTAAGACAATATGATCGCAAATTTTGTTATGTACATGCACTCCGTTTAAGGGTCGAGTTTGCACTGTCGTACAAGGAAAACTCACTATCAATCTGGTGATATGCCCCCCCCCCCCCCCCCCCCCCCCTGTTGTGATATGGGGTTATCGACGGCATACTTGCCCAATCAGCGAAAACCCATATAACAGGCGTCCGAGAGATAATATTTAAAGCATTTAAATATTATATTCCAACCCAGCCTGCCTGAGGATGAGGAACACACCTTCCTCAAAACGGCGCTTCCAACGGCCCTTTTTAGGGCCAACACAAGCAATAACAGCCAGAGCAAGAACCGCACCGGATCAAAAATCATCATCAAAGGGCTCTAATCCACTACACCATAACATACTTTATTGTTCAACTTCTGTTACAGATTCCACTTTTTCTCAAGTTGAGCTCAATTTCTGTGACAAGAAGTTGCGAAAACACAACAATGTGATAAAATGGGAAATGTGTCACAGAAGTTGAACATTGACATTGTTCAACTTCGAATTCAGATTTTGAAAGCTATTTACTTGTCGTGCTACTATACTTATCTCCTCAGTAAGGCATGGTGATAGGAAGATAACTTGGCGATAAACTTAAAATATTCATTCGACATTTAGCACTGTTTATCCAAATGGTTCAGCTTTTGCTAGTATTTCACACACTTTATGTCCATTATGAAAATGATAATGATTTTCATAATTAAATTAATCAAACTGCGGGCTTATTTTCGTATAAACGCAAAATCGGTTATTTATATTTTGTGAAACGTTTCCATTTCAAATGTGTAAAGCATATAGGTCCAGTTTTTTAATACTTCAATAAAACCAGTAATTAAGTTAACACAGTCATTCTAGGAATGTCACTGGTTGTTTTCATGACTGTTTAGTCCTAATCAAGCGTTTAAAAGTTAGCAGAGTAGTGAAAGAAATATCTTGAAAAAATACAGTAGTTTATCAGTGGAAAAATAGTCAAAAATTATATTTAAAAAATTGTGAAACTATAAGAAATTTTGCATTGTCTAAAATGAGTGTCGAATGTCAACCCCTACTCAAGGTATCTACTTGGCACTTCTTACACTGTTGCCGCAACATATGACATAACTCTACGTGCAGTACAATCAGCTGCTGCGTTGCGCATGCGTATTCCTCATCAGTATGCTGGCACATGGGAAGACTGCACAATCACATTTCACACTTGACAACTGTTAGAGCACAATGCAAGTGTTGCCAATCTCTTCGTTAATCGTTAATACCAGGAAAACTACGTGGATATTGAGAATTATTTTTTAAGATTTTTTAGGTACTTGCACTCGTTTCTAAATAATTCACACGTATTTTCTATACTACCTAATTCTCAAAAGAACAATGAAGATTTGAAGATTTTCAAATGTCAAAGTCGTCAATGTGTTACCATGGTGAAGACTTTGTTGTCATGACAATGCACGAGATTATGACGCCAATATCAATATTTCTAATAAATACCAACTGCAATATGAACAGATTTTCCTCGAGTGGGACACGAACCTACGACCTTTTGATATCCAGTCAGATGCTCTACCAACTGAGCTACCGAGGCAGTTCATATTGCAGCGGCTTTGTTCCAATAAGGAGTATGCACGTGATTTGTGATTTTGATTTTTGGCCGCCATGACGGGTATATCTAGCCTAGGCTCAAGCTTGACGAGGCCTTTATTTTATGGAAATAGTTTAAAGGCGATATCTATAGGGCAACTGACAGTGATATTTGACATTATTCATGTTAAAGCTTCTCGGCAGTTATGTCTAACATACATGTTGGCAATTATTTAATTGATAATTCTCTTAAAAGAGGCAGTGGTCAGCATGGCCAGCGAAATTTGACACGTAGGTACCTGCTGGAAAATGTAACGTTGGAATCAATCAAAATCCATTATTATTGATTGAATAGTCTAACCATTAAATATGAACACTAGGGATAGCATTTGAACACGAAAGCAGACGAAAAAGAGTATAGGCAAATACTAAAATATACAATTTAAAAACCAGCTGTCACATTTGAATTTTGTTTTTTGGGGACTGTCATGGCGAATTTTAGGCGGTTAAGAAGGTCGTGAGCTTTCTCGTGCATACTCCTTATATAAGCTGCGTTATGTGGGTATTACACTACCCAAAAAACACTCCGTGTAAAAATACCAGCCAAGTCTCTCCACTATAAAAAAATTAAGAAATCTAAAAATTCAGCACTGAAAAGTAGTGATATCAAAAAATGGGCCAAGTCAAAACTTAATTTAAAAATTCAAAATATACTTGGCGCATCGTGCATATAGATTGTTTAGAAGTATAGGCCAGATGTGTAATACATAAAATCTACCTACCCTATAATGCCGTAAAAAACGATGCGCCAAGTATATATTGGTTTTTAAAATTAAGTTTTGACTTGGCCCATTTTTGATATCGCTACTTTTCAGTGCTGAATTTTTAGATTTCTTAAATTTTTTTATAGTTGAAGAGATTTGGCTGGTATTTTTACACAGAGTGTTTTTTATGGGGATATCACTAATTTTTTTAGTTTATTTACACAACTTGTAAGACATAATTGAGCAATATTGAGAATAACCAATTCCTTTAAAAAAAAATGCCATTTACGAATTGGTTACTAAGAAAAGTGTTGTTTGGTTCTAAGTATAAGCTTAAAATGATATTCCATGAAGAATAGCGAAAGCTTCGTTCCAATCGGTCCAGCCGTTTTCGAGCTATGGCATCACTTCCGGTTTTCAAAATGGCGGCTGATATTACTGCCACCTAGAATAATTTATTTCTATAAATGTTATGTATCATTATAAGCCTTCTGAATAGATATTTATAGGTTTTTATATAAAGGGGAAGTGAATTTAGGCAGATTTCGCATAAATATGACGTCATTTCCGGTTTCAGTAATTAGAAAACTTTAGTTTCACTATTGATATTTCATATAGAGGGCCGTCTGAATCGTTTGGTGCTAGTTTTATTCTGATCGGTTTAGCCATTTTCGAGATATGACGTCACTTCCGGTTTCAAAATGGCGGCTTCCGGTTGGTTTTATAAAAAGGCACCTCAGACGCCAAAAGTGCACATGTGGTAAGAATTTCAGATCGATCAGTTCAGCCGTTTAGGCTGTGGCGGTGATTGCGGTGTTTCCTGATATCATTGAGCGAGCGTAGCGAGCGTCACCACGGTACTCTTATGGCACTTTCTCTGTGTGTTTTTTATTTTTATATTTTATTTTTTTTGTGGTCACAGCCCAGGTCAAACCGCTCAAGCAATCGATCTGAAATTTTGTACACATACTAACGTACTCTATGCGGTCCCTGGGATCGTTTTTGAACGGGCTCCCGTGATTGGTTCAAATTTAAAAAAAATTATCTTTCGATTGGTTGCATCAATTAATTTGAAATTTAGCAAAAGCATTGCAACCAACATTGTACCCAATCATAAAAAGTTTCAGCCAAATCCTCCTATTGGTTCAAATTTAAAACCATTTTTCATGTGATTTTTGACATTTAAACTAGAACAGATTGACCGATCAACTTAAAACTTCGCGTGGTCATTGGTACCAACATTTTAGGTATTTTTGCCAATTTTCAGTCTAATCTGTCGTTATTTTCAAAAGTTTTGTCATTTTAAGGTCATTTTATTCCATAATCTTGAAAAATGTATACTAAATTGTCATCCCTGCCTTCTTTAAGCTTCTGTTCCAAGGCAAGGCCTGTAGAGCAGCCAAGCTATCCACAATGTAGGTACAGTAAAATGAAAGCATTTTTGAGCTAGCGCATAAAATCGGATGCAGTACGAAGGCCAAATCCTCTAATTGGTTTAAGTTTAAATAATGTCTTCTGATTGGTCGACAATAAAAATGTTCACATTAAGTTCAAATTTTGCATGGTGATCAAGACCAACTTAATATTAAATTTTACATATTGTAAGCCCAATCAGTCAAGTATTAATTGTAATTTTACGAGTTTAGTATGGGATGTCGCAAGAGATTTCTGGAGAAGGTATGTAGGTAAGACTTCACGACACAATGGATCTATTATTCATCCAGAGTATTATGGAGATTGAAAAATTGCTGAGAAAATCGTCTTCTGCCGTGTCGTGCATCGTTACTATGGGGATGTTGCATGTTCTGTGCTCGCTCATCAACGCGTTACACTGAGCGTTTTCCTAGTTATTATCATCATCATCATCTAAAGATCAAAGTGGTGTAATTTCACTGTTTTCTCGGCCCTCTAGCTTGCAAATGGTATAACCTATTGTTATAAAATTTGGTATATGTTGTCAGGTGGGCCATAGCTCGAAATTAAGATGTTTCGCAACAATGTGAGATTTCCCAATTTTGAGATCCAGTAGGCCGAAAATGCCATGTTATTGCTTACAGTAAAAGTGTTTGGTCTGCTCCTCAGTTTTTAGGCATTTACGGTATGTTGAGTGACTGTGAGTGTACGGTACGACTTGGCTGGGTGGAGCGACCGCTCCACTAGATACAATTGTATAGACAATTGATTGGACAATTTCAATCATAAGCCAATTGGATTTCAGAGTTTCATGCAAAACAATATTTCATTGGCTAGAATTTCAAATAGCCCAACTTGAATTGTATAGTGGTATAGTGTAATACCCACTTTAGCAACTTACCGATTTTGAAGATAGGATCAGAAGACCATGAATTTGATCCACGTTTGACAACTGACTAACTTCACTCGACTTGGATATCTCATAAGCAGATGAGTGCGCATATGTGTATGTGTATGTATGTGTCACGCATATGTGTTTTACTATAGGTAATAACCTCAGATAGGTGGTTGTTAATAAATACCAACTGCAATATGAACAGATTCTGACTGGATATCAGAAGGTCGTGGGTTCGAGTCCTACTCGAGGAAAATCTTTTCATATTGGTTGGTATTTATTAACATTGACATATCTGAGGTTATCAGTAAAAACTATATTTCATCAATATTTCTGTTTTAAAAAACATACACACACATCTGTACCATTCAAAGATTTCTGTGAATATTTTTAATCAGGGACTTCATCTATTCATCCAACAACAAAAACTCTGAATCTCTTAATTCATGCACATCTTAACTCATAGCAATTATCTCAATTATTCTGACCAACAAATTGAGATGAGACTTCCCTAACAAACTGCATTGTATAACTCGGTTGTCTGTCCTCTCTCTTAAAGCTAACGTCTACTGCAGATAGGAATTGCAACTTCATTTCTTACAGCTAAGTAGGTAATGGGAAAATCTATCTCTCATTATACAATGATGTAATATGATAATATCTATTTGATTAGAGAGTAAGAGTGAAAATTGTAACTTAGATACTTCCTAGTTTAGACAAAAATGTACCTTAATTGATAAGTAATACATAGTTCTGTAATTTTAGTCTGAGGAGAAATGGTGATGGAGAATGGAGGCCGATGATCTCTTCTTTAGAGACCCAGATTCGATTCCCGTCAACGTTACATTCGGAAGTGCATCTTCGTTGCATGTGCATGTTGCAGTTATTGTTCATGTTTGTACTTTACATCTTTTCTTTATACTCCCATAACTTTGTTGTACATACAAAACACGAACTCATCCAGTTTTTTTTATTTTACGCGAATCTTTTTATAATTTTACATTCCCTAGGATTTGATAAGCAAGCCTTAGATATGCATGGAATACCTTGACCACAGCTTCTCTTTTAAATTATCCATCAGTAAAGCGAGGCTTAAACTATATATCAGCTTTCTAGTAAAACCCAGGGACCAATCTTTCAAGAAATTAAAAGGGAAACCATCTGGACACCAAAGAATAAATTTTACTCAGGTCCGTAATTTGAGAGAAACGCACAAAAGAGATTCGAGCCATAAGTTTCGCAACTAGATTATTAACACGTTAGACAGATACTTTTCCATATCTCAATGCCCGCCAAGAAAAAGATTCATGTAGCAATGTCACATTGCAACTAGGACATGGAAGTGCAACGGATCTAGATGCATACTTCAGCTGCTGCACAATGCCGAGTATCAAGGATGTGCAAGTAAAGTGCACGGAAATGCACTAGATTTATAATCACTTGCATTGTGAAGGACAATGACTTTGTTACCACCTTTCAATAGAGACGTATAGAATATCGATACACTTCTTCTTTAGAAAATTACTCAGTTTTCTTTATTATGTACTTCATAAATCAATTTGTCAAGTTATTTTATGTCCTAGTGAACATTTTGAATGTCAGTTCTTTCAATTAACTTATTCTCATAAACGTTCTTTAAATTGAATTCAAACGTTGTGATTTAGACGTTGAAAGTTCTTGCATTTCTCACAAAAGTAGTATTGTTGATAAATACCAACTGCAATATGAAGAATGTGGAATAGTCGCTTTAAAATCAGTTTATTCGGTCAGTTACGAGATTTTCCACGATATATTATGTATATGTAATGCATAGAAACAAAGCTTTCATTCACATCCACTATCGTTATTTGTAAAAGATTTTTTATTTGTACCGATCGTAAATTTTAACGATTCTTAAAAAAAACATTTTCTGTACTAGGAAAACGCTCGGTGTAACGCGTTGATAAGCGAGCCTTCGTATTGAATGTGAATTAGTGTGAAAATTGTTCCTCTACAGTCCTTGATCTAATGAATTCGTCAAAGAAGCCGTAAAATTCATTTTGACATTGACATTTTACTGATTGTGATTCTTTTGAAAGAAATACCGCTTCAAGTTCATTAGAGGCAATTGTCTCAGAGTGTAAAAAAATACTTATATCTAATGCTGGTTCCAATGACCATGGAAAATTTGGGGATGATCGGTCAAACGATTGCAGTTATTTTGACACACAGATTTCATCCCCATTGTCATGCTAAGTATAAACTACACATCAAGTTCCGATGAAACCAATGAACCGAACTTGCTGAAAATCATTTTGACCACAACCAGAATAGTTACATAAGTTTTGTGAAAAAATGGGCCTGATCCGTTACTTCGTTTGGTAGGAGACGCCAAATGTAGAAACAGAAAAAAACGGAGATTCAAGTTATAAGTTTCAAGAGGAGTCGCTCGCTTGATGGACTAAACTTTTAAAAGTTATAATTTAAACAGTATTGGTCCCATGTACTGACCTTGCGTCCTGTCTCTTGGTGTCCGCCGTGACGAAGTAAACCAGCTGCAGCGAGGGCACTTTAAGGATGATCCCATCTGGATCGACCACCGTACCGCCGAAGAAGACTGGGAACGTGTGGGCATCCCATGTGACTGGGTTGAACATGATCGGGAACGTCAGGTTCAACGTTCCCGCTTCCACCTGGGGAGAAACAAGGATACAACATTAGGAGAAGAACTATTGCACTTCAAAGGTCCGGGTTTCATTGATCGGACGACCTTCCTGACTGAGGTTTCCCCTCAGTCGAGAATAACATGTTGGGAATGTTTCCTACTAATAGCCACGACCATCTCTTTCCCACCGTCCATCCTTACCTCTTCTTCATCATCATCTCCCAATTATCATTATAATTATTCGTACATTAAGTCTTCATTAGCACGGACATAATTTGTTTCATTGGATATGGGGAATATTATCTACGGGCATATTTGGCTATTTTGTAAAAAGCTTATTTCTGTAAACCTGAATATTGGTGCAAGCGCTCGGCCGTTTTAGCAAATTGATAGAGAATCATTGTTTCATAAGTGGGTGTAACTGTGATAGAATGTTCACATGATCAGTCTGATTATATACCTATTAATAGCACTTTTTCATTTTTGATCGGTGCCTTGTTAATTAGGCGCCGGTTATTCAACGAAACCGCGCAAAACTATGAAATTTGCGATACGATTGGAGACCAAACCCGTTAACCAATGATCTCAAATTTTAATCATGATTAGATAAAAAAAAAGGGTTATCACTTGGCCCATTTTTAAAATTAAATTTCATACGGCACCCAGTGAAACAAGAAAATAGAAAATTTTTCACCAAAAATCATATTATTACTCATTAACAAAGCAAACAATTAAAAATGTACCAAGTGATAACCCTAAGTCTGTCTTTTATCTAATCATGAATTAAATTTAAAATTATTTCGTCTACACATTTTGTCTCCAATCGTATCCAAAGAAGTGCCTGCAACAAGCGGTAAAATCGCTCACGCTTGTACTACCTAAGACATTTATTTGACCGTTTGAAAGTTCAGTAAATAATAAAACATTCCATAAAATGGAGCTCACAAGTTAATCTAACCCCCCTTTTACGTGGTGTCGTCTTTAAAAAATTAATGCTATTCTTAAATTTTTGCAATAATCCCTGAGTTTTGAAAGTTGCGGTAGAAATAATTAATGACAGTATTTTACGAGCGGATTGCGGTTTCCATGTTTGCCAAATGCTTTCCGGCCCGATATGCGAAAATAACGGAGCATCCGAATTACGTGGTTTTAAATATATGACGAGATAAAGGAAACCTGCAATTTTATAATCTGCTAACACGCAATGGGCTCAGCTGAGTTAATTAAATGTAATTGTTTCATATTTTGAGTGGTATTCAACGTCGCCTGTTCTGCTACTATAGGCTAATGGCGACGGAAGAAAAATTTTGATGATGATTGGAGGAAGATAATAATGAAGAATGGGTAAGGATGGACAGTGGAAAGGAGGCAGTGGAGACCTATTAGTAGGACACCTTCCCAGCATTTGCCCACAAAAAACACAAAAATTCGTCAGGAATGAATCTGGCCCTTCGAGCGCAAGGGGCTGTGCATAGGAAGTCAAGCAAAAAATAGATTATTCCCCCCCCCCCCCCCCCCAATCCCCCTGTCACGCTGCGTGTCACACTTCTCGATATCGATCCCCCAAAAAGTAGTCGCTACAGACAGAACTATCTCTACCCACCTTTAATAGAGTTTTTATTACTGTGAAATGTATCAGAATTGATTGGTTATCAGAATTGATCGACATTTCGGGTTCGTCACATCAACTGAAATTTAAAATGCTTGAAAATTTCTATATTAAAACATGACGTCCAACTGGCTCCAGACCCTCTCCCCTACCCCCCCCCCCCCCCACTCCCCTACACTCTGTGTCCCATACTGGTGCCCCCCCCCCCCCCCCCCACCCCTCATGCAGCGCGACTCCTTTATGCACTGCCCCAAAGCCGGAATGTTACTCCGGATTAAACTTTAATTTTAAATAAGTTTTAAGTCACAAAACATTTCCCTTACCTCGTCCATGACGTAGTCGAGGTTGAGGATGTCGTTGTGGAAACATTCGTCGACCCACTTGGCGCAGAGGTCCTTGTACGTGTAGACCTCGTTGTCCTCCCAGTAGATCGTCGCGTTCTGGATGATCTCGTCGAGGACGCGGAGCTCGGCCCAGATCTCCTTGTGCAGCATGTCGCCGCCGTCCTTGGGGATCACGATCACCCTCCCGAACCGACCTGAGGACCGCGTTGTACAGGAGTTAGTGACAATATTGACCAAATCTGGCGGTCTACTCCCGAACCGACCTGAGGATCACGTTGTACAGGAGTTAGTGACAATATTGACAGATCTGGCTATCACCCTCCCGAACCGACCTGAGGATCACGTTGTACAGGAGTTAGTGTCAATGTTGACAGATCTGGCGATCACTTTCCCGAACCGACCTGAGGACCACGTTGTACAGGAGTTAGTGACAATATTGACAGAACTGGCTATCACCCTCCCGAACCGACCTGAGGACCACGTTGTACAGGAGTAAGTGATGAGGCATTATCGGTAATGGTTAAAGATCCTGATTCTCTAAAGTCTGAACTCTTGTTGTGCTAAATGCATACACTCACATGACTCCTCCATAACAAACTGGTGTTTAATTTTATCTTTTCACCCAATTAATCCTTGTTTATACAGGTTGTGCGACTTTCGTAATCTTATAAGGGCACACAGTTCAAGTAGACAACTTTCTTGATTTTCTGGACCCATTTTAATGTGGCTTTCTTTCTCAAATAATCAAAAAGTGAAGAAGTTTTCAGTATTTGATAGTGTAACAGCTTCTTCTTCAGCTTGGGCTCTGTTTTTGTTTTGCGTTGCGAAACAAGCCACTCTAGTTTCTCTGAGCGAGCTGAAATTATGCAGTCAAGAACGTCTGTCATGGCATACCATAACAATACCTTCCGATCGGCTGACAAGTCAAAAAGTATCCCATAATTTGAATTTTGCAAGGTAATAAATACATATTTGCATTATCTTATAGCAGGAATCCCCACTTGCAAATGTTTGGATTTTATTTTTAACACTTTAACACTTTTAAAGCAAATTATTTGATATTGATTAATTAGATTATATTGTGCTTTAAGTGTATCTGAAGATTTCTTATTTTATTTTTGTTCCAACATACCTAATTGTGCCCCTAATATATTTCATTCCCTCACAAAACAATAGCTATCAAAATAATATGAGCGTACGAATGAAGTAATATTGATGACAATTATTTTGTATTATATTCATTTATTTCAATTTATACGGTCACATTTGTTCATTTTGGATTTGGACGTAGCATTTGCAGGTAGGTATGTAACTTTCCCCTATTATAGAAAACAAAATTCTATGCTAAAATTTGGAAAAATGATACCATTCCATTGTGAAACATGATCATAAAAATTGTCCTTTGAGTTGGAAGGCACGTTACAATCATATCACAAAAATATATTTTTACGGAAGAGCATATAAAAACTGTTAATTAATCATCAACATTTAGCATGAGTTTTTCCTCGTCGATGTTTCTGTTTCATTACTTGCTACTGCGAATCCTTGGCCTAATCTGCAATGCAGTTGCAACCCGACATGGCAAGTAGGCCTATAGCTATTCTCAGCGAGCGATTTCACTGCAAATACGCAAGCAACTTGGCTTCACTACGCACACTGACGACGTCATAAAAGAAAATAGCTACCGATTTTGTCGTTAATGGGTGTATTGGCTATGGTCGAAAGACAGGTTTAATAGCAAGTGGTTATATTGTGTTTCATAATAAAGTAATGTATTCATAACTGGCGTTGTCAATTGTATTTTAAGAGATGTCTGAAAGGTTCTCATAACATATCATGTATCATGATGTTAGAAGTGTACATATTGGTGCCGCTAGGGTCATTGCCGTGATGGGGGGGGGGGGGGGGATATGTATAGATATACTCTGCTGAAATGGGAACTATACGGTGGGGTTTGGACTTGTATTCATGAAATTAGTTAGATAGATTTAAAGATAGATTTTTTATAGATTTTTTTTCATTAGCAGTTCTGCTATTAAAAAATTACATAATGATTACAGTGTTTTGTTGAATACATTCATTGTCACTTTGAATTTATTATTGTCAGTAAAACACAAGGTAAAATACAAAGCTTTAATAACAAAGTACATAAATAAACACTGTCAAGACCTTATTATAAGGACAGCAGATAAAGAAAAAAGAAATTCAGTCATAGAAAGAAATAATTAAAAAAACTAAGAGGCAGGGCTCGTTATATCGCAAATTATGCATTGAAAATTGTCCCAAAATCCATACGCAGTTGCCGATAACAACTTATTTTCTATAATAAATTTACAACATCCCTTTCTGAACTCATGTGATACTCACTAGTGGCCTGGGACACATATGAAAAAATATAGTGGGAAATATAATTTATAGACACGATTTGTCAAAGACGATGTTTTTTTACAGACGTGATCTGATTGTAAGAATGAATAAAGGTATTCATAAAGCCAGAATCTTTAAAAGTGCAGTCTCGTAATACTAATGAGAAATTTTAAGAAATATTTGATACAAAAAAAGTTTTTTTCATATTTTTTCATGAAATATGTGAAAAATAAAACTTTTTTTTCTTAAAATATTTCTTAAATTTTCTCAATAGTATTACGAGAAAATGGGTATCAAAACTTCCTCCCAAAGTTGCATAACAGTGGAGTAAATAATGAGCCTTGGGGAGACTTAGGTGTTTTGGGAAAATTTGACACAATCCGTCAGTTTCCATAGCGGTCCCCAGGACTCTTAAAATGTGCGTAAAATGACCTCGTTGTCGACGCGCCATTCATTAAACAACACTAATCTAATCTAATCCCAAGCAAAGAAATGTACCTGGTCTGGTTATTCTGCCGACATGGAAGCGACTGGTGTAGTTCGGCTTGAAGTACTCCTCCACAACCGCTCTCTCCTCCTTGCCCTGGCCGTAGACCGGACTGAAGAGGTACTCGGGGTCTATCTGGTACTTGATGCGCTGGAAGCCGGTGACACAGAGCGCCGCCAGCAACACGGGCACGATCAGGAAGTAGCCGGGGTGTTTGCCCACCACTGTGCCCAGCTTGTAGAAGGCCTTGTGGAGCTCCTTGTCGACCCAGGTCAACCCGCAGCCCATCTGAAACAAGACGACAAGAGTTCAATGATAATTAGGGTTAGGATAATTAGGACATAAACGTTTTTAGTTTTTTGTTCAGACACGTCTAAAAATGAGATATAAATATGTCTCATGTGTACCTGATTTCAAAAATACATGTTTCATTTTGCCTGAAAATTTCTTTTCTCATATTTTTTTTATGAATTCAGTATTTTTCTTGATTTTTAAATTATTGGGGAAAATAATATGAAATGATTGTTGGAAGCTGCAATTTTTTTATGCATTTTGGCTTATAGACCACAATTCATAAAAATTTTCTTCCAACTTAAGTTAATTTTAATATATTTCTTCATGTCCAATTTCTAAACCGATAAATCTATTAATATGTTGACGAATATTACATACCATAAAATTTCATTGGTCCATTTTAGGGATTTTTTTGGTCCTTTTTTAATAGTTTTAAGGTACTATTTGACTGCCTTTATGGACGTTTCATAGTACCTAAACATCCTAGCTCTGATGATAATATTCGACCGTATTGACATTCATCACCAAGGTCGATATTGCTGTGCTGATTTGATTGAAATTCACCCTTAGAGGATAAGAGCCATAGGGGTTAGAGCAACTATGAGAACATCAACCACTGAACAGAGATAGTAGATAGGGACAGTGGGAATCTCGTTGAATTATTAACTGTAAAACAACATCAGTCGATACAACGCGAACGTTTTAGTCTCTTTTACTAGAAAAAAAGACCCAAAGCACAACTTATTTCAGGTTACAAATAAATAATCGGGGTGCAAAATGTGTAACGTCGCACTGTTCTGCTACTAGGCTAATGTCGACGGATGCGAATGATTATGGTGATGAGAGGGAGATGATGTTGAAGAATAGGTGACTGGGAATTGATGGCCCCTTGTGGAGGCGGTCGTTCCCTATTAGTAAGGAACCTTCCCAACATTTGCCCAACATTTGACTGAGGAAAACCGTGAAAAAACCTTTTAGCAAAGACTGGTGCGGGAATTTAGAATACGAGACCTCCGAAACGTTCACGCAATTACAAGGTATAGATTATTTTGCTAATTATTTACTTTTTAGTCTAATAACAAGACTTATACCTAGGGCCGGTTTTGCAATACTCTTCTAGTTAAATTTAAACGGTCGTTCAAGGAATGTCATTGGTTGTTGTTGCCTAGCAATACACTCCTAATCAGCTGCTTAAAATTAGTAGAATATTGAAAAATTGCCCTTTAACTGGGTACAATAAAATTTATAGCAATTTTTTTGTCACTTCTCGGAAATATAACATAATTATGTTATTTTATTGCCCTTTCCTAATTTCTCACAATAAACACAACATACTTTTGCCTGTTTCTCCATAGGTAACGTACACAAAATAATTATGTCCAGAAGTGAATGTTGGCTTATTATAATTCCATAAAATTTTACAGTGCGGTCGTATAGCAATAAATACTGTAGGTAATTTGGTTGCTAAATTATGCGCTCTAATAGATTTTATTGATATTTTTGAACGAAAAAGTTCATCATTGAAATGACAACAATGGTTGAAGTATAGTCTGACGACGCTTTGATGATAGATTATTATTTAGAATAATTATAAAATTGTATTGGCCATAACACCGGGTACTTTATTGATTATTTGCACAATATAAAAATGAAAAATTTAATTTTTACAGGTATTATGTATTGGGTTGCCTGATTCCTTCAGAAGATATAAAATAACATTTTCGGTATACTTCAGTAGACACTGAAAATTACCATAAATGAAAATGTAGAAGTACAGAATATTTCATATTGGTGAGGTGAAATGATTGACCCATTATAGTATATGCAAAAATGCAAAATTATTTTAAGTGCTTATTAAATACCTATATGAACAATCAAAATGTTTTATTCCATTGACATCTTCAAGTTGCTGCCAACTTACTGTGATAATATCCGCTACGTCTTCGTCGTTGAAGTTACGTCGCAAATACACATCATAAAATGTGTTTCATCCAACATAACAATGGCTATAAGCCTATAGTCGCTTCCAGCCAATGCCACATATAGTTTTCTAAGTGTCGCACTGCTCTGTAATGATTTTGATGATCATTGGGAGATGACGATGGTAAAGAAGCAGCCGTTGGCTTTTATAATGGAATCTTCTCACTTCCACCTCGACCTAAGGAAACCGCACGAGCAACCTCAGTTCGGAACGCCGGCAGCAGGAATCGAACCCGGGATATCCAAAGTGAAAATTCGGAGTGTTTTTAACTAGGGAATGGAACCGAAATGAATATCGGTTCCGGTTCCGGTTCCATTTCGGTTCCATAAGGGTTACAATCGTTTCCATTAAATTCAGACAATAATTCAATTTTTTTATTCGACTTTTGGGAACTTATGCTCAGAAATGTCTAACATTAATTTGACAAGGTGATCATTTATTTGGATAACTGTAAATGATAGTAAATAATTTCAGATTTGGAAGGCACTGAAGTAAAAATTCAATGCAATTTATTATTCAAGGAACCCTTATAGAACCGTTATGGAACCCAAATAATATTTAATATTAATAAGGGGTTCGGTTCCACCTAAAAATTAATATGTATTCCGATTCCGGTTCCGGTTCCTATAAAAATAGCGGTTCTTTTCGGTTCCGGTTTCGGTTCCAGTCGCTGTTTCTCACTGAGCCAGCTTGCTCCATGGTGCAGGTATCAAGATACTTTCGATTTCCTCACGATGAGTGTAAATTTATTTCCAGATATTGATCTAATAAAAATATGTCGGCCAACGTCGATCTCGTACTTTCACGAAAAGTCAAGACCATAAAACCGATATCAGTTTTATTATTTTTGCGGTGAATAGTTGGATGTTATTCCACTGGTTTAAAACACGGACTTTGGTCAACTATTCGCGAAGATTTGCGGAAGGAATGAAATGGTCAAGTAAGTGTCTGTGTAACCGCAGCCGCAGAATTTCACGACAATTTACTCGGTTTAAAAGCTCAATTGCTTTCGTAGTTAATTGCCAAATGAACCTTTAAACACCGCAAAGTGGTCGAAATCAAAAGAAGTATTCCATTCATTGTCTTGCTCCTATAATTATCAGAGCAATTACCTGAATATGAGATATAATGACTTTGAAAACAATACTAAAAAGTAATTGTGTTTTGGGACTCGATATAATATGGGATACACGTTTTTTTCTCAATTTTACGGTATACTAATTCGACTGACTATTTTCATTTTCGTTAATCTTTTACAAAACTCAGCAAACGAAATTCATAGCTGAAGCAATTCCCTTGTCTTACTCAGTCGAGGGTAAATTTCTGAGAAGTTCTTCTACAAAAATAGGGCACGACTGCCTCCATCCTATTTCATTCTTCATTTCATCATCTCCTAATCATCATAATTCACGGACACAAATCATCTATAAAAATAATCATCCACATAATTATACTTTCAATACTGGTGCATGTAAGACAACGTTCTGTACCACAACTATATTAATTGTCAGTCCAAAAACCTTTCTTGAAAAAGCAAATGTGTTCAAATTTTTAATATTTCTGCAAATTACTTTTAAGTGAAATTAAAATATCAAGTATGAAGTTAGCACTAAGAAACTAATTTATATGCAAAATTGATCTTATAATACGGTAGACAAAATTTAGCTCGATATCATGAAGTATTTATCAGGTGTTTTCACAGCTATACTTCTCGGAATTTAAAGTAAAACTCTTACTTTCACTAGAAAATGGAGCCATTTCATGTAGAAACCCCTTTCTCGTGGTTCATGTTTAAAAGTGCAGCAAATGACTAGATGCATTTTCAATGTAGCCAAATGTATGAATGACATTGGAGTTGGTCCTTGACTTTACAACTACTGACGAACAATGCTGGGCCAGCCCAATGACTGCGTATAACAATAGTATTCATGACCTGCTCCAATACTCTCAGAACTAACGACTTAATTACCACAACGTGAGGAAGACAGCCGCTACCGTTGTGTTAGGTTGTCTCGATCAGTAATGCGGGTTCAATTTACTCAATCGTCGTTTCTGAGATTTTTTTTTCTGTTGGGAGAAAAATGTTGGAATGGTTTCCTCCATACTAATACGACATGACCGCTTCCTTCCCAACGTCTATCTTTAACCTATTCTTCGCGTAGGTATATGTAAAGACCACATCAAGTGTTTGCAGACCAAAATTTGTTTGAAATATTTTTTTATTGGTTCAGATTTTTAAAACAATATATATATATATATAATTAATACCAACTGCAAATTGAAAATATTTGCCTACTGTGGGGATCGAACCCACGTCCCTGGAGCACTGGACCGGCAATTCAGGGACGTGGGTTCGATCCCCACAGTAGGCAAATATTTTCAATTTGCAGTTGGTATTAATTATCATCACCCCATCTGAGGTCATCAGAAAAAACCAAGTTTGACACCTATAAGTACTCATCGTATATGAGAAAAATCCATACGGGAAGTTGAATGTCAGTTGTCAAGCGTGGAAAGGATTCCACGGTCGTCTGACCTCTTCATCACGCGTCTCGGACTGTAGAAATACAGTTTATATGGAACAAAACCACTGCAGATTGAATTAGTGGTTAGAGCACTGGACCGGCAATTCAGGGACGTGGGACGTGATCCCCACAGTAGGCAAATATTTTCAATTTGCAGTTGGTATTAATTATCATCACCCCATCTGAGGTCATCAGAAAAAAACAAGTTTGACATATATATATATATATATATATATATATATATATATATATATATATATATATATATATATATATATGATGTGTTAGATTTTCGCAGTTGCTATTTATTGATTGCATTTTATAAGGTATTACTGCGTGAAAGAAATAAGACTGATTTAACTCCGACGTTTCGGTTTTATTTTAAAAACCTTCCTCAGGGAGCAAATACAGGAATATAATATAACAAAATCTAATAAAGTCTATCTGACATTTGAAAATTAATGAAAACAAATAATATTTCACAAAATATGCAGAACCAGTTGGATTAAAATGAAAACAAGGCCACTTAATATCAAACAAAACAAAGCCTACAAAATTAATAATAAATTAGAAATCCAACAATTCTGTATATTTTGTAAAAAATTAATTCACAATATGTCACAATGTTTAACGTCCAGAACTCAGAATATCTGGACGGTATCAACGGGCATTCTCTCTCCGGCTTCTAGCTCTGGTCAGCGGACCAGCAGCGGTAGAGGCGCCGTCGGGTTGTGGTATCACTGTGGTATCACTCGCCGACGTCTCGCCTCCCATCAAGCAGACGGCTTAAATGCGAGACAAGTGATACCACAACCCGACGGCGCCTCTACCGCTGCTGGTCCGCTGACCAGAGCTAGAAGCCGGAGAGCGAACGCCCATTGACACCGTCCAGATATTCTCAGTTCTGGACGTTAAACATTATGACATATTGTGAATTAATTTTTTACAAAATTTACAGAATTGTTGGATTTCTAATTTATTATTAATTTTGTAGGCTTTGTTTTGTTTGATATTTAGTGGCCTTGTTTTCATTTTAATCCAACTGGTTCTGCATATTTTGTGAAATATTATTTGTTTTCATTAATTTTCAAATGTCAGATAGACTTTATTAGATTTTGTTACATTATATTCCTGTATTTGCTCCCTGAGGAAGGTTTTTAAAATAAAACCGAAACGTCGGAGTTAAATCAGTCTTATTTCTTTCACGCAGTAATACCTTATAAAATGCAATCTGATTGGATCTGATTGGATGGTCAGATCAACTTAAATTTTGCCAAGTCATTAAGACCAAAATTTTATAAAATTTTATATAGTTTCTGTAAAATCCCGAAATTTTGAAATATGAATATGAAATATGAAATCTAATTTTTTTGCACATTTTCAACCGAATCAGTGGAGTATTTACAGAACAGTATTAACAGCCAATTTAAAACTTAAAAAAGTTATTCATTCAGAGTATTTATATGGAGATTGGAAAGTCGCAAGAAAATCGTCTTGAACCGTGTCGTGTATCGTGACTGGGGATGTTGCATGTTCCGTGCTCGCTCATCAACGCGTTACACTGAGCGTTTTCCTATTAATTTCCACGCAGAATTTTCGCATCTTCAACAACGACTTTTTTTCTTTTTCTTTTAAATAAACTGTAGTTTCGACTTAGCGATATATTTATCGATGAAATCAAGGCGCGCCAATATCACTTTAGAACCTAATTATGCACTTGAATGTACCTACTACAAAGTATATTGGCTGTATTTCTGTACAATCCGAGAGCAATCTTTAGGCCTTGTGAATTCGCTATGTGAACTTGACCCGATGAATAAGTTGGACGGCCGAATTGCGACGTGGGAACTCACACGTTTACCGAATATATTTCCAAGACGTAACAATTAGCCCACTTTTAATTACTATTTGGCTTACTTATTTAATTATTTAAATATGTTACTGGGAATAGCTTCATACTCGCATTGTCAAAGTTTTATGGAGAATGATTTAATTGCTATTCTTTGACTGAGATCAGAAATGTATCTTCGCTGAACCAAAGAGATCAGACGGAATTTTAATTTTACAGCAATTAATATGAAATTTTTGTCGACTATTGATGTCAATGCCGAAGATATGGTTAATAATTTGGGCATGTATTTAAAGTCAATATAAACATTAAAAATAGCTAAATATTAAGTTAATATCAGTCGTAAAATAATTAATTTCAGCTATCATGTCGCATAATTTGTTCCACTTATTTTAAATGTACCTACCAATTAGTTTATATTTAAAGAAAATACTGAAGCTGGAGTTCTAATCAAAACCTTCATGGCCACTGGAATCGGGCGTGACAGAATTTTCTCATAATGAGAAGTTCTATTGTTATTTTTGGAAATTCACCCTTATCATGAAGGCGATAAAAGAAGGTCAATATCTAATGCTATTTCAGATAAAAATCAACCTAGTAATGGCCAGTTTCTAATTCGATTTTAGTGGAAAAACACCCTTATCATAATAACACTAAAGGTCATTTTATGATGCAATTGTACGCGAAAATCACATAGGGTGAATTTCTACCATGGGAGTCCGTAGGATTTCTGCCGGAGGAAGGCAAGGCAAGGAAAACTATTTTCCCTGGAATAAGGGGGGTGCCCTTCACCCTCACCGCAGGGCGTTTTTTGGTTTTTGGACTTTTAAAATCAATTTTGAGACGTTATGATGTGTAAGTATTTTGTGGATATATTCAATATTTTTTAAAATTTGACACTATGGGGTGGGGGAGGGCATGCCCCCACCTTGCCCCGCAGGGCATTTTTCGTTTTTTGGACACTTTCATATGATTTTTATACGTTTTTTGTTTGTTTACAAAATGAAACTATATACGTAAAACTGCACAAAAATGTATGTTTTCATGACATCGGGGTTGCCCCCTGTGGCCGCCCATGATTCCTATACTATACACTTCAAAGCTATGTCCTACTCTACGTCGTTAGCATGAAACGAGTCTGTGAAACAATTGGCAGATGAATGTAGCAGCTCCCCGGGCCGAGGCTGCGTGATGCAAACTGAAACACTTGGCCCTGCACTCTCATCTCGCATAACATGCGTGGGACCGAACCAGACTTGACCTAAAACATTGCTCCTAATGCCGTCTTTTGTTTTGTTTCAATTCGGATTTATGTATTGCAATTGTTTCGCGTCCTTTGAAAGATTTCTTCGTTCAGGGATAAGAGACAAAAAATATAAATAATCGTCATGTCGAAATGTCAACGTGACTATTTTCTTTGTCAAGAATTGTCGAATGAGAATAGAATCTGCATAAATGGGCTCCATCCTTGAATATGTGATTACACAGCCTTAGAAGTCACTTTGAAAATCTGCCAACATTTTGGTTGAGGTTTGTGTTACTAAATAATTATATTTTTATTTCTCAAATAATTAACAATTATTGTATCATGAGTAAAAAACAGTTACATGTATTTGTATATATTTACATACAAAATACATTTTATTTAGTGGTTTCTAAACTGACGTACACGTACAGAATAAACATACCTATTACTTTTTTCTAAGTAAAAAGCAAATGCAAAATTTTTACTGTAACTATAATCAAATGTTTTTATACAGTTAAGGATTCTGTCCAGCTCTGTAAATTATGTTCAATTTTGTATTTTTATGTAGGTATCTAATTGTTTTTATGATACATGACTATGCCCATTGTTGGTTTATTAGTATTTTAATGATGTGTTTAACAAATAAAAATCAATAAACAGACTGTATTGAATATTTCCAGTGTTCAGCCCATGACAATTTCATCAGCTGCTACTCGCCCCCCCCCCCCCCCCCCCCCAGCCCTTACCCACCTCTTGGCGGAATATAGGTTATTGATAGTTCAACATGTGAAGAGTGTATCCCTGTAGTCGGTAATTTGTGCGATATGTGTTATAGGAATGCAAGTAGGCTAGTGAGTATTGATGAACAATTTGTAAAGTGGTATTCGCGCAAGTGCATATTTCTACGTATATTGCCTGCTACAATGGTAGGTACTTGTACAAGGAATATTCACAGCTTTCGTCAACCATTAATGACGTAACATTTAAAACAGTGCTGTACTTAGAGAAAACATATATATTTTTGATTTAATGATTTAAATATTTTGCCATGTATTGCTATCAAAGTGACAAGTAGTGGCTCTACGGTAGGGGGGGGGCATGGGGGACATTAGACCCCCAGAGAAAATGCCTTGTCACCGCTTGCCCCCCTCCCCCCAGTCAAAATGCACCAGATATTTATACTTACGATATATAATTTTTGCCCCCTCAGATTTTTGCCTTGCCCCTGTTTGCCCGTTTGACAGCCTGTCAGCTGTCGTTTGACCAAACCCGTAGTCCAGCTTATTTGTATGAAACATGTCTACTTAAGGATGTAACTACAATAATTTTAAATGTTATAATGTGGCTAGCGATAAAAAAAAAACATTGCCTATTTTCACCTTCAATCTAGTGGAGCGGTCGCTCCACGCCAGCCAAGTCGTACGGCGCGCGCACACACTCATTTAAAAAGGCTGGAGCAAACCCACTTTTACTGTAAGCATCAAAGTGGCATTTTCGGCCTACTGGATCTTAAAATTGGAAAATCTCACATTGTTGCGATATATCTTAATTTCGAGCTATGGCCCACCCTACAACATATACCAAATTTGGGAACAAAAGGTTACGCCCTTTGCGCGCTAGAGGGCCGTGAAAACAGTGTTTTAGGGCGGTTTTCATAATAATCTCAGTAGTAGTAGTAGGGTGGAGCTAAAATATGGTAAACAGGCCACAGCATAAACGGCTGAACCGATTGATTTAAAATTTTTACCACATATGCACTTTTGGCGTCTGAGGTGCCTTTTGCTATAACTGGTTTTATGCCGCCATTTTGAAACCGGAAGTGACGTCATATCTCGTCAACGGCTGGACCGATTGGAACGAAAATTGCGCCAAACGATCCAGACGGTCATCTTTATGCATGATAAGTAGCAAAAGACTAAACATTATGTTAAAGAAACCGGAAATGACGTAATGAAATTTGAAATACATCGATTGGCTTTTTGGCAACAAAGATTGATCCGATTATTTTGATATTTATGTAACGTATGTACTTTTGACGTCTCATGTGACTTGTTATAAAACCAACCGGAAGCCGCCATTTTGAAACCGGAAGTGACATCATATCTCAATAACGGCTAAATAGATTTCAACGAAACCAGCGCAAAACAATTTAGACGGTCAACTTTATGTATTATTATCAATAATATTTGCAGTTTCTCATACCTAAACCGGAAATGACGTCACACATTTTAATAATCTCACAAATTTTTATTTTGATGCAATAAATATACTATTTGAGACAGCTTATAAAATTATAATCATGTTTCAAATATACTTCAAGGGGTCAGAGATTTCAGCCGCCATTTTTAAACCGGAAGTAACGTCATATCTCAAAAACTGGTAGACAAATCGGTATGAAACTAGCGCCAAACGATTCGGATGGCCATCTCTATGGAATATGAACAGTACAAATAGAATTTTCCTATTTATGAGACCGGAAATGACGTCATTCAAATGTATAAATTATTATAATTCCCTCCTATACAATAAATACATATTCAGAAAGCTTAAAATGATACACATCATTTATAGAAATAAATTTTATGTGGCATTGCAGAAAGTTCAGCAGCCATTTTGAAAACCGAAGTGTTTCCATATCTCGGAACTGGGTTGACTGATTGGAATGAAACCTTTGCTATTCTTCGTGAAAGATCATTTAAAGCAATTATTTAGGACCATACGCTGCTATTCATTAGTGGTAACGAAATTGTAAAGGGTGATGATTTTTTAAAAGAATTTAGTAATTGTTCATTTCATATGTGTCACAAGTTGTTAGAATAAACTAAAAAAAGGAGTGATATCCCCATAAAAAACACTTCGTGTAAAAATACCAGCCAAGTCTCTTCAACTAAAAAAAAATATGAAATCTAAAAATTCTGCACTGAAAAGTAGTGATATCAAAAAATTAGCCAAGTCAAAACTTTATTTGAAAATCAAAAAATACTTGGCGCATCGTTTTTTTTAGGGCATTATAGGTATACTATGTATATGTTTATTTCATGTATAATTTATAATTGGCTTATACTTCCAAGCTATTTAAGTACACGATGCGCCAAGTATTTTTTGATTTTCAAATAAAGTTTTGACTTGGCTAATTTTTTGATATCACTACTTTTCAGTGCAGAATGTTTAGATTTCATATTTTTTTTTAGTTGAAGAGACTTGGCTGGTATTTTTACACGAAGTGTTTTTTATGGGGATATAAATGATTACTGTAGAAAAAAACATTATGTCCTGAGAATTTCAAATCATTTCGTTACGCCATTTCAAATGTAATTGATTCGAAAAAAAACATCTGAAAAAACAGTAAAAGTATTGCATCATCTTAGATCATACTTTACAATTAATATTCGCTCTTCATTCCATGACATCAATTCCAAGTAGATCATCAAAACTCACATGATTTGAATGAATAAGAACAAATCTTCGTTATTATGTAAGAACGTGGGACAATGGACGCTATGATCCTGTGAAACAGTCGGTGCGTGTTTATAACCTGGTTAATATTAAACAACTTGCATCTAGGTTTATCTAGGTCGTTTTCAAGTTCTAAGAAACCTTGCCCTCCTACAGTACGAGCGATTTCAATGTTTTGCAGTAGATAATTATTACATGATTGGGACATTTGAATAGATAAGTGTTTTCTGCTTATGTTTATAAAAAAATGTATGATCTAGGCGAGGAGATAAAAACTGTGACTGGTTTGTTAGGTAAAGTGTTTTGAAATTGTTAGACCTTTGACGTTTACTCATTAAATAATCATCAGTGAAATGTAATGAAAACGCTGAGCACAGAGTATTCTTTCAGATTATACATCAGTAAAGCGAGGTATAAACTATAAACCAATATTCCGGTGAAACCAGGGGACTGATACTGCTAGAAAACAATAGGGAGACGAACAGGATATATAGTAATATAAATCCTTTGGGAAAAAATTTACTTATCTGTTACATCAGTTGTCCAGTAAAGTGAACATATGTAAAAATCGTACAATAAGACACTCGCAACGCTATAAGTAATAGAACATTTTAATGAAGTACATTCTATTCCCGTCTCTTGTGGTGCAAATTAGTAAGTCATAAAATTGGTGTGCAACTACCAAAAAAAAATCAAATTTATCTCGATGAAGTGTGGAATAAAAGTTGCTAGTCACTCAATTTCACTGTTCGCGTGGCATTTCGCCCGCCTGATGAAAACTTACATTCTTTGGACTCACCAAAGCGAGCTGAAATGTCAGGGCATTCATTTAGTCGGCGACAAAGACTTTATTCGCTTCCTTATTTCATTAGAACAACAAAAATACTCGCGAAAATCTGTTATACAAACGTGCTAATGGAATTTATCAGATAAATTGTCACGTGTCTTTAAAACAGGCTAGTGTTCACTTTCTAAAACGGATTAAGCTTGAAGATTAATTGACTTTTGATAATGAATTATCGATAACAAAAATCGCAAATTATTTTCATGAAAGCCAATTAGTTTAGTACCTATATTGATATAAATTACAATGATTGATAATTTGTGAATGACTATTTGCAACAATGCAGGTAATTGTGTATCTATGATACCAACAAAGTGAACCATTCGTATAAATATTGGATCGCTCATAATTATTCTGTGTAACTTTGGTTTAAAAATTTGAACTCTTCAACATAATTAGTGTTATTATTTTATTTTATTTAGGTAATGTTTTACTGTGTAAAAATGTAGAATTATTTTGTCTAAATCTCTTTTCAGGTGCCATCTGTTGTGGTTCATTGTAGGTATGTTATTTATTGTGGAAACTTGCATCAGAATTCCAACTTTACTAAAATCTATATTTTTGTATTCTATGTCCATTCTTTAGAATTCCAAATAAGTAACTAGCTGCATGATGCAATTGAAATCACTGTGAATGTAAGAAATCATCGAATTTCAAACATTAAAAATAAAATTTTCCATAACATTTTTAATGAAAATTGAATTAAAAAAAATCATGAAAGTTCCTCAACGTCCATTTCATTTCTAACGTGAGTTAGACCACAGTTTTGAGATAATTGATTTTCTGTCACTTTAAATAATTAATAAATGCGTTATCATCTGGAATACTCTGATCCACTACTTTCACTTGCAAATGCATCAAGAGTTCAGACATTGAATAGTGAGCCTGCTGAGACTTTATAAAATTTGATAATTATTGTTGATCTTGCAAAATTTAAAATTGATTGGGTTACAATAAGAAAATATATTTTTTTAACTTGAACCAGTCAACGGATTTCAAAATAATTTTCATTCTGCAAGCCGCTGAGTTAGTCCTAACATGTGTGCAAAATTTAAGCTCGATCGGAGAAACGGTGCGACTTCGATCCGGCATCAACAGGAAAATAAACAAACAAACGGACAAACAAACAAACAAAAACAGCTGTTCGTGCCGAAAGAACTGAAAAAGAAGAGACTATCACTTTCCTTGTAATTCTGGTAATGGCTTATCTGTATCAACCCGTTTAATCTGAGTTTTCTAAGTTTAAATTTATGGGATTTATAATATTATTCGAAATTTCAAAACTGCCACTCGAAGTCTGATGTTATCTGGAAGAGTAGTATTACAGGAAACTAATGTTTTCTGGAAGAGTAGTATCATATTCGATCGTCAATTCTAAATTCTCCATAAGACAACTTCTCGCGGGTATCCGCGGGTATGACGACCGTCTCATCCACTCATTGTCGCGCGGCGTTCTGATCTCACTGCCTCCTACATGACGGTCGTTTACTGAAAGTTCAGCTGACTGACATCCACCAGGCCGATGTCCAAGATGGCGCCAATGTAAACAAAAACAGTCTGTCATAAGTGTTTTCAGTGACATTTTTCGCGAATTTTTACTAAAATACGTGTGTTTATTATCTAATAACGTCATAAAAGTGTATTGTGTACTGTTTTTAATAAATTAAGTATAGATATGACAGAATCATGAAAACTATGTGTTGTTCTTGTTACAATCAAAACAAGTGAAGCTGTGATTACCGTTGGATTTGACAAGACAGACCTAACCTTGCGAAATACATGCCATTGGGGAGCAAGATGGAAGTAAGTGTCTAATTGTTTTTCTATTTCCATGTAGTACAGTTGAGACCAACACGACAATAATATGTGATTGACCAGATTGTAAATGTTTCAAGCAACGGATTGAACCGTGAACGTAAAAACTAGAATTTAATAAATATTATCCCATTCGCATCGCCGTCGTATTATATTTACTACCTCAGAGGTAAATGGCATGTCCATTTCAATGATTCTATAGCTGAGCTCGAAAGCCGCAGTATTTCTGCGTTCATCCAATCATTTTGTATTAGTGACGCCAGGCATTTTGTAGGAGAATACTTCAATATTGACTTGTCAAATTTCAATTGATAGAAATTCCATAATTCCAAAACAATCATTCAAAAAAATCATATTTTTTTTCGAAAAAAAATCAATTGAGACAAGGACATCGGGCCTTCTACCTCTGAGGCACACACACAGTCACCTATTTGACAAAGCAAGTTGGTTCAGTGTAACGCTGAACTTGTACTAGCGATGAGCCCGATTCCCACGGTACCCATTTTCTGTACCCATTTTTGTGGTTTCCTTCATTCGGGGTAAAATTCCCAGGTGTTGACTCTCTTTTGTTTCTGAAAATGAGAGACAGCGCGATGGGTGGAAATAATTTGCAACTCTTGACGTGATTTTCATACAGCAGGAGGTAGTAAATATGCATTCTTACAATAATACGCCAAATGATATTTCGCTGTGCAAAATGTATGAAGTGTAAACAATTCCATACTGAATCTGATAAAATTATTAGTTTGCTCCTCTATTTTACCAATTCTGAGCTATTTTGAGTTATATGTGGATTTTTATCGGTTGCTATGGCCACGGCCAAATATTTTTATATTTATCTATCGTATCTAGCAGATTTTCTTGAAATTTATCTATTATCTTATCTAGATACATTTTTGGCAGGTTATCTTATCTTTATCTAGATAAAAATAAAATTATCTAATCACAACACTGTTCGTAATCATCACATTTAATAATCATCCATCTGTCGCTATTAGCCCAGTTGCAGAATAGTGCAATATTAAACACAATGTTCACCTATTTGTGTTTAATTATGTAGACAGATGATTGTGTTATATTTGCCTCAATGCAATTAAAGTAGTAATTAATTATGAAAGAAACGATTGAGAGCAATGCAACGAGAGAAAAACTGTTGGCTATTTTCTTTAGATACATTTAATAATTGAGACAGTATTGTTACATAATTGATAATTGAGAGGAGAATGGTAGTGCAAGAAATGACTTCGCAATATGTGTAAAAAGAACGATTATAACGTATTATTATTTTCTATTAGTCAAGATTTCAGTCTATTCGTGCATTGAACTCACCCAAGCTATTCTTCATAGAATCTTGAAAAACTTTATATTTTAAACTTTGAAATAACTTTAAATAAATGATATCAGATAAAAACGATGTTTCTGATAATGATGCCAATTACTTTTGTCAATGACCATATAAAACCAACGTCCGACTAAAAATATTAACATATTACTTGAATAGTTATTAATTATTTGACAACGTACAGGTACACAAAATTACAGTTATAGTAAAAGTTCACTTCAATTAACATTTTACTGTAATTATTTATTATTATTATTATTATTAAAGCAGATTGTTTACAGCACTTCAGGCCGTATTCTGCATCCTAAATGCCATTTATCTTTATTTAAGAAGTCTCCATCGCGAAGACCTCTTCTTCTCATGGCAGTGTCAACTCCTTCTGCCCACCTCCTCCTTGGTCTTCCTCTCTTTCTTCTTCTTGACGGTACCCATGACCAGGCTCTCATTGGCAATCTTTCATCTGGCATCCTTCTCAGATGGCCATACCATAAGAGTTGCTTCATCTCTATGTAATCCGTCAGTGATGTCTCCACTCCCATCATTTCCCGTATACGGTCGTTCCTCACATGGTCGAGTATCGTAACCTTGCAGCATCTTCTCCAGTACCCCATCTCCATTGCTCGGACTCTTTGTGCCATTCGGGAAGATAAGGTCCAGATTTCTGATCCATAGGAAGCGCAGCTTTCAACGAATGAGTTGTAAATACGTGTTTTTGTCTTGGTTGAGATGACATCGTTCCAAAGCACTGGGTGTAATTGTCTGGTGATCGCTCTTCCTCTGCCCAGCTTGTTCAGCACATCCCTCTCATCCGTTCCGTCAGCCGTCAATGTCACACCTAGATATTTGTACTCTGTTGTTAATCTTATAATACCTTTATCGGTTACCATGTCTTGACCCTCTCTTCCAATGACCATACATTGAGTCTTATCCATATTCACTTCTAAGCCCCAGGAATCGTATTCTTCTATAAGCTTTCTCATCATGTATTCTGCGTCGTGTTCATCTTCAGCAAGAACCACCTGATCGTCTGCGAATAGTAAAGAGTGTATATATTCTTTCCCAATTTTAACACCCATCGAACTACATTTCCTAGACCAATTCTCTAAAACCCTGTTCACGTATATTTTGAACAGGGTTGGTGACAAAGGACACCCCTGCCTAACACCTTTGTTGATTTTAAATTCTTCTGAATATGATTGTCCACTTTTTACGCAACTTACAGCATTTTCATAGAGCTTTTTAATAGCATTCACATAAACTGTTTCGATCCCTTGATCTTCCAGAGCCTCCCATAATTTATTTAAAGGAACGCTGTCAAATGCCTTTTTAAGATCTACGAAAATCAGGTGTAATTCACTTCCATGTGCAATACTCTTGTCCATAAGTTGTTTTATACAGAAAAGGTTGTCTACACATGATCTCCCGCTCCTGAAACCACTTTGTTCTTCTGTGACTCTAGCTTGCTGTTCTAACCGCTTAGTCAGAATTCGTCCATACAGCCTACCTATCGACGACAAAACGCTGATCCCTCTGTAGTTTCCACAGTTCTTCTTGTCTCCTTTTTTATAGATGGAGCTGATGTAGCTCAATTTCCATTCTCCCGGTACTTCACCTCCACGCAAGCATTCAGTGAATATACCGGCCAGGGATTCAATAGTTACTAACGGAGCATTTTTTATAAGTTCGATAGGTATACTTCCAGGACCAGCTGATCTATTATTCTTCGTGGATTTTAGAGCCATCATGATCTCTGCACATGTCACCTCCTCACATACTTCTCCAAGAGCTATTGGCACTGATGTGTATTGTATGTTGCTGTATAGCGGTCTGTTCTCGGTCAGCAGTTCTTGATAATGCTTTTGCCATTTCTGATGTCCAATTGGGTCTATCCATAACTGTTGCTGTGTGTTCGTCTTCAACGATCCCAGTGTCTTCCAAGCCAATCTTGAACGCGAGCTTCCTAACAGTGAATTAATTTCATCACACTTTCTATCCCAGAAAGTGTTCTTAGCTTTCTTAATCTCTTTCTTCACCATATAATTATAGCGCATGTACAACCGTCTATCTTCACCATCTTTGGTTGACAGCCACCTTTGGTAAAGTCTTCTCTTTTCTTCTGTTAGGTGTTCCAAGCTATCATTCCACAAATGTGGGTTTTGGAGATTCTTCTTCTTTCTTCCATAATCTACTGTGCCTAATGCCTCTGAAGCAGCTTGATGTACATAGTTCTTCAGCAATAGATATCTTTGTTCTGGAGTCCCTTCTAATATGGCGTTCATTTTCCCAGCTAATCTAAGCTTATACAAGAATACAGTCGAGTCATTTTCAAAACCCCGTAGGTCATACTTCGGTTCCTGAAGTTTTGAAGATCCTTGGTCTATATTTGGTTCAATTGATTTACTCCTATAATTTCTGTAATTTATATGAACCTTTGCTTTTACTAAAAAATGATCTGAACCGCACTGTGCGCCTCTCTGGACTTTTACATCTAATACTTTAATGCGAGTATTTTTTTTGATGACGATGTAGTCAATAATGGACTTGTAGCCTCTGGTGGGCTGGAACCAGGTGAACTTATGGATATCTTTATGACGGAAAAATCCATTCATAATTCTTAAAGAGAATTGAGAACAAATCTCAATCAATCTGGTTCCGTTATCATTTACCAAATCCTCTCCATATTGCCCTACGATCTCGTCGTTTCTCCTTTTTCCCACTCTACCATTAAAGTCGCCCATCACAACAATTTCTTTTCGATCCCCAATATTTCCTAACACTTCCGTCAACTTATCCATAAAATCGTCTTTGACCTGCCGGTCTGCGTCATCATTTGGCGAATAAACGCCTACTATTACTAACCTATGCTGCTGAAGTGCAAGTTCTAGGGTGATCAAACGTTCGTCAATTGCTGTCCAGTTTACAATTTTATTTTTCAGCTTTTTATGTACTGCAATCGATACTCCGGCCTTTGCCCTTCTATCCTTGTCTACTCCGCTGTAGAAATGGACGTAATCTTGCAATATTTCATTTCCATTACCCTTCTTTTTAGTTTCCGATAGGACAGCAATATCGATTTGGAGATTTGCAAGCTCCTTGAAAACCTCTGGGTACTTATTGCTAATCCCTTGGACATTCCAACATCCGATACTCATATTCCGTTTAACTCGCCGAGGTCGATTACCATTTGATCCGTCCGGGTTCCGAGGCAATTTAGGATTGTTGTTTGCAATGTTGTTATTTTCCGAGTGATGAGGAGCAGGCCCATCGCCTCAACCCCCAGACTTGGAGGACCAGGATTTTCTGTCGGGGTTGTCTCCCTTAGCCAAGAGTTTCCGGTTTTAAGGCGCCGAAGGATCGCCTGTCACCCTCTTCCGTTAGCTACGTGACGACCATCCATTGGCCGCCACGCATTGCCCGGGAGTCACGCCGTGGACGTGGAAGTAGGATTTGCTAGCCATTGCTGACTCGAGACCTCGAGCTTGCCTCATGGCAAAACCAGCGGGCATTAACTAGGTTTTAATGAGATACACCCACTTGGCATAGGTATACCTCCCTAGTACCCATAGCTAGCCTTTGACCTCCCCAAAGATCAATTTATTTATCAATTGTTATTTTTAAATCCTATTATTGTAGTTATTACGATAGTAAAAAGGTAGAAACGTATAAAACATACTAGAAAGCATGATAGCTGATAGTAAATTACAAATTATATTGAATCTAATAACTAATTATAACATTATGTTCTCATTACCTAGTCGCAAATAATGATTGAAACCACGTCAAGTCATCATCTGTGTAATGACTTTTCATCCCATTTTGTCCACCGCTAGGACAAGAGAAACGCGGAAAATAAGGTTAAAATGCAGACCTAGTCAGCTAAATGCAATGCGATTTTCATCAAACAACTTTCATATATCACTTCTGTAGCGGGGATCGAATTAATAACTTCATTATTTATATGAAATTGAAACTAATTTTCTTTTAAGAAATCCAACAAAGGATTTGTTTAAGATTTACCGGAAATACTGGAAGTATGACTTAAAATCTATTTATTTAATAAAATAATTGTCTTGAAATAATATTATTTTTAGTGATGTTTAACGTCGCACTGTTTTCCAACCCGACTGAATTGGTCGAGGTTGGGGAGGAAGATTGAGACAAGTTGTTCTGGTGTTTTAGTAGTGAAACTTCCCAGTATTTGTGTCTTTCTTAGGGAAATCACGAAACAGTCATGAACAGTAACAGAAACAGTACATTTTATACTGACACCTAGTTGGCAAGTAGATTCAAACATTTTGTCGGATTTCGTTTGAGAATGATGGGAAAATAGAAGATATCATTATTAAATAATTACTTTCGTTTGAAAAATTGAGTTACATTCTAGCTTAGTATACAATACCAAGTAGTTTCTCTTTTTCATGTCGCTAAAAAACATGTAGTAAAATATTAGCATTTAATTGTAGAGAGGTGACAAAGTGTTTGATGAAATGGTGCCACTTACATTATAGATGCATTAGACAAATTATCATCGTACCAAATATACAGTCACTTCATGGCATTGACTTACTCGGGATACCCGGGTTTAAACCTTGCTCATTGGTTTCTTCGCGGTTTTCCTCAGTCGAGAAACTATTCTGGGAAGGTTCCCTCTAATAGGCTACGCGATCACTTCATCCAGTTTATGCTGCCAAGTTATGGGATTTGGTCAAGTATTTAAATTTGTTATGGATTTGGTTTGTATTCAATCGCAGTATTGTAAGAAGGGGAATAAAGAAACTGGGACAATTGCTTGGGGAGTACGTGGTACAAACTCATTATATTCTCTACACAATTCCATCCTTCGCGTAATCTATCAGGCAATCACTTACGTACCAATGATTTCATTGATATCATTGTTATTGACGTATATTAAACTAAAGAGGAAATTTTAAATGTTCCATTTATTATTGAAATGATTATTGAAAAAACTTGCACTCAAACAGATGTGTCATTGTTTTTATGTAACTAACAATTTACACAATAAGATGCTCACCACAAATTACTTGAATTGTTGAAATAATTTGTTGTAGATGTTAAAATGGTGTTTAATTATGTAACCAGCTAACAGATGGAAATGGAATTTATTTTAACAATTATCTATAAAAATATATTACTCAAGAAGTGGCGCAACACAGCTACATAATCTGTAAACGCTGCTTTAAAACTCATTTTGAAAGCGCATTAATCATAAATTAGTCCATCTTAAAAGTATTTCATGAATGAAATGATTAATTAGTTTCTAACAAAAAAAAATATCAGAAAGAACTGCTGTTTCGTCCACCCAGATTTTCATCTTTCTTCCTGAATACCTAGACTTACAAGCAAGGAACTGCTGGAATAATACCAAGCAAATAGGAAACGCAGCCTCAAATGTATGGAGAGACTGATAAAAGATGGACGCAGTTTGTCAAACTAAGCGCCAACCATCCAATTACTGGCCGCGCTCGATGTTGCTCAATCTCGGTATAATCTGTCGAGAACCGTAGTTTCTTTCACTCTAGCAGTATGACTTTCGAAGTATCGAAGATTACAAGGAACTGAATATAATTAATACGTGTATTATTAAAAACCCGTTTCAATTTGTTGGATATTTAATAACCGAAACCAAACCACAGACCATAATCACAGACACACCGCCTAAGCAGCTAACGTAAGGTTTACACTTGAATGAGTTCATATTTTAGCCCAGGTTTTCCTCAGTCAATAGTTTAAACTGGTTCTTAATAGATAACGACAGCCTCCTTCTTACCTTCCATCCTAATCCATCTTCACCTCAATCATTTATATTAGGATCTAAATCACAAGCAATATTTCTTTCTCTATGGTAGTTATTGCCAGTAGTAGCCATCATTAATGTCAAGAATGAGTTTGTATAACTAATAGATGGAGATACAAGGCGAACCAGTTGTGAATTAATTTTTATTTAAGATGTCACTGATTAACTTCAGTGTCAGATGTCTTAATTTCCCACTGATCAATAAATATATTTTCTCTTTGTTAATATTTTGGTGATAAATTCCATAGGATAATATAAGATCGACTAAGAAGATAGGTACTTAAATACATATATATATATTTTTTTACTAATCTGGTAATATTTGTAACATTATTCGGATAGAAGTATTATTTTTCTCTCGTACAATTCAGTATTTTTAGTTATTTCAACCGTTAATAATAATTATAATCAATTATCTAATATATTAGGTAGGTACTAACAGTAATTTATTGAGACGGGTAATTTAACAATTTAGCAATTACTATTAAAATTGCACCGGTAATGTTCAGTTAATAGGGCATGCACTAAGTTCACCTAACACTAAAGAACGCGTCTAAATCAGTTAGTGGTCAAATTATAGATGAACTGTCAGTAAAGAAGATTTTGCATCAGGTGGATTCGATCTCTAGAAAAATAATCAAATATCTGCCCAAATAGTTAAAGAGAAGGTCTTAGAATCAATCAACAAAATGTTAGTTGACTGTTAAAATTTACCTACACAACAAAATTAGGTGATGAATATAATATTGAGTGATCACTTTGTAATGTGTGATACGTTAAGACCAAAACACTTTTAGCCTCTTCTGTCATCGCGTATTCGGCGAAAGAAGTATCCACTCAAATTTTAAACGCCTATTGACCCAGTGTAATAGAGTCTTACACAGAGTCTGTCCAGTTTTTTTCTTTTAACATGTCGCGTTTGTGAAATAACCAGGCAATCACCGGTTCATTTCTCTCTGTAACATTCCTTATAAACTGCAAACTCTCTAATTAATATAATGACCAGAAACTGGCGACTTTACACGAGCAGATTTAACTTATATAATAACTATGTCGTATAAAGACTGGATGATTTGTAAAATTCAAAACAGTTGTTATTATGGACATTCAGTTGCGTCAACTTATTCTGATTAAACTTGTTTCTTTTGCACGTTCTTAAAATTCGTCGTCCTGAAATGTGCACGATACATTATTTGAAGTGTTCGAAATTCAACCTTTATCATAATGAACAATGTCACAAAGCTTAATATTATAGAAGGGCGGTGAGTATAAAACTGTGAGGGCGAGAGACGTCTGTTATTAAATATAGGTAATTATATTTTTATTTTGTAAACGAGAACTAAGCAGAAGTTTTAATAAATTGCGAATAAATCCAGAATTTAGAGCTTATAAAATTTTATCTCCCCGTAAAACTGAGCTCAAAATTATAACATATCAGCAATGGTGTGACATACTCATAATATTTTATAAATAATAAATGCATCATGGTAAACCACAATCTGGACAGGGTGCTGACCTGGAGTTGACCTCTCGACATCTAAAAGACCAGTTTGACGTTTAGTGTTACGAAAAGCGTCTGCCAAGGTTTGACCAATCTCTGTGGCTGAATCAATTCCGAACGAATCGAAATTCTTTTCCGTGTCAAGGCTTTCTCAAAACTTGAAATTTAATTTTATATATATGTTCCTAATAGTATGCTATTTATTTCCTAGCAAATCGGAAAACCAAATTTGTAGGTAATTATTTTCTAAAAATGTACAAGTGTGTCTCGAATTTGTGTACATGTATAAATCTAATATAATTTTTCCTCGTAACTTTTGTATCATTACCATTTTGTACAATTTGAAAAATAATTCATTCTAGTAGGTACACTCCCCCAAATAATAAACGGTACTCAAAAGAAAATGAATTGACTGATTAAGGTTTGATAGCATCATCCCATGAAGTCAGTGCTAACGCATTATCTAACTCTTTTAGGTGAGCTCTGATTTCATTGATAATAACAAGGATTGATTGTCAAAGAACCGGCCCAGTAGCCAATACGTTTTGTACCAAGTACCGTTTATTATTTGGGGGAGTGTACATCAAGATGTCATTAAGGACTTCTTGAGTACCTCTTCATTAGCATTATTAGAACAAATTAAAAATGTCATTCTATGTGATCTTAGCGTCAAAATTATTGGATACATCTTATTTCTCTGTGTCGAGAGAAGAGATAAAAGGCTCAAATTCTAGATGAAAACCAGCTTATACCCAATCTGGTCATGGACATTTAGACAACTTATAAACAATAAAATCATTAATTTTTTTCCAAGAAATGGAACCTTTTCTGTGTTTTATGTATCCCATTTCCTAATGAATAATTATAGTGATGACACAAAAATTGCAAGATAAATTATTGTTCACACTCAATACTAACGGTTCCAAATATATGACGACAAAATGAACCAAAGATTTCACTTCAGGACAGCCTATCCAATATTATTACAATCGAAATTACCCTAACTAGATAATAAAATAACAAATTATACAGAACAGTCACATATAGTGATAATTATTACACTAAACTATTTAAAATTGTACCTATTGCAAATATAAGAGATAAAGTAGACCTCCATATTGAGGTCAAAGCTGAAGAATGCTATATCTACCGTTAGCATGGTCGTATAGTCGGTTCCAGCGGACCGCGACTATCACGGGCGATAAACACGCTGATAAAGAGCAATCATGTCGTAGGAGACACTGGAAGCGACTATACCGGATCGGTAATGAGTTTGTAAGTTAGTCATCTTCTTTTTAGTCTTCAATGAAAGTGGCCTATAAAGTGTTTTTGCCGTGGAATTTTGCAAGCGGTGAAATGAGTTGACGTTTTATCAATAGTTGATGAGAGAGCGTTTTTAAAAAACAGACACAATTATTAAATATATTAGAAAATCGGTGTCAGTAATTTGTTTTTTCACCAGCGTTGTCTGGTAAATTGGTGATAAATAAAATCTTTTTTTGTCAACAAAAATGTGTGTTTATTGAAAATATATTTATTTTTAGGCCAACTTTGAGTAAATTTCTAATAATTTACATGGGAACTTTATTATCTCCAGAGTGTGCCTATAAATCAATAAAATCAAATAAAATCCAATTTAGAGAAAAAACTATAAAAACGATTTGGGCTGCTTTGGGTTCGTCGTGTGATATTTATGTAACTCATTGAAAACGGAAGGTAAAAAGCAAAAGCAATAACTCAAGATGTAAATCAGCATAGCAAAGTGTGGTCCACGACATTGCAATTTCATGACTGAATGGCTGCTTCTGTGATGCAGAACAATAGATTTCCATTGATGTAAATCAATCCCGTGTTCCACTTCCAATGAGTCTTGATAGAACACCTTGCGAGTCGGTGTCACTGCACAGCCTTGAGCCTTGACTCTCATGGCAGGCTCGGGTTCGATCCTCGGTGTCACGGTGTCACCAAGTCGAGTCCAGTGTAGGAGAGATTTTAAGATCATAATTCTTATCCGCTGTCTCGGCTCGCATAATCTTTGTTTTGTCTTATTGTTTTATCTTCATTAATATGTTTTGTATGTAGGTATTACCTAGTTTAGTTTAATTATATCATTTTAATATTTTTTCTCAATTCAGTATTAAAACTCCCCGACACATAAAGGAAAGAACACATTACAAAAAAAAGGTTTTTGAATATTTTGGGTAACTTTGAAGATAGAAGTGGCACCCTGTGTTTAGGGGGTAATGTTTGCTTTATAAACTTTTTAAAATACTCTAAAAATTCTGAAATATTCGCAACATTGTTTCTTCACAGCACTGTAAGTTTGAGCTTATTTCCTGTGCGCATTAACTCAACTACTCAATTTACGTTCTTAAAGAAATATACCTATATTGTGTTTTGATCAACCAAAAGTATGGATTCCATATGTACCTTCTGTGGGAGCACATCTGGCCAAAATTAATGTTTTTTTAAATAATTAAATTCAGTATCAAACGTCAAAATATTTATTTTCAGATTGAGATTCTATTTCAATTCTTCCGTGTAAATAGTACTTGTTGCTAATTATACAACAGAGTTCAAGATATACACGTGAGTATAACGTTGCGTTTCTTCATTGAAATAATAAGTACCCAAATTATTTCATTGCCTTGCAGCGAATCATCGGAACATTCATAATCATGGTCACAATTGGACACTCAGCTTTCAATGAAGTTTATTTATACGATGTTGATGTGACGCAATTGTCCAATCAAGGCACAATATTATCGTTATTATCTGTTATGTAATGACATGGGACATGCGGAATTCATTCTTTGATCCTTAGTTTGAAATTTCAAGTGTGAGAATTTATCTGACACAGTAACTGAAATTGATCTCATTGTTTGTGATTGTATGTCGACAACACAGATTAATGATCCATAAAGGTACAGGACTTTTAGATTTCCGGGTATAAATTGTTTTCGGAGAGGTCCTCAAAATAAAATGATTGCCAAAAAAAAGGATTATAAAATATCATAAACTCAATTATATTGCAATATTATAATCATATCCAAAAAATTAATTGGTGCCTTTAGTAAAAATACAAAACAATGGTTTTAAAAAAAGTAAAAATTGGAAAAAAAATAGTAATTAATTTATTTGTAATCTTCATTATATAGTCTGTAAGATCAATAAATACCTACTTCAATTTTCCTTATCGTCATTTACGTTTATTATAAAATTTACTTTTACTTTGGTCGCACCTACCAATTCCACATCAATTCTCGTGCTTTATTTGATTTCACTGATGCAATTTGCTACTAACTACCGAAGCATATTGTAAAGTCATTTGACTATGGCGCATTGCATATGGCCTATTATAATTATCCGCCTTTCATTTCCGTACAAGCAGTCTTCGAAAATTGCCTTCTATTAGAAGTTAAACTTTGCAATAATACGACGTAAAAGTGAAATGGATTCTAAGTCTAACGTTTGTGTTGTAGAAAATTGCCCGTCAGGTGTCAATCATCTATTAGAAATTTGAATATTACGAAATAATGACATTGAATACTTCTACATGTCGTTAGAGGAGAAATTAGGTGTTGGTTTGAAGTGTCGTAAACTATTAATTGATATTTTGTGGTGCAAGTTGGCTCCGGCATTAACGTCGTATTCGATTTCTGCGACCTTCCTTCCTGATTGAGATTCGTCTTTTCCCTCAGTCGAGGGAGGCAAGTAATGAGAAGGTTCCCTACAAATAGGCCTCGACATCTTCCTTCCTCATGCCAACTCCTTCGATAATCATTCGCCCGCAGTCATAGCCGATAGGTTATAGAACAATGTGACGTTAAACGTCACTAAAATACGAAATATGTATAATAAAATTAATCCGAGCTCAAAGAATTGTATTAATTCTAATTGATGAAGTATATGATTGAAAATAATTTTAATTACATATGGAGATTACATTTTATGTATTTTCCTATAGGTACGCTTCAAACATACCTAAGCTAAATTAGGTACCTTACCTTTAATTTTTCTCATTTATAACAAAATATCAAGTTGGCGCAAAAAAAATATATTATTGGTCCATGTGGGGAAGTCAATTCTTGATAGGAGTTTAATTTCCTTTGAGAAGAAATATCTGGCAGAAGTCAACATGTAAACCCGATTGATTACACGTAATATTAAGTCAAACCAAGCAGCTTCAATCTATAATCTTTCTTCCAAGAATTACGAGCAAGGAAGTTTTGCAAACAACTTTCATTCAATAACTGGATTGGACCAACGCGCGGTCCACAAAAACATATTTTTCAGCATAAAAAATGAGTTTATAACTTTCCTAATTGTATACATTTAGTTAGTATTTGAGTGTTTGATTGTGGTTGGCCTAGTTCGTATGGAGCAGAATTCCTCAGACGTGAATTTAGGAAATATTAATCCATGGTCTAGATACTTCTCGCCACATGGTCAGAGAATAATTCTAACAGCAGTTTCTAAATTATATTATCTTATCCGCTTTGTGGATCCGTGACTTGGACAAGTTAAATCATGTTTTTGACTCTTGTATAATTTTAAAGGTAGTAATTAGAAGAGCTCTAATAATTTTAAACGATTAAGATTTTACGTATATAGGTACACTTGGCCAAACAAAAATTGATCGTTCAATAAATCTGATAGGCTGATAAATGTAAGATCGCACCATCAGAAATCAGTCTAAGGCCGAGTAGGACCAACTTTGGATTAGCTATAACTATCGATAGTTAGTGAGCAGTTAACCAATGAATCCAGTTGGCGCGAATTCCACAGCCAATGGGATTCACTAACTTCCACTAACTATCGATAGTTAACTTAATCCAATTTTGGTCCTACCCGGCCTAAGCGATCTCATTATCTCATTCTAGTAGGTGACCTCACATTTCAATGATATTAACAAGCTTTGATTGGTTATGGGACATGACCAGCAGTCATTCAAATTTGTTCAACGATCAATTTTTGTTTTGCCGAGTGTACCTACTTTGTAAGACGAAATATAATATGTTTACCTAACTATTGTAATCACAATAAATCAACAAGAAAAATTAATATATTTTCAAATATAATAATTGTTGAAAATATATTTTGTTGTGTGTTTGTTATCATTATTGTAGGCATATTTTTTTAATGAATATCGTATTGGTAGGTATTTTATCGACCGGTATCCAAAGCGTAATGATTTTAATCAAGATTACAGATTAGAGAGAGAAAAAGAGAAAGAGAGAATGAATATGAATAATTTTGAACTGATAATTATATCTATTTGTTGATGAAGGTAATGACTAATATTTTAAATGCGATAAAGGAATGGTAGGTCCGCGATATAAATTGTAATGTACTGGTGGAGATAATTTTGGTTTGAATAATCACAGTGTTTGAAGAGGGTTGTTGTTGAAATTTATTGACTGTGATCAAATGCGCCATCCACAAGAATCGAACCTGGGAATGTTGAATATAGGAGCAAATCATCAGAATGAGAATTTAATTTCGTGTAGGTATAGGTACATAAATTTAAATCTCTCCTTTTCAGACAACAATATGAAACATACGAAATATATTTTAAAGAGGCTGAGGCAGAATAATGCGAGTACATTAGTTTTCATAGGTTTTCACTTGATTCCTCAACAATTATTCATATCGACGGTAAGTCCCAATGACTCAACGCTAGCGAAGCAGGCTACCAACCCAACAAAACGACCACGCAATGCATAAAATACAATATTTACCAATTAATCAAGTATCATCAATTTTGCTAATTAATTAATAACAAAACCTTATCAACTAAATATCATCTGTCTAGGACGCGAGAGAAATTCAGTAGTGACCAACATCCGGCAAATCACTGTGAAATCGATTTAATAAATACAATTGTTCAATCACTTCTGATGATTTGAAGAATCCATCGAAATTTCTCGATTTTGTCCGTCATTTAGATAAAGAAAAAGAAACCGATGAATCGAAGAACCCAAACCGGAAAATGTATTAAGTTGTAATGTTAATAAATAATTGGACTACTTACTTCATGAAATTGATAGAAACATTCTATGTGAAATCGAAATGATATAGAATATGAACGAAATATTTTCTACGTATAATTCCAAATAATCCTCCAACCAACGATTTTCTCTATGAAATTCATGCTCTATTTATTGCACATGTTCACTCTACGTTAAATTTTTTTAAATTCACAGTGAAATAAGTTGTAAGCTTGGTTTTGTTATCACATTTAGAGATCAACCATCTCCAACATATTATTTTGACATTGAATTGTTTATCTGTTGGTAACTTATATTTATGGAACTCTCCGACATTTTGGTTTGTACATTAGCGACCGTGACTGGAATCGAACGTGGGTCACCGGAATGACACGCTGAGGTGCTAACCACTCAACCACATGACAAGGTAATTAAAATGCAACGCTTTGTTCAGTTCGCACGCGTTGATGAGCGAGCACCGTGAAAACAAGAAAATAATGAGAAAGGTAATGTTTTTCTCGAACTTCAATTGATAATAGATTATCTTATCAGAGCATAATTATTATGATTTTGATATTTGACTTCTGCTATAAAGATATATTTAAGGAAGTGCAGTGCTCGTGAACTATTTAACAAGGATAAACGAAGTCGATATCTATACCTATCCCACGATTTTAAAATCCATTATAATCTCAAGGAGTCATACATAAATTATATTATATTTTGGAAAAATTCCTGAAGATAAAAAAAACATGGTCTATAAACAGTGTTGTGATTAGATAATTTTATTTTTATCTAGATAAAGATAAAGATAACATGCCAATAATTTATCTAGATAAGATAATAGATAAATCTCCAAGAAATCATCTAGATAATAGATAAAGATTTAAAATAATATCTATATAATTGTAATAGATAATAGATAAAAAAATCACCAAATACTACTGTTCCGTAATTATTTTCGAATCCTTTAAATTCGGAACTCAATTTTTTTTTAAATGGGGCTTCAAAACAAGCGAACTAATGCGACTAAACGGAGATGATTTTCCTTTTTCATATCATATTTGACATTTGAGGTTCGTGCATGTTTATACACACAATGCATTTTGAATTTTATATTTTTTATCTAGATTGGCAATAGATAACAATATTTTTATCTAGATTAAGATAAAGATAACATATAATATAATTATCTAGATAAGATAATAGATACAAAATAATTATCTAGATAATTATCTAGATAAGTCACAGCACTGTCTATAAAAGCATCATTATGGAAATTGTAGGTATGTAATAAATTGGTTTTTGTTTTAGGTGTCAGAAAAGTATTTTTCAAAAATTCGCTTTCGAATAAATATCGTTCGGAAACGAGACTATGGACATCAAACTTTATTGGGGAATTAAATACTATGTAATTTAATATTTTGTATATATTAATGATTGATTCTTAAATTTAAATTAACTTACCTTTATAATGTTTTTTCTGATAAATTAAAAAAATCAAAAAATCCAGTAGTTCTGACGACTAAAATTTCAAATCCTTTTTGAAATTATCACAAAATCACTTGGATAACACATTGTCACTCGGAGCCATCACTCTTTAAAAAAACAGCTTTAATATAAAATGTCCACACGCTCACTCGATAATTCCAAACTAGGTTCACACAAAATAATCTAATCACTTACTTCACAAACCGGTATTCGTCGCTACACGCTCGTAAGCCGCGGACCCCGGAGATGGAAGTAAGTGTGTTAGCGGTACGAAGACTGACACAGAACTGAAGTCTGCCACTGGAAGTCGCCGACCAAGAACATTGACTCCGGGCCCATGGCGAGGGATTAGAGGAGAAGTAACTAGAAACACGAGTTAATTTACGTAATCGTATGAGGCGAGAGGAAAGTTGGTTTGAGTAGTATTTTGTCACGATGATTTTTTGGGGGGTTTGGAAAGGAAAGTGAAATTTAATCTAAAATATTTAAATATTTGTGTAAAGTTTTATAATGTATAATGATTTGATATCGGTTTCAATTTATTAATTTTAACATTGTTTTATATTAAAATGCGTTTCGGAGGTAATTCCCATTAAAGTAATTAAACATATTTAACTGGATTACAAATTATCGTGGGCTTGGAGAAAAAACGGTCTAAAGACCAATTTTTTTTAAAAAACGTGCTTTTTATCAAAAATCATAGAAAAAGGCGCTTTATAAAAGATACATTTTTCAAGTCCATGATTTGTTCAGAAATACCAGTTAATTTAGTAGAGGCCAATTGATGATCAATTAATCTCAAATAACTAAATTATGCTCGAACTTTATTCAAAACGTACATACTATTTAAATGTTATTATGAACAAACGAGTACTTTAATCAATATCAAACTCATTTGTGTGTACGATATTGTTCTATTTGTTATGGTACTTCCAATTTTTTTTTGGATATAGTCAATTTCTCCTCCAAACCCACGATATATATATATATATATATATCGTGGGTTTGGAGGAGAAATTGACTATATCCAAAAAAAAAAGTCGAACTGAGATAATAGCGATGTTATATATATATATATATATATATATATATGCACTATTAAATATCGCTTGGCATAATACCGAAAATGAGTTTTCTTATATATATATATATATATATAAATTTTTCATATTTCCAGCGCCTGTTTGCCAGACTTGACGCATCACATTTCCTCAATTTTCTCCTCCTTATCCACATCTCTCTCCACTTCTCTCTATCAGTATCTTCCCACCACCTTTCCTTCTATTTTCCCCTTATGTCTCCTCTCTCTTCAACATCTCATTTCATTTGATCTTTCCACGTATCTCTGTGCCTTAAAGATAAACACAAACAAATAAATGTCAACACTATTTTATTTTACAATGATTTTACTGCCGAGATGTATTGTTGTATTATTAGTGACGTTTCAGTGGTTCACTAGAAACACTTTCCACTCATGGAAACCCATGTAAATATGTCACCCATGAGTTGGTAATTTTAATAAGTGTGTATACGTGCATTGAACATGCGACTTCGTTGCTTAACATTCGGATATCGAAAAGTGAAATCTAATCATTTAAATAATTAGTAGCAATCATTGACATGGCGATTCATTATCCTCTTTGTCAAACGCATAAAAGAACTCTAAAAGACATAGTGAAAATTGTATTATGTGTAGGCATAATATTTATACTTACAATTTTTAAAACGTCGTACTGGGGATGATTATGATGATTATAGGAAGATGATGATTAGAATGGGTAAGAATAGGTGAATAGGTGGTGGGAAGGAGGTAGTCGTGGTCTATTAGTATCATCCCATCATTGTCCCACGACTGAGGTAAATCATGAGATAGCCTCAGTCAGCGAAGACAGTCGCGGAATTCGAACCTGGGACAACTGTACTGCAAGTCCAGAGCGTTCTGACTGAGCTAACTTGCACCACAAATTACAATATGCAGCAGAAGACATTTTAAAGATCTAGAAACATGAGAGTATTGATGACGTAAGGCTCATTCTACTCTGACAATTGCAATGAATCATCGTCTAAATATTTTAAGAACAGGATCTAACAAAAGCCTCCAGAATGTTCCATTTTAGTTATCAAATCACTGTGAAGATGCAATTAACATCTTCCGAAGAACTCATAAACAGGTCACATTCCTGCAGATGAACCAAATCTGTATCACAAAGACAATGAAAGTTGAAAGGTATTTTTTTTTCAATTCTCTTCGGTTCTCAGAATTGAGGTTCTCCCTTATCATGATATTAACAATGAATGAGAATACACTAAAAGGGATTTTTTTCAGACAGTCTCTGATCCCAAGTTAAGTATGAAATCATGTTTTTTGATGGATCAAAATTCCAGAAAGTTTCTTGTGATTGGATCCGATGTCTGGTGCATTCACGTCTTCAACGCTCACCATTGTCTGTTCATTCTGTGTGACAGAGTATATTCTTAAACAATCGTTTTCATCCTAACTTACTTCTCAATTTCCATTACGAATACATTAGCGGATAAAATATTTGAAAATGTATTTTCATAGATATCTGTGACCTTGTATGAAATGTAATTAATAAATACATAATAAAAATAGCTATTATTGTTGATACTATGGTTCTCTTCAAAATATATATTTTTCATCAACGTACTCTTTTTGGTAGGAAATTACCCACCATTTTCGTATGATCAAAATCGCTCATTTTTTAAAGATAAAAATATCTTCCACCGTAAGCGTGGTGATCAAGGAGTGGCCAAAAGATGTTTTCATGTGCTCCATTCTCTTTGGAAGCAGCCATTATAATTTATTTCACGTTCCATTCAAAACATTAGTTTATATTCTTCTAGTCTTATTTTGCAGCTTTTATCGAAAAATTCACTTCTTTATTATTTAAAAAGGCATTTTTCTTAAAAATTATTTTAATATGTGAGAACATAACTCACCATGTTCACATTCTTCCCGGTTCAATCTTCTGTACTGACAGCAAATCTAATTTAGCTACTAATCGATATAGGTGATGATAGATGACCTTGGTCCATACTCTTCAACCCAAAGAGATAAATACCATTGTCTTCATAATATAATCTTCATCATTCCATGCACAGTCTCGCTAATAACTGCAAAACATTTAGTTAAAACCTACTGCATCATCATTTAGTAATCACCAGGCAATCAGCAGTGATTCTTGTGATCATCTAAATCACCCATCTCCACTATGTTCTCTGGGTCACCAAAGAGGAGCCTAAGGAAGAACATATGTACAGTTATCGGATGGTAAAGTAGGTCATCTTCGATACCGACTCTGCGAATATTCATATAAACCTAAAGATTCAATCTAAATTTGCGTTTACTTGAACAGTTATCGATCTAATTAATTAGTGATTTGTTCTAACTGTAACATATTTAAAGATCGATTTCCTTTCAATTTGTCAATGACGTACAAAATACTTAGAAACATAGTCTAGAAGCAATTTAAAATAATGTACTCCTTCTGACTGATGTTTCCATCCATGGTTTCTCGCAATCGAAAGGAAAATGTTGGGAAGGTTCCCTTCAAATAATCCGCGAGTACTTCTTTTCCATCGTCCATCTTTATATCCATATCTTCATCATCATAATCAATCATTCATCATAACTAGCTAGTTACAGTAGAGTGCGACGTTAAACTTCATTAAAATAATTTAGATATCCTTGATGAGGATTATTTCGAGGCAATATGTTGGCATGCGATCTATCGAAAGTGGATTTTACAATAACACGAAAAATATAACCGGCTATAAATTTAATGTCAGTTTCTGTGGTAATTTACCATTGACTAAGGTAGCCATGAAGACATTTAAATAGTTTGCATTGTTTTACCGATAGGATGCGAGATTATCGAGGTGATGCATAAAATTGAAATAGTTTCATTAAAAAGAGTAAATATTAGATGTTATCATACAATTACCAAATACTCGTACGAAATTTTCTGTAATTCTCAAGGATCTTTCATAGGGAAATATTAAGAATGTATTTTGATTTAAAATGATGCACGAAATTTAAGGGAGGGGGTGGGGGGTGGCTTTGGCATTCATGTACGCCCTGTACGCCTTTTAAATACTAAATGTTATTATTTTCTGTTTGAAGGGTGGTTGTTGTGCATATTTTAAGTAGTAGAAAACTAGAATTAACTCATTGATATAAGCAATTTCGAATGCGTGAGGGGGGCAAGACTTGTTGATTGAAAATAATCATTGTCGGTATATGGGTAAAATGACTGAATAATATTAGAAGATAGACTGTAAATTTATTTGTAAGCTCACATCTTTTCCAAGTTTACATATTTCACTTTGGTATTTTAGTTTACAAATTCGTTAGAACCCATTATTGTCGCTAATTAGGAAGATTGGTAATGGCCTATTTTTTCGGAACAATCGCAGCCTCAGGACCTATAGTCACTGGACACTGTTATAGGCTATTGCCCGAGAGATTCTTTTCTTCCCACCACTAATATCGTTAATAAGGATTGAGGTCCTATTTCAAGGCCATCGCATTAATTCGATGAACATAAAAACCAATACGTCGCATTCATTGTCTACCATATTTAGAACGTGACAATACTTCAAGGAGCGATGATGATTATCATTGATAATATTGGAGAGGAAGGACGGGACTTAAAAGCATGATCATGAAAATTTTGATTGGAAAATCTGTTTTTAATATAGCCAAAGTGTTTTTAATAGAGCTTATTGAGGAGTCTATTTTTGTCTTGTGTCATGAAATAGCAATGCCAATTGAACCTTATGTTGAAGGAGATATTGTAAGAGATATTGTATCATTAGTTTAATTTATACGTCTCATAACTACGAGGAATCAAATTTCTGAAGGGTGTTTATGGTTGAAAATGTACTTCTAATATTTTTTCAATTGTTTATCCTCGTAGAAAATATTTATGTTTATAATCGCGTTAAGAGATACTTAAGAGCAATAATAATTAAGGGGACTGACATGTGAAAAAAATAAAAATTTATGGAATTTTTTTTATTTTATTTTCATATTTTGTGATGTGTTTTATTGGCATGGAGATATAAAGCATTTGTTTTAGTTGATTTTTGCTATCAAAAAAAAAGTTTCAAATGTGCATGTCAGGTTCATTATTATAGACATACCAAACTTTAAACTCATTTATCTCAATTTAGAGTTATTTAAGGTTTAGGAACAATTATCTCTGGTTCTATTTGAGATAATTCTATGAACTTTGCGGCATTTTGTTGATTGGTGTGTGTTTTATGAATTAACGATAAACATTAATTCTAAATTTTGCCAAAAAATTTATATTAATTAAACTATGCGTGAAAATTTGTGCAGATATTGGTTAAATGTTAAAATATCAATAATTTAAAAAAAATTGTATAATTTTTCTTTTTCGTTAAAATGTTTTTTAAAGTGGAATGTCTCATATAATCCAAGAAAGGTTTGAATAGGACTATTGGTTTAAAAGTTATGTGTTCCTAAAAATTGTCAATTTTACATATTAAATGCTCACATGTCAGTCCCCTTAAGTTAAGAATACTTAGTAAATAGTTAATTTAGTGGTTTAGTTAAGAGCATAATTAAATTTGGTACTTTATTTTACATGCACTCGGGCCAAATGTGGGGGGGGGGGGGGGGGGGGGCTGATGGCTATGGCCAGGTTCAGTACGTTTTTTAAGAAATATTTTATACAATCGTAAATATTGTTTTCTCCAATGTTAAAGTCCATAACAACGTTTGCTAATATCTTCGCGCACAGGAATCACCCCCTTGATTAATTTATTTTTGGACCATCCCATAATATGTAAAAACAACTATACCTACTTCAATGCTAATACCGAATTTGTAAATATAATCTAATTATTCTAATATAAAATGCACCACGTATTGTTCTTGTGAGCCGAAGGATTTCGAGGAAGGATTAGGAGCCCACTCTGCAGGGGTCGAACACAGGACTCCCACACATCTTCCTTGACACATTGACACAATACATTGTGCCAAATATTTGCAAAGTCTCGTCGGCAATTTTCAAGAAGGAAATCACGATGGGCGGATTTTATTGAAGCCAATTTTGTTTATGACTAAAGTTTTAATAGGGTGACCTAAATAGTTTCGGTTGATATATTCCTAGAAATGCACTCATCGTTGATTGTATGCACATTTTAAGTGATTGTATGAGTACAATAACTTTCAACCGGGAAACTTCCCAGATAAAAGTATACCATCATATAACGCCACAGGTACCCTTTTCGGATTATAAAGTTATATTGAATTTTGAGTGTCGAATTTTGGCATGCCGAATTTCGATTTTTTTGGGGAATGTTGGCTGAAGCTGAAAAAAATGTGGAAAACATGATTTGTCATTATTGGTAATCGATTTTGCTTTGCACACTTTTGGAATGATGAGATCAAGCTCTATTAATTGCCATTTGACTGAAGTCAACCAATAATAGTCATTATGCAGTATTCTGTTACACAAATAGTCATGTCACCATTACAAATATACAAATTATACCAACTTATACAAATAAATACAAATGTCCCTAAAAATGTCGACTAAAAAAATTAGATACGTTCATTATTAGCAAAATTTTCATAATTCGAATGGTTCAAACGTTATGACTAAGAAATATTGTCTTCGAGTGCAGCCGACAAATTTAAGGCTCGAATGTCTGATAAATATTGTGTTTGTTTAAGTTTTTCGCAACAATGGTAAAACGAAGTAACGGATCATGTCACTTTTATCACGAAGCATAGGTTCCGTGGTTTCACTGGAGACAATCTTATCTGACGTCACAGCTGACTAAAATCTAACTGGGAGACAGAATGCTTTCAGTAAATAAGTAACCCATAAAAAACACTCCGTGTAAAAATACCAGCCAAGTCTCTTCAACTAAAAAAAAAATAGAAGAAATCTAAAAATTCAGCACTGAAAAGTAGTGATATCAAAAAAAGGCCAAGTCAAAACTTTTAAAAATTACTTGGCGCATCGTGCATATAAATAGTATAGAAGTAGGTCGGTAATCAAATATACTCATCTATACATAAAATATATCTATAATCCCATAGAAAAACGATGCGCCAAGTAATTTTTAAAAGTTTTGACTTGGCCTTTTTTTGATATCACTACTTTTCAGTGCTGAATTTTTAGATTTCTTCTATTTTTTTTTTTAGTTGAAGAGACTTGGCTGGTATTTTTACACGGAGTGTTTTTTATGGGATATCATTCCTTTTTTCAGTTTATTCTTACAATTTGTAGCATATATTGTGGAACCAAAGACTATAATTCCTTTAAAAAAATACGCCTTTTTGATTTGGTTGCTAAGAAAAGTTGTGCTTGTTACTATGTATATGCTATAAATAATATGCTATAAAGTATAGCGGAAGTTTCGTTCCAATTGGTCCAGCCGTTCTCGAGTTATGGCATCACTTCCGGTTTTCAAAATGGCGGCTGACTTCACTGCCACCTAAAATTTGTGTCTTTAAATGCTATGTAACATTATAAGCCTTCTGAATATGTAGTTATTGTTATAAGAGATGATTTCATTCAAATTTGGCATTTTTATGACGTCATTTCCGGTTTCGGTAAAAGTACATTTCTATTTTGACTGTTGATATTTCATTGAGAAGACCATCCGAATCGTTTGGCGCTAGTTTCGTCCCAATTGGTCCATCAGTTTTTAAGATATGACGTCACTTCCGGTTTCAAAATGGTGGCACAAAAAATTCGTAAGGACAAGGTATCATCAGACGCCAAAAGTGCATATATGGTAAAAATTTCAGATCGATCGGCTCAGCCGTTTAGGCTGTGGCGCTGTCAACAGTGTTTCCTGATATCATCAGAATCATCATCTTCAGAATCAGAAAGTGGTGTAATTTTACATATTTCACGGCCCTCTAGCACGAAAATGACATACCCTATTGTTCCCAAATTCGGTATATGGGGTGGGGTGGGCCATAGCTCGAAATTAAGATATTTTGCAACAATGTGAGATTTTCCAATTTTAAGATCCAGTAGGCCGAAAATGCCATGTTGTTGCTTACAGTAAAAGTGGTTGGTCTGCTCCTCAGTTTATTAGGCATTTACGGTATGTTGAGTGAGTGTGAGTGTACGGTACGACTTGGCTGGGTGGAGCGACCGCTCCACTAGATTAGGGAGGGAAAATATTTTTTGTTGAAATTTACCATTCGTATTAATTTTTTAACATTTCAACTATATTTTAATTTAAAAGATTAATCAAATGTCTTGTAACTTGCAACTCTTGACTTATATTGAGTTTTCAAAATGATTACTTCAGAATCAGATGAAATTTTAACACATGAGGTATAGGAAATTTATTTAGAATGTGGCGTCTAATTTTAAAAAACGTACGGGTAGGTGTATATATAAAAAAATCTACATTAATACCTCTATGTCTAATACACATAATATTAGTTTTTGGAAAAAATCTATCTGCGGAAAATAGTTTAAATCTAATATATATACTAGAAAAATTACTGTGTTTTTTCGACTCGCCATGTTAAAGATAGGGCTAACTCAAATTTATAAAGTGATATATCTTGGAAATTAGTTCGGCTACCCCACTTATTCCTGCGTTAATATGGTGCACAAGGAAATTATCTATTAAATAAGCATCTTAATTCAGATATCTATCGGAGACCTCTACTTGGGCATCCCTCCTTTTAATAAGTAATCGTTATCTTTCTTCATGTAATTTCCTTATTTTATTTCACACCACTTCTGTCATTTCTTTGTAACATCTTTCTTTGACAATGTATTTAAAAAACGACGAAACTTGCTTGTCCCTAACAAAATAAACAAGATTCATGTCTGTTACCGCAGCAACCAGGGTAATTGACAATATCTTATACTTTACTTTATTGATGGGTAATCTGATAGTGACAGATGCTGAACTTTACGGAACAGGTTGGCTGAGTGGTAACGCTCTGAACTTGTATTCCGGAGGCCCGCGGGTTCGATTCCCGCGGCCGTCCTTCCTGACTGGGTTTTTTCGTGGTATTCCCTCAGTAGACAGGCAAATGCGGGGAAGGTAACCTACTAATAGGTCACGACCGCCTCCTTCCCACCTTCTATCCTTTCCTTCTCTTCACCAATCTCCCAATCATCATCATAATCATTCATCCGTCGCCATTAGCCTCGCTGCAAAACAGTGCGACGTTAAGCCCCAGACAAAAAAAAATATAGAGAAGCCACGGCTAATGTCTTCCATGCATTACCATTTACCAATGCTCACTTATCAACGCGTTCACCGAGCTTCCTAGTTATATTGAATCGAACGATTACACGTGATATACATTAAATGGTACACGAAGCTGACATGAGGGAGTAACGGACTGTTGTTGAAGTATTGCTGGATGACAGCTAAACTACAAGAACTTGATTAATTCTAATAGAGCCTGATTCAAACGTCCTGTTGTATCGCTATAGGTCCAGCTATGTAGGCTTGTGGTAGCGAACACCCGACCGTTCATCAGGGTGCTATATAGTTTACTGCGGGATGTGGGCACCCGAACGTTTGTTGAGGAGAGTCTGTAGGTACACTCGATGAAACAGAAAACGGTAGTTGAACGAAACGTATTCGCTCCATGTCAGGTTCCTTGAAAATCAATTCTTGTTATTATCAATTAAATCAGAGCTCACCTGACTGAGTTAGATGAGATGTTAGCACATACTTCATCGGATGACGGATGATGCAATGAAATCATTATCACCAATCCGTTTCGTTAGAATGCAGTTTTATCTTTTGTTGAGTTTACCTCAAAAGAAAAAAAATAATATACAAAAAATGCTCTATCTTTGGGCGATTCTTTTTTTTATGGAGATCTGCCAGTGGAGTCGTGGATGATAGAAGGAATGTTCGAATTGAAAAATATCAGCCGAACCGGGCCTCGAACCCAGAATCTCCGGGCAAGACTTGCGAGCACTTTTCATAGCTCAAATGTAGTTGATAATTAATGCAAGGGTTATGTGGATCAGCTCTCATCTGATAGAGTTTTTGTGAAAAAATAACTGCTTTTAGCTTAGTGGACGGGTTATTTCTTGTTCACTTTGAACTTATCGGCCAGCTTGGTTGGATGTTTAACGTCGCACTCTTCTGCAACTAGGCTGAAACTAAAAATTTAATATGTGCAAGTTTCAAAAATAATACTATAGTAGGAAAAACGTTACAGCTGTTCAAATTAGATTGTCAAAAAATTGATTATACGGAGCTCAAATAGCGCTCGTCCAGAAAACTTCCAATGGCCGGGACGCTGTTTCTTTAAAACTACGTATGATATCAAGCTGAAAATTTCAAATTATATTGAACATATATTAAGATCGATTTTGTAAAAATGTCAATCAATTTGAATGAATGGAACGAAAGTTATGGAATCTTGAAGTTGGGCGTAATATCTGAATATGTAGATTATGTTTAAACTTTTATTACACACGTTATAAAAGTGATTTTTCCCACTATTGTTCTCAAAATTCAAGCTCAACTTCAAGATTCAATAATTTTCGTTCCATATGATATGATATTGATTGAAATTTTTACACAAACGATCTTAATCTATTTTGAATATAATTTGTAATTTTCAGCTTGATATCATACGTAGTTTTGAAGAAACAGCGACCCGGTCATTAGAAGTTTTCTCGACGCGCGCTATTTGGAACCAATTTTTTGACAACGAAATTTGAGCAGCTGTAGCTTTTTTCCTACAATAGTAATGTTTTTGAAACTTGTACATATTAAATTTTGGTATGTTTTCTAATATGTGTAAAAATAATTATATTTTCAATAAAGTGCCTCTCAATCAGGGTGATTTTTTTGGCGCCACCCGGTATAATTCAGGTTTAAATTTTCTTCAACGTTAGCTTCTTTCCGTCTGTCGCGTCTTGCTATTGCATGCAAACAAGTCCGACATCCCCTGCACTGGCATCGAACCCAAGGGACTCGGTCATTGGGTCCAGCCTCTCGCGAGCTGTTTGTACCGTTCTGTACCACACCTGACTTCCTGGGCACTTGCTGCGAGTGCCTTGACCCTGCGAGCTCGCTGCCGAGTTCCTTGACACACTTTCTGAATCAGCTGTTCGCGAGGACGCCATTCTCTCGGGGAGGTGGAGCTAGCGACATCTGTGTGGGTTGGTGGTAACTGTTGGGATAGTAGTTCTTGATTTAGACGAGAGGTGGCGACGCCACGTCTTGTTGAAAATTTTGAAATGTTTTTCAACATCACTATCGTAAAAATAGAAAATAAAACTTGTGAAATAATCTTGCAGTGTTTAATTCCTAGAGGAATTATCTCTTGTGTATTCTTATGTTTAAACGAAACTTAAGATACAATAACTTTCGTTCCATTTACTCAAATGAACTAAAATTTTTACACAATTGATAGTAATATAATTTGAATAAAATTTTAAATTTTGAGTAAACATTTTGAGTTTTGAGTTAACAGCGTCCCGGCTATTGAACATTTTTGGGACGCGCGATTTTTGAGCTACGTATAATCGATTTTTCGTGAACCAAATTCGAAGAGATGTAAATTTTTCCTATAAACTTTGGTATTAAAACTTTCACTTTCACTTTTCACCTTTGTATGTTTTGTATAAACGGTGTCTCTCTCATTGGACGCTTTTTTGGGCCACCCGGTATGATGTATCGATATCGATATTTCAATGTATCGATATTAAATATTCAGGTATCGATATTTCCATTTTTTGATATCTCGATATTACGATATTTTCTCCATCTCTACTTCTAAATTTTAAAAATTTCGAAGGAAGAGGAGGTACGTGGTGATAGTGGGAAAAGAGGAATGTTATTTGTTTTAACGTTTGTGGGTCGATTTTATCAACAATCGCAAGACCTTCAGGGTCGGAATAATTATTTGGTATCTTAAAAGGTATTCATAAATCGGGTTAGTAATAACTGATAAACAACTATGTGTCAAAGTTATCTGCACATTACTCACCTCATTGTCGCAATTACCAAAAATAAACGTGACGACCCAGATGTATACGATAAAAAGATAAGCATAAGAAAATGAAAAACAAATTCATTTTTAAAAACAACAACTACTATTAGGAGTTTTAATAGACTATTTTCAAGCATACAAAGCATGTTACACAAATCGTACGTATTATCGAACTATAACTTGTCCAGGGGACCTATTCTATATCTCTTTTTGATCTCGTCGCGGCCGCCTTCATTGCATACAGACAGAGACGGCGCCAGGGGAGCCAAAACTGTCCACTGCCCACCCAAAAATAATCGAAGATAATTTTATTATTGTATTTGAATGTTAAATTTTGGGTATAAGGGGCAGTGCCTAAAGGACGTCACGCTAAAAATGGGATATTTTGATCCCCCCCCCTGTCGCGATGTGTCACACTTTTCGAGACCCCCCCCCCCCCCCTAAAAGGACGTCACAAATCTATCTCTACCCCCCCTAAAGTAGAATATTTTTTACTGTAAAATGTATCAGAATTTATCGTTTTTAGCGAAATTTCCGGTCTCGACATATCAACTGAAATTTATAATGTTTGAAAATATCTATATCAAAACGTGACGTCCTACTGCCACCAGTACCCCCTCACCCCCCTGTCACACTGTGTCCCATACTGGTGCAACCCTTCTCCCCCCTGAAGCGTGACGTCCTTTATTCACAGCCCCTAATTTAATGTTAAGTTCATCACAGATAGTATATATATTTTCTCAAATTACACCGCATATTCAAGTTGTAGGCTAAATGCATGTGGATAGTAAAACCTTTATTTTGTAACTTTACAATCCATCGCTATTTTAAATTGTATTCAAATCATATTTAACCCCAAAAGTGGTATTTTCAGCGTCCCAAATTAGTTTCAATTGATTTAAAAATCCGAAAAACGCTCTGCGGGGCATGGCATTCTTTTAACCTTACACCTACTTTCATCGGAAGAATTAAGTAAATGTCCGCCGCTTACTGCCCACCCTAGCAAAACTTCCTAGCGCCGTCCATGTTCCTAGAACCCTGTTACATCCAAGTACCTAATCGAGATTAAGATAGGGTATTATGGTGATAGCACCCAGTATAATTGAGCGAGCGACTCATTTTGACTAATTTGACACGGACCTCCTTTTTTTGCTGCTACAGTCGCACCGTTTAACCGATTGATCTGAAATTTTGCGCACAAGTAGAGACAACCTTATCTGTTTCTTTTTTTTGAAATCCTTTGATGGGTTAAAATTTAAATGAACATCTCCTGCTAGGCTAAAATATGAAAATGGTCTTCGATAAATCTGATCAAACTCATATTTTGCATGGTCATTAAGACCAACATTTTTATCTTATTTTACATATTTTCCTCCAAATCAGTTAAGAACGTAAAAACTTAGTGGCATTTTTATTAGCTGTCAGAAATGAAGTATCGAAATCAATGTTTTCCAGTGCCAATAGACCACATTTTAAATTATCTAGTTGGCTCTGCTTTTCAAAAAATTTCATATGCAGTACCGTGATCCTCATATCTATAAGGAGTATGCACGTGATCTGTGATTTTGATTTTTGGCCGCCATGACGGGTAGGCTCAAGCTTGTCGAGAGCTTTATTTTGTCTAAATAGTTTAAAAGCTATATCTTTAGGGCAACTGACAGTGATATTTGACATTATTCATGTTACAGCTTGTCTGCATTTATGTCAAACATACATTCAGGCATTTATTTAATTGATAATCCTCTTAAAATAGACAGTGGTCAGCATGGCCAGCGAAATTTGAAACGTATCTTCTGGAAAATGTAATGTTGGAATCAATCAAAATCCATTATCATTGATTGAATAGTCTAACCATTAAAGATGAACACTAGGGATAACATTTCACCAAGAAAGCAGACGTAAAAGAGTAGACAAATACTAAAATATACAATTTAAAAACTGGCTGTCACGTTTGACTTTTGTTTTTTTGGGACTGTCATGGCGAAATTTAGGCGGTTAAGAAGGCCGTGAGCTTTCTCGTGCATACTCCTTATTAGTGTTTTTCAACAATGGATCATAACATGAATAGATATTAGGATCACGGTACTGCATATGAAATTTTTTGAAAAGCAGAGCCAATTAGATAATTTAAAATGTGGTCTATTGAATAGAATCTGATTTGGTGTACCAGGGTGCTTAGATGCTATTTTCAAGTTTCGATGAAAAGCTTATACTTTTATGTTGATTGAGTGGATCATATTTCAATTCAATATGGATGTATATGTTTTCTGTGCGTTGTGTACGCATTTTCGGTTCGACAATTTACACGTACCCGTACTCGCTCATCAACGCGTTACACTGAGCATTTTCCTAATTAAAATTTATAGAATACTGCTTCTAACTCTGAGAATTAAAGTCCATATCATGTGTCCAAAACAGGTTACTTGAACATTTTGATCATGGAGTATGAAACGCAGCGGCCATCGACTTCATCTGTTGATGACCTTGGAAAACAGAGCAAGCTGGTTCAGTCTGAACAGCTCTGCCCTTGCACTCTGGTAGTCCCGCGTTCTATTCCTGATGCCGTCCATCCTGATTCCTGACTGAAAGATTCCGTATTTTTCTCAGTCTTAAATCTAATGTTGTCTAATCTTTTATTTGAAATAGTGTTAAAGAATCAATCTGGTTTCGCCGCAGCGGCAAAAGCGCATAATGCCCTAATGCCCTAATACCCTAATTCTCTAAAGGGTATTGATGGCAGATACTTCTGAACTTGGTAAATATTAAAAGAAATAATTTTAATTTTTTTCTGAAATAAACATTGTTTTTGTGAGACACGGTATTTGACAGGGATGATGGAATGGACGGAATGGTTCGAGGTGTTGCGCCATTGAATTTCTAACATTAGAAGTTCAATTTTTACGCATACCTGTGCTCGTTTATCACCCCTTTCACAGAGCGTTTATTAAACGAGTAAATAAGATTTACGTAAATAATGTTTTGGTTTATTGCCAGTGCTTTTATTCATCCACACAAAAAATAATGTTTAACTTTGGTAACATACAAACAATGAAATACAACAAATAACGCGCAAAGTCAAATGAGCATCAAAACATTTGCCTGTGGTGCTTGAATAAAATAAAATAATATACTTACATTTTAATTTTATTTATAGCTTTTACGTTAAGTCACGCATTGTGGCGGCCATTCTCTTTCAGGTTTGAAAGATGCCAATATTTGTTGTACAAAACACTCAATGTGAATACATTGAAAAAAGTGGTGCAGTCGAGGGTATACGCGGGTATACGCCCCTACCTAAAAATTGTTTTTGACTAGCGTATACCCATCAATAATTCTTGGGGTATACGCTGTATAAGGACGTATACACAATTTTTTGTATAAATAATGCCTAATTAAAAAAATGCCAGTTGAGGTATCATTAAGAATTTTTTGATACAGAAAACCAAATATTATATTGATTTGCCAAAAATTGTTTCAAGAAATCGTTACAATGCACCAAAACGAATGACCTCGAGGATTTTTTTTTGGAAAGGACCCCCAAACCTTCCTATTTTCCTTCGCGAGTCATTTTCTTGCGTATACCCATAAAACCTTTTAGGACTACACCACTGGTTGATAAGTGAAATCTGACCTGTCATTTTGTGTCAACAACAAGACGGCCATCGCAAATCAATTCAAAACAAAGAAAATACACATCGTGAAATAAATAAAACGCTCGTATCAGCTACGAATATGATCTATCAAACACGATTTACAGCCAGACAACGCCGACACTTTTCAAGTAGGCACAAGGATCTGCCCCTGGATGAGTGGCAACGTAAGCGGCAAAGTCCTGCACGTAAGCATGATTATCAGACAATACAGGAACCTGAGATAATATATTACTGTTGCTGGCTGCATAATCGCCGGTAGGGTCGCCGCTGCTAGGGACAGGGTACGTCAAGTAATAAGTGTTAGTATTTTGGGACAGGTTCCAGACATATTGGGGCCAGTTATACAGGGTAGCGGATGAAGTGTAAGGACTACTATAAGGACCAGCGATGATTACCAGGGTATCGCTCCAGCCCAGATTCAATGTATTTATATCTGGGTAGAAGGAGTTGGGGTAATAGGAGCAGACTCCAGCACAATTCTGTGAGGGAATGTTAGTAGGATAGTCGCTGATGATGACCACACGGGAAGTAGTGGACACGCAGGCAGGAGTGTTAGTAGTGGTGGGAGTGGTAATAGCGGCTTTAGTCGTAGTAATGGTTTTAGTCGTAGTTGCTGTAGGACTGGTAGTAGTGGCTTTAGCGGTAGTTGTGGTAGGAGTCGTAATAGTGGCTTTAGTCGTAGTAGTGGCTTTAGCGGTAGTTGTGGTTGGAGTGGTAGTTGTGGTACGGCCATTACCACCACCGCCCCCGCCGCCGCCGCCACCGCCGCCGCCGCCGCCGCCGCCTCTCTGAGGTATGCTAATTGATCCTTGAAGGCAGATACATACTGAAACATACCGAAAAACTTATCAATGTTGCATGAAAGCTAATAAGTCTATTAGGATACATTATTGAATGGTATACCTTTTTGTGTTATTGCTCATAAAAATGCGCCTATTCTATTATAATCGAAGTACAAATGGGTAATTCCACCAGTGATCGACCAAATTTTTAAAAATTTAAAAATTTCATACAATTGTCTAACTTTCCTCACATTAAAATGATTTTGTGCATACTTTTTACTTTTGAAGATACATGCTTTAGAGTTTTGCAGAACAAGCAAATTAAGGGTTTAACGTCTTGAATAATATATTGTCAGTTTCAAGCGAACTGATATACACAACCAAACTTCCGTGTCGTAAACCCTTATTTTGCTTCTTCCGCAATCTCTATAAGGCCCGTATCTTCTAAGCGGCAAAGGTAAAAATATGCAAAAAAAAAGAAAACGTTTTTACTTTCATAAGTAATATGTTTCTGTGATGAAATTTAGACAATTGCATTTAATAGTCCGGTGGAATTACCTAAATGATACAGGATAAATACAATGTCAGCAATATCGAGTCCATGTCGTTGGCACACCCACCTT